>JARHVA010000239.1:4167500-4767500 GCA_037957365.1 Torreya grandis | reverse complement strand
GCATTCTATTTTATAAAGTTAGATACCGTCGAAGAAAAATTGTTGTTAACCTGGAGCTGCACCCTGAATCGAAGACGTGCATGAAATGGCCAATCCTCTATCCGATTGAAACAATGGGATCTTCTCACGAGGGTGGGTGCCTCATTGGTGAGAAGAACCTCTAGAGAAAGCCGGTTCCTGTAAGATGTATCAATGAGGATCTCTATTCTGCGTTGCGGACTACCATGGAAAAGGGAGAAGGAAACTTGAAAAGGAAATCCTACCTAATAATGGTGATACACCAAAACGTTGATCCACTCTACTTCGAACATTGAACACCGAATCAAACAAGGGAAAAGGAAGACCTTTGATTTCAATTGATCACTATGCATCTATATTTCATGAGAAGGTTCGATCCAATGACCAAAACATGAGGGAAAACGATGGAGAGAGGTCTGATACAAGACACTTTGCAGCCACTTAACATCCACTTACAGCTTCAGCAAAAGACAAAGAACACTGAACATGACCTGCATAATATGATAAGCTAGTAACTAGGTACGAATCAAAATTTGGGAAGGAAGAGAAATCTACCACATATGCAAATTGTTGAATGAATGTACAGTATGCCAGCACTTGAAATCTGAAAGTACAATCCTTCTATTGATTGAAGAGGTTACACAACTCACCAATGGCAGAGTCTGATCTTGCCAAGAGAGGGATGAAAAAATCTAAGGCTGAAAAGCCATTAATATAAAGAATTACAAAAGCCAAAGATTGGCGTTGAAAAGTAGAAGAGGAAGATCAACTTAGATTAACTCAAGACTAACTTTGCCTTCCAATAAAATATATTTTCCCTTTGTCTTTGCATTAAGCTCCTTGGCATTAGAGGAAGTGGACGGCTGGGTTTATTGAAACGCTCTCTCACATGCATGAAATCCACGCCCACCTCTAAATTTAGCTTCTTCATGAGCTGCTGGAACGCTGAGTTGGACGAAGAGATTATTCTCGCTTGCATGGAAAACTCCCAGTAGATGTGACGTTTAACAATTAGTCATTTCTAAATTTAGAACAGTCAACTCGACGTCCGAATTTGGAACTCCGGTTGAACTGTTGGAACGTTACAAGCTTGAGACAGACAAAAGTGCTTGCATGGAAAACTATCTTGATGAGTGAGAGATAAATTCAGGTTGAATTTATTTCATGGCTATCTATTTTCAGTTTCTGTTTCTATGCATGCGTTGCTCTTGGGTTTATTCCCACGGACTTGTCTTTCTTCATGCAATTGTCTCGGCTTATGCCTTCTCACTTTCCCACGGGCTTTTGTCTCCAAAGCTTTTCCTTATGGACCCTTCTTCCGAAAACTATTTGAAGTGCCTGTATCTTTCCAAGTCCCCTTTTCGGATTCTTTTTGCAAAGGTCCATTCCATTAGATTTCTTTCGGACTTTATGAAACTGTCTTCTCATATTTGTTCCTTCCAAGCCCTTCGGACTTTCCCCTTGGTCTATTCCCTTCGGATATCTCCTTGGTCTTGGATTTTTCTTTGGATCTTTTGTTAGTCCATTTTCCCATTGACAGTTTGTCCTTCTCTGCCTTCGGACTTCGCTCTTCGGACAAAAAGTCCGAGACTTTATCCTTCGGCCTTTCTTTTCCTTCGGCTTTATTTCCCTTTGATTTTCTCGGACTTTTTCCCGTGGGCTTTGTGTCCTTCGAATTTCTGTGGACTTTTGTTTTCTCACTTTTCCGCCGCTTAATCCTTTGAATTTTTGCAGTCTTTTTCCTGCGAGCTTTTTCCATTTGCACTTTTCCCGAATTAATCCTTCGGACAAAAAGTCCAAAGGAATTCCTTCGGAGTTTTGTCCGAAGGATATTCTTCCTTTTTTTTTCTCTTTTGCCTTCGGACTTTTTGCCACGGGTTTTTTTTTTGTAAATTCTCCGAATTTCTTCGAAATTTTTGTCCGAAGGAATTAGTCCTTTGGCTGTCTTACCACCAGCGGAATGCCCTTTGGAAAAATTGCAAAGGTCTTGCTACCAACCAAGTGCCCTCCGCAAGGGCTTGTGTCCTTCCAGAATGCCCTTCGGGTTTTTTGGAAAGGTCTTGCCACCGGCCAAGTGCCCTCCGCAAGGGCTTTTTGTCCTTCCTCAGTGGCTTTTCGGAAAAATTGTAGAGCACCCAGGCTTTTTGTAGGGCACCCGAGCTTTTTGTAGAGAACCCAGGTTTTTTGTAGGTGTCCTTATTCCTTCGGACTTTATGTTTTCCTGACTTCTCTCTCGGATTTTCCGGCTCCTCCTTGGTCTTTATTCTTGGCTAATTTCCCGCAAACTTATTGCAAAGCTCATTCCTTCGGATTTCATGCAGAGAACTTTTTTCTAAGGATAACATACCCTTCGGATTTCTTGAGTGTCCCTTCAAAATTTTGCAACGGTCCTTTGAACTTTTTTGAAGCTATGTAAAATCAAGCCTTCTTTGTCCAAAGGAAATCATGTTGTAGCCAAGGCCTTTGCAAATGAGTATTTCAATTGGTCTACATCTACCCAATGTATTCTTTCATCCTTGGCTAGAGACGTGAACTTTCCGAATGGCAAGAGACAATCTGACCTGTGAAGAATTGTCAACAAGAACCTTTGATCGACCTTGAAGAGATTGATCCAAATTCCGAATAGCTCGAAAATAATGAAGAGCCTATTTTTGAGGATTCTGACTTCTACATCATGGATGACGTTGGGTTCGACGTCAAGGTTGACTCTCAAATTAAGCGAGGCTTGAACCTTGGAGAGATGTTGAAGTGTAGACCTACTGATCCATAGTCTACCTGTTGCCATTGGCTCTCTCCCTTTTTTTGTTCTCTTGTAAATGACAATAATATACATTTTCAAATGCAAATGTATTGTAATTTGAACAGTATAAAAAGTAATGAAAGAAAAAAATTGACTGATTTTGATGGCGTACAACCTCATTTATCTTCCTCTCATAATTTGTATCTATTCCATATGCAATTGAAATACCTAACATGTATCTATATGCAATGTAAATGCATTTAAATTTTAGAAAGAACAATTTTTTTCTTTTCTTTCCATATTGTTTAGACGGTTAGGTTTTTCCGATTTTTACCTTTTTTTCCCTGATTAATCGTGATTTTTTGAAAAACACGCTTTTGAAAAAAAATCTTTTTTCCCCAAACGATTTATGCTACTATGGTTTATATTATGCGTATAGCATTGTTATTATGGTTAAATTAAAGTATTTTGTTTATGTTTTTATTATTTTTTGTATAGATATACCCAAGTCGTACCAAACTCAGGGTCCCAAAAAAATGGGTGAACCCTCGTAATCTTATCCCGGTAACTCAATGTTATACCAAAAAAGAACACAAAGTAATTGAGCAGAATAACATACCAAATATTGCACATGGCACAAAATTGGTTAGATAACTACAATTGCAACTTTATTGATATACTATAATGTAGTGTACATCCAACAACTATGGTATAGGGAGAGGATGATGGTGTATGAAAGCTCCCTTCCCTGATCGATATCTTCCTACATATAGGTTGGTCGACTAAGAGCGTTAAGCTTTATTTACGTAGATAGGTTGTGTTGGAGGATAAGTGGAAAGGGATAAAGGATATATCCTAGAAAACAGGATAGTCAACAAACTATAGTTTTGTATAAATATCCCTTCTATATGACACATTAAATTAACATATGTAAAATTTGGTATCAGAGCCATCTGTGTTTTCGTCCCTGTGAAGAAAAAATTTCATATGAAACCATTCCTGTGATTTAAGGAAGAATGATGCTCTGGTGATTGCCGAGGGGTAAATTCCAACTTTTGGTTTCCCCGATTGATGATAGCCCTGTTTGTTAGATTTTTATGTAGTTTTAGTGAGCAGCCATTTGTTTTTTGTGTACAAATAATTTTTTTGTTGTGTGATTGGAGTTTGAAACAAGACCAGATGAGAGTCAAAGAAAGCCTGTGAGAGTGAAAAGCTGGAACATTAACCTGTACAATAATAAAGGTTATTGTCGCTGCTGTTATTTGAGATGTTATATAGGCTGCAGTATGTGTTGACTGATCAGTGTTCGACTGAAGATGTTTGGCAAGCAATAGTGAAGGCACCATTTTACAACTGGCATTTGTACAAAATTGCAGCCGTACAAAGGCACTTAAAATTATTTTTCTGTTTGCTACATACAAGGAGCCTCCTAGCATGGGTGTTACGGGTTTGATGTCATATCCAACCAAAGCATAGGCACCATACAGTAAAAGAAAATATTGAAATAATAAACAGAGAGAGAGTGAGATTTGTGCATGAAAAGAATCATAGAAGGGGAGGTGCAAGGGTTGAGGAGGCGTTCAAGACAATAAATGCATTTTTAGTGCTCAGAAGTGTCTATACAACAAAGAAATAAATAAATAAAAAACAGCGCAAATAAATAAGGCATTAAGAGCAGCACATAATGGCACTTCACAAGCAGTACGTTTTATATAATGTTTTCTTCTTATAAAAATCTAGTGCAATGCTTTCCTTTTTGAAGTTTTTTATTTTTATTTTTTATAAAGTTTTTTAATTATTTTTATTAATTTTTTAAAATTTAATAAAATTTCCATTAAAATTTTCCCAATGTCTGTCCCCAATCAAACTGATTCAAAATCTCATTCTCCAGATCGAATTTTTATATGAAATTTAGCCAGCATGGGAAAAAACAAGAATTGTAAAGCATCCATCAGAAAGATTTCACTTCAGCTCTTACGGTGTGCTAGAATTAACTGTTTTGCAGGTTAGGTGGTCTGGGTTTGTGTGAACCAAAGTAATTCAATATCTTCTTGTCAGTATAGAGTTAAAGTCGAAGCTTTTCCAAATTGCCCATTATAATGTGTCAAAGTCACCTTTGTAGGCTAGAATCTACAATCCTCTGAAATTTTGTTGTTGTCCAATTTAGGAGCTTCAGTGTAGATAGAAACCGAAAAAAAATAGCTAACAGCAAAACAAATGTTTGGACATGTGGACATAAGATATATCACATTGTCCACCAATTCTCTGTAGGGTGATTCGTTGACCGGTGATGAATCATAATTGGTTGATAACTTCAGTCTGACCTCCATAGTTCTAAATCCAAAATCTTGGAGATGTTGATCAAATAAAATATACCACGCTCATGGAGCTTTCTTAAGGCCGTACAAGGACTTAATCAACCTACAAACCAAATGATCACTACTAGATACCCAAAAACGTTTAAGATTGCACCATGTAGACCTCCCCGTCCAAATCTCTATTCAAGAAACCAAACTAAGTTGCTATGAAGAGAAGCAACCAAAGGGTTACCATATTCACAATGGGAGTAAAAACCAATTCAGGTCGCACAACTACCTTTGCATTTAATTGAGGAATTGCATCCCCTGCGCATTCTTTATAGTGAATATTCCCTCCACAACTAATGCATGTAAGTTAACTGGAGCAGGGTCAACAAGCCTATGAGGAATTTCATCCTCGAGCACAACCTATATGGAGTCTCCCTCCACGTGCATTTAAGTTGACTGTGGGGTCAACAAGCCTATATAATCTATTTTGCCCAATACCTAGGGCAATTACTCTGTCACGTTTTACATCAAACACAATACACTGCTTCCCAAATAAATTTACAACCATGTTTGAATTTTCTATTAAATGACTAATAGATAAGATATTTATTCATTGTAGGAACATACCTAACTCTCATTATTCATCAACTAATAAAGTGATTGAATTAGAAATATTTGTATTTGCAATAAATGTGACATACCAACTCTTATGACATGTAAAATGTTTGGATGCATCTAAATCAATGAACCAACAAATTGTAGCACTATCATTCACTATGATGCCACAAGGGTATACTCTTCCTCAAAATCTCATTCACCTTCATCTACTACAACATTTTGCACCTAACTACTTGGTTAGGAAAGAGCATACTATCGCTTCTAGCAATCCTTTTTGACATTTCCAACCTTATGACAGTGAAAGCACTTCCCTTGGTACTCAAGAGATGAATCACCAGGGATGCGTTTCCATTTCCCCTTGACTTAACAGCAAATGCACTCTCTATCTGTCCAACACTGGACTCATTTGCTTGTGTTTGTCTACATTCCTTCTGCAACAAATAGGAACTAACCTGATCAAATGTCAGGGTCTGGCTTTCTTCCATCAAGTGTAAAGCCTCCACAAAAGATTCATATGAGGACGTCACGTTGTTCTGAACAAGGGCAACCTGGTCATCAGCATCCACCTTTTTTGTTAACGGTAGCAAGTTGGTCTTGGATATATTTCATCCAAAAAAGATGATCTAACAAGGACCCATCCCCAGTCATCTTGGCAAAAAATAACAAATTCTTGAGGTACATGTCCCAACGTTTCTTCAAAGTTTGATACTTATTTTTCAGATTGGTCCAAGTCACACTTGCCTCAGTGGCATTCTAGACCTCAAGAATCATATCATCTGACACAGACAGTTTCAACAATAGTGAGGCTTCCTTATGACCCTTGTCATAATCAGAAAAAATTCGTAGCAAGTCTTGCTTCAATGCCGAGAATTCTTTTGTTGCAATTAAGATATTCCACAATTGTTAAATCTTATGGCTCCAGACACTGTAATTCTGGGTGAGGCTTCCTTATGACGCTTGTCATAATCAGCAAAATTCGTAGCAAGTCTTGCTTCAATGCCGAGAATTATTTTGTCGCAATTAAGATATTCCACAATTGTTAAATCTTATGGCTCCAGACATTGTAATTTTGGCCAATCAATTTATGTACTTCAAGGATAACTAAATTTTGAAAATTGGTCATTTTACAAACAATATTTGTCCTCCGACCAAAAATAAATGCAACATCTATAAAATAAAAATCCTACAAACTCACGATTTTTGTGCAAATTCATTCTCTAGCAGCACGATTTGATGTTCAGTCTATTTTTTTACAAGTCGCTGTTACGATTTTTCTAAGTGCAGATTTGTGCCCTAACAACACATGATGTTTAGTCTATCTTTCCAAGTAACTTCCACAATTTTTATTTTCACACCCTCTGAGCTTCACTCATGAATCGCTGCAAATCACGAATTTTGTCTCACTCTCAAATTTTTGGTTTGCAACCTTGTCCTCTGCTTCACGCTCGTTCTTTACGTTTTTAACCACACTGTAGTTCTGATCTCCCTTCAAATCGACTACAACCTCATCTTTGACTACATGCTACATAGAAATTTGTGATCCACCTGGTTATAATCTATTTTGCCCAATACCTAGGGCAATTACTCCGTCAAATTTTACATCAGACACAATACACTGGTTCCCAGAGAAATTTACAACCATGGTTGAATTTTCTATTAAATGACTAATAGACGAGATATTTATTCATTCTAGGAACATACCTAACATTCCTCACTATGACTTTTTTAGCATTATTCAATACCATGCAAATATCTCATATCCTTTCTATTGCAAATGACTCTATCAGCTAATAAAACTAAATTAGAAATATTTGTATTTGCAGTAAATGTGACATACCAACCCTTACGACATGTAAAATGTCTAGGTGCATCTAAATCAATGAACCAACAAATGGTAGCACTATCATTCAAGTATGATGCCACAAGGGTATACTCTTCCTCAAAATCTCATTCACCTTCATCTACTACCACATTTTGCGCCTAACTGCTTGGTTAGGAAAGAGCATACTATTGCTTCTAGCAATCTTTTTTGACATTCCCAACCTTATGACAGTAAAAGCACTTCACCTGGTACTCGAGAGATGAATCACCAGAGATATGTTTCCATTTTTCCTTAGCAGCAAATGCATTCTCTGCCTGTCCAACACTGGACTCATTTGCTTGTGTCTATCTACATTCCTTCTGCAACAAATAGGAACTAACCTGATCAAATGTCAGGGTCTGGCTTTCTGCCATCAAGTGTAAAGCCTCCACAAAAGATTCATATGAGGGCGTCAAGTCGTTCTAAACAAGAGCACCCTGGTCATCAACACCCACCTTTTTGTTAACAGTAGCGAGTTGGTCTTGGATATATTTCATCCGAAGAAGATGATCTAATAGGGGCCCATCCTCAATCATCTTGGCAAAAAATGACAAATTCTTGAGGTACAAGGCCCAACGTTTCTTCGAAGTTTGATACTTATTTTTCAGATTGGTCCAAGTCACACTTGCCTCAATGGCATTCTAGACCTCAAGAATCATATCATCTGACACAAACAATTTCAACAATAGTAAGGCCTCCTTATGATGCTTGTCATAATCAGCAAAATTCGTAGTAAGTCTTGTTTCAATGCCGAGAATGATTTTATCGCAATTAAGATATTCCACAATTGTTAAATCTTATGTCTCCAGACATTGTAATTCTGGCTAGTCAATTTATGTACTTCAAGAAAAACTAAATTTTGAACATCGACCATTTTACAGACAATATTTGACCTTCGACCCAAAAGTAAATGCAACATCTATAAAAGAAAAAGCCTACAAACTCACGATTTTTGTGTGCAAATTCATGCTCTAGCAGCACGATCTGATGTTCAGTATATTTTTTTACAAGTATCTGTTACGATTTTTCTAGGTGCAAATTTGTGCCCTAACAACACTTATGATGTTTAGTCTATTCTTTCCAAGTAACGTCCACAATTTTTCTTTTCACACCCTCTTGATCTTCACTCACGAATCGCTGCAAATCGCGAATTTTGTCTTTCACTCTCAAATTTTTGGTTTGCAACCTCGTCTTCTGCTTTACGCTCATTCTTCATGGTTTTAACTACACTATCGTTCTGATCTCCCTTCAAATCGACTGCAACCTTGTTTTTGACTACACGCTACATAGAAATTTGTAACCCTCCTGGTTTGCATGAAATGGACATGAAAGTTGTTTCTAGCTAAGTTACTAGTTTGTTTTGGGTTTGGGTTCGGGTTTGAAGAACCTGAGTTTGCCAGTACGGTGATTTTTTTTCCTTCGGTTTGTCTTGGGTTCATTCGTACAAAAAATATATAAAAAATCAAAAAATATAAAAATTCTAGCCTAATAAATAGAAAATTAGTGACATTGTCATTAACCACAATATGCATATTGATATTAAAAATAAAATATGATAATAATCGCAAAATACTAACCGAATGTCAAATGTCATGATAATCATTAATCATAAATATCAATAATTATCCTATAATTAATTACATCAAACTTAAAAGTTAATATTCATAGTCATCTTGCTCTTCATCGAGAGCATCAACACCATGTTGTGGTTCATTAGAACCACATGGACTAGCACCACTGCCACTCCTGCTAGCTAAGTTGTGTGTGGTTGAAGGAGTGTCAATGTCCACTAATGAGAAGCGGGAAATGGAAGCATCCATGTTAACGACCTCCGGATCTATATCCCAATGCTTTGACGTTCCCTCCTTGTACTTTGGGCTCTTGTGCGATAGAAGATGCAAATTGAAGTCTGTGTAAAACTCCTCGGCCTTTTTAGCTGCGATTGTTGCATTTTTGTGAGTGGATGAAGTTGTATGTGCTCCAATTCCGCTCACAAGAAGATGAACTTGCAACCTATATTTAACAAGTTATAACTCAATTCTTAAACATTAATTTTTTATTTTTAAAACGAAAAGAAAGAATTAAAAACTTAAAAAATAAAAAAATTACTTGTGACAAGACCTTAATTGCAAGACACTGTGGGTTCGGTGATCCTTGGTCATGGAGGCACCACCATATATGACCATCCTTCATGTATTTGTCTCGAAGAGCAGCATGACCTTGGGCGGTAATGAAACCCATAACTTGTTCATTACCATGTCTTCTAACTCGGGATCAAGGAATATACTAGAGAATGCCAATTTATACCCTTCTGCCACTTCAACATCAGTATATGGTGGCACCCTCCTCGGCAAAAAAAGGATCTCCATGCTATAGAACTGACGAGTGAATGCAAAGGCAAGGAGATGTAGCAAGGTGGTCATTTTGTTCTACTGCTCAACAAGGATTATATGCACTTGTTTGAAAAATGCCTCCTCGTGATCTTTTTTTTTTTTGCATTAATAATGGCCTTCATCTTCTCAATCATTGAGTGGATGCCATCATATATTTCTCCCAAACATGGCTGATCCATGTCATTGAAACAAATCATACTCATGATGGGTTCAATGAAACTCAACAAATAATCTACACGGGTCCACCAATCATCGTCCAAGATCAAATTTTCACTCTTTGGGCCCGCTCTTTGCTTCACTCCCTCCATACACTCCATAGGTTACTAATGACCATGCTACTGAGTACTTATCGCACCTTCACAAGTCGTCTCAAGACGATTGTGTGAAAGGCGAATCTAGTCTCAGCAACCTATTACAAAATTAAAATTAAAAACTTATGAAAAAAATTTAAATATACAACTACTACCACTAAATTAAAAACGTTAAAATTTTAAAACAAAAATAAAATTACTAAAATAAAAACACCTTCAACACCTCCAATGTCGAGAAGGATCTGAAAATGGCTTAAGAGAGGTGAAGGTTGATGACAAACATTTGAATCTCCTCAGCTTCGGCATACACTTGCTTGATACACTCAATTTGCCTCCCCATTTTTTGCAACATGAGGTTGAGTGAGTGGACAGCATAAGCTGATCAAAATGGGTTTATAACAACATTTCCTTGACCTTGCATTTTTTTTGCATTATCCGTTACAACTAGGATAACATTTTGAGGCCCCACCATCTCAATGGATTCGATGAGGATGTTGGCGATGAACTCGGCATCCTTCACACACCCCTCCCAATCAATGGCCTTCAAAAACATTGCCCCTTTACGGCACACTGTAACCACATTAATCAGACCCTATTTTTTGCATCTTTCCATCCATCGAAAATGATGAAGACCCCCGTTTCAACCCACGAATCTCTAATTGGCTTCAAAGAATCAACATGTTTTCTCTCTTTTGTCAATAAGGTGGTGTGATTTTTTGGGGCCTCATTGATCGCCCTTACCATTTCTTGCCAATATGTTGATCAAACCACATTGAAAGATAATCCATTTGCATACACATATCGTGTGATATGTTGATCCACAATATCCCTGCTCTCGTTTTGAAAAGACCTTTCCAATGTTCCTTTTGTTCTTTCATTTGAAAGAGATGAAACCTCTTCATGCATGGAGGGTGCTGCCAAAAATGGATGTCTTCCAATGGACACAACTGGAGAACCGCCAGGAGTTAGGGAAACCGGTGGCTTCCTTGATCCTTTGCCTTTCTTTGATAGAGGGTGACCTAATCTCATGGCATAGGCAGCATTTGCTACTTCTTGTTCCTTGATGTATTTAAGGATTTTTCGTTTTGGCACTGGACAGTTATCCTTCCCTGTGCAAATTTGTGACATAAGTGGGCTTTCGCTCAACTGTATGAGCTTGTAAATTGACAATCACAAGTATTGCATTTCCAAATATAGGCCCCACCGCCTGAAATTTGCTCTACTAGGATCACATATTTCCAAAGCAATGAGTGTGCATCCATTTTGTGTTGGCTTTGGCCGACGGAAATAGAACCACGAGACATTGTAGTATATATAACTACAAGTTTAAAAACAAACAAAAATTATAAAAAAGAAAAACAAACCCTAGGGCAGCAACTTGTAAAAACATGAAGAAAAGATAAAACAATATAAGCTAAAACTTAGAAATTTAAAATCTTACCTTGGCAGGAAATAGGCTCCTCAATCAGCATAGGAAGATGATTAGAATGATGCTTGATGAAGTTTCAACCCTACACCAGCAATGGAAGGCAAGTGGTTTTGCTTTTGTGTTTTGTTTTTATCATTTGTGTTCTTTTAGCTTATGTTTTTGTCTTTCACTTGACTTTAGGGTTTTAAAATGTGTTTTTTATTACTTAAAGACATTGTTTTTTGGGAAAAAATTAAAAACCCTGTTTTCACCCTTTTTTACTATTTCAGACTGCAAATTCTGCCCGAGTTCGCTCAGGTTCTTCTGTCGGGTGCCCCAGGACGAATCCTGGGCATTTTTAACAACGAACTAAACCAACACTAGAACATGGTGCAAACCAGACTCTAGTTCTTCTGCAAAAACCCACGAACCAATAACGTAGGTTTTTGGGTCTGGTCTTTCAGTTTAATTCTTCTTCTACAACTTGTGCCCTACACAATAATTTGGTTGCCTCACGACTTTTGCCCTGTCATTTTGCCTAGGAATCACTTCCTCGTGCCCTAGCTTGCACACTTTCCTTCAAATCATGGCTTCTAGTCTTTAAGTTTGCAAATCGTGATGACTTCTTTTGGTATTCTAGTCCAGTCTTTCACAAACATTTCCTCTAGTTTTTTGGTATGGGGTTTCACAAACATATATGTGAATGCCTCTTCTTTATGGTTTGTACCCTACTAATATTCCCAGTGCTTCCTCTTGCAGTGGCTTGTACCAATGTTAGTAGATATAAACATTGAAAGAGTGATGAGAAATGGAAGGCATACAGCACACTTACACATTTGTGTGTCTGTTTTTTATTAAGCATAAAATAAGTTACATCAATTGGCAAGGTTGATAACTGACCATTAGTTAATATTTAACTAATAGCTAATTAATAACTTTAATAAGCCTGGAACTCTATGAGCTTTGGTTGCCATTATCGTTCACGTAAGGTGACTTAGTGCCCTTCGCCCCTTGCTCACCCCACCGCCCCCCCCCCACCTTCATGATAAAAAACCTACCTTGATTTTATAAATGGTGTTTCGCATGATAGGAAACATTCTCAAGGCAGTTTACAAAAGAGTAGTTGCAAGGGTTGGCATGAGGACAGTAAGCGATTGGTCTACACTCATCTTCAGCTCCGTAAGGTATGGCATTCTTTGCTCTCTATTTCAGTCATCCCAATGATTGAGGAAAGAAGGAGAAAATAATCTTATGAATTGTATGCCAGTCTGGTAAGACAAGGCAAGGGGGGAGAGAGAGAGAGCAGGGAAAACAGTTGAAATGGGTGATCGAGGGTGGGTGCAGTGGAAGCATTTGATTGGGCTCTCTTGTCTGATTTTGATTTGTGAGACACATCTGGACTCTCTTATCCTCCATTTTTTGCCATTTTTTCTCCATTTTATTTTCAATTTTTTCTGATTCTATTCACTTGAATCAGCGGTGCAAGGTCTCTATTGTCATGTTTGGTCATTGGGAGACTACATTTTTTAATATATGATGTGATTGTTCTAACCTATGAGACTAGGGTTACTTGTGGTGTCTTTTGCAGGAAAGAGGAGCGTAGAGAAAATGGATGGCCCATCCTTGGCTACGTTAATCCATGAAGAGACCAGCAAAAGAAGGGGAAAGTGGTTGATTGGGGAAGCATTTAGGGAGAAATTTTCATCATATGTGGATCAAGAAATCCACAACCCATATGAGTGAATGTGGATGCACTATATGTGGAGAGAAGCGAAGGACATTGATGATTTGGAGATCACTGATGAAGGCAATGATCCTCAACCCAGTTAAGTCGGTTGGAAGGAGTAATGTATTCAATGTAGCTCAGTCCCTAAGCTGTACTAACATGATGTCCAATGCAGCAGCCACTTTTACCTAGCACGATGACCATGCGGATATAAAATGCTTTGTACATGCGGTTGGAATAGAGATCATCAATCACCAGCACCATATGTTGGACGGGTTGAAAGCCCTAAGCATTGGACAAGAGGTGTTGGCTGAGAGAATGAAGGTAGAGCTCCCCCCAGAAGCTACATATGTTCTTCTTGCTTGTTGTTCCCCCTCTAAGGATGATGAGGATGCTCCAATGGATGCTAACCCCGAAAATGTGGTAATTATGAAGTGGGTCCATCATCAATGGTTAGTCTCCCTTTTTGGCATAACAGGCGGCCTGCATAATTTGTTCTCTGCCAACAATTGTTAATGAGCAATTTTGTAAAACTCTTGATGCAGGTTAAAGACTGACAGCTTTATAAAGATAAATAGATATGGACTTATTTAGTTATCTATTCAGTTTCCATTTTCAGTCATCGTATGTGAATAGAAGTGGTTGTGGAATTCTGGTTTTGGTCTGTTTGACATTGAGCACACACTGCAATATCCTTAAGCACTGCACCTGTAGGAATCAGAGCACTCACATTTTATGGACTGCCAATGTGGTAAAATCGGCTGTATCATGAGAGGATTGATTATTTTATCTTCAGTGTTGATGGGCAGTTTTCTTATGATTGTGACCCTAATCTACACTTCAGTGACTTGGATTTTAAAGAAAGGAAGAATTAGGATCTGGGAACCACTGATCATAGCATTCTTGTGTGGCATGAACATTGCTGATTGGCAGATTGATTGCATTTTGGTAAAGAGTGATAAAACCTCATTATTGATCTTTGATAAGGTGTCCCTCAGCTGATGTTAAGTGTTTTTTGCATGATAACATGATTTTTGATTTGTGAACCCAATGTGCAGAGCTTTCCAGGTTGGAACTATAACTCTTTTTTTGTGGGTCTAGGGCACTTCCCTAGTTATCATTAAGCAAAAAATATATATAAAGCAGAAATACAAATATTGAGACTAAACTCAATATTAGAACTTCCACTTTAGTGGTTCATCCACTCAAATAACTCATAAAGGGATGCTTACAAGAAATTCAAGTGGAAAGCTATGCACAAGCTTGTAAAGTGACCTCGGATTTTGTGAAACGATTAAGAAACACGCACCACAATATAGCTACGTTACCAGATACGCCCTCCCCCCTCTTGGTACAGGTACAAAATGTATCTGATACAGATACGTCGGGGGAACATATGCACAAGGGCAACGGTGTATCCTGCCCATATCCCAAGCAAATGCGCAGGGGAAAATGTCATTTAAAAAAAAAATCAATTTCACTTCATAAAAAGTCAAACATGGACTTCAAAAAACAATTTAAAACAAAATAAAGTAGATTTTCAACCCTAAAAGCAGCTTTCACACTCATTTTATCAAAAGAAAACAAAAACAACACATTTACCTTTCATTGCATTTTTACTTCTCATTGCACATTTGTTCTCTCATCTTCATTTTTTCAATTGCATAGATTGAAACTCCTTCCTTTTGCTAATCATACACTATTGCCTCTACCCATTTGGCACCAAGGAGTTTAAAGAGCTTGCAACAAAGAAGATTGTTCGTTTTGTGGTTTTTTTTTTTTGTTTTTTAATGTTTGTAATTAGTTTTGATTTTTTTTGTTATTCTTTTCCACATTCTTTCAAAAAATGCTAAATGCTTTAAGTTTTAATAGCAATATTATTATTTTTTACCAAGGGCTATAGGGATTCACCTAAATGTCTCACACTACAAATGCTAGTTCTGTGGGCCAAGGGATAGTGTTCAAAGTCGATCTGTGAGCGCCCCTTTGGAAGTATGTGACAATGTTAGAACAGTTGCTAGGCGGAGGGCATTTCCTTTGGCTTTGTTCAAAAGTGTAACCGTAAATACGAAAGAACGTATGGTTGGGTGAAAGCCCATTTGTGTGAAATTCTTGGCACTGAAATCAAAGTTTGTGGTGGGCCAAGCATATATGGAAATCCAGGAAAGGGCTTGCCACAGACAAAGATCCTTGCATACATCAAAGAGTAAGAAAAAACAGATGTCGTCATTGGGCAAAGATCAAAGCATCCTTTGAGAAAGAAAGGATCGCCACCTGTTGATCCATCTCGTGCTAATGTGGTGACCCCATCACACCCATTTCTTTCTACACCCATCATGGCCACAAAGAAAAAGGATTCACCTCTTAGTCGCAAGAGAACAAAAGATGCAGGTCCATTGGAAAGGGCATTCTAGAATAAATCCAAGGACATAGCGAAGCAGAGCATTGAGTGTTGTGTTTACGCATGAGGGCTGCCATTTAATGTTGTTAAATCACCATACTAGCAAGATATGGTGAGATCTATCAATGATGCCTCTAAAGGGTTCATCATCCCAGGGTATGAAAAGGTGTGCACCACCTTGTTGACAAAAGAAAGAAAACATGTTGAAAATGCAATGAAGCCCATCAGGGATTTGTGGATCAAAACAGGGATGTCTATAGTTTTGATGGATAGAAAGATGCGACAAATAGGCCATTGATTGATGTGGTTGCAGTGTGCCCTAAAAGAGTTTTTTAAAACCGTTGACTGTGAGAGACAAGTACAGGATGCATGATACATTGCCGACATCCTGATTGAGTCCATTGAGGCAATGGGACCTCAAAATATTGTCCAAGTTAAAATGGACAAGGCAAAGAATTGCGAAGTTGTAGGCATGTTGGTTGAGACAAGGTATGGGCATATATTTTGGACACCTTGTGTCGTTCATTCCCTCAACCTTATGTTGCAAAAATTGAGGACCAAAATTGACTAGATCAAACAAGTCTATCAGGAGGTGAGCGATATCCAAATGTTCATAAGCAACCATCACATGTCCCAAGACATCTTCAAGGCCTTCTCAAAGTTGCAGCAATTGAAAAAAACTTTTTATTTAATCATTTATGAATCATGTATATTTTTAATTTAATTTTGTAAGTTTTTAATTTGTAATATTTTTATTTTTGAACATTTTTTTTATTTTATTTGTTTTAATTTTGTATTAGGTTGTTGACACTCTGTTTGCCTCACATTCATCTTGAGATGACTTGTCAAGGTGCATGAGGCATTGAGCAACATGGTTATCAACAACCTTTGGAATGTATGGAGGCAAGGAAACAATAAGAGGGCCACAAAGGCGAAAGGGTGGATTCTTGATGACGTGTGGTGGGAATGTGTGGAGAATTTGTTCAGTTTCACCAAGCCCATCGTGACTATGTTGAGATTTGTGAATATGGATCGTCCATGTTTGGGTGAGATTTATGATGGAATCGACTCAATGATTGAGAAAAGTAGATTCATCATAAATGCCAAAGAGCAAAATCCTACGAGAGGTTTTTCAAGGAAGTGCAGTCACATCTCATTGAAAGGTGGAACAAAATGACCACCCCAATGCATCTTCTTGCTTTTGCCCTGACGCCTAAATATTACAGCACAGAAGTCTTTTCTTTGCCCAAAAGGGTTGCACTATATAGGGATGTTGAGGTTAATGAGGGATATAAGGTAGCATTATCTAGACTCTTCCCCGATCCAAAAGTAGAAGACATAGTTATAGAAGAGTTTGCACATTTCATAGCCTCCATGGGTCACTCCCTTGACGCTATTCATGACAAGTACAAGAAGGAAGCTCACTTTTGGTGGTCCCTCCATGGACAAGCATCCACCCACCTCCAACCACTTGTAATAAAAATTCTATCACAAGAATTTAATTTTTTTCTCTCTACCCTTCTTTTCGGCGTTTTGTTTTAATTTTTTACTTTTATAAATTCTAATTGACTTTGCGGCTTGCCTCAATAGGTTGCAAGTTCCTCCTCAGCTGAACAGAATTGGGTTACCTACAGCTTTATCAACTCAGTTAAGCGCAACAAATTGGCAGCAAAAAAGGCGGAGGATTTGGTCTATGTGCATTCCAACTTGTGTCTTCTCTTACACAAACAAGTTGATTACAAGGGGCAACAAAGTGTTGGGATGTGGATCCAAAGGCTACTGACTTGGATGCCTCCGTTGCCTACCTTTCATTACTCAACAGGGAGCTAGACGATACTTCACACGACCTGCATAGTGGAGCTAGTGAGAGTGGCACTGCCACTGCTTGTGGTTCTAATGAACCACATGATGATGAAGACATCACATCCAATGACGAGAAATGAATATAGTGTATAATGAATATGTTGATTTGTCCATACATTGTAACATGTGTGCTATGTACTTGTTATAAAACTAATCTAAGTTCAAGCATTGAATATTTTGATATTTGGCTTTGAATTATGAGTGTGTTTTGTGGTTATTTAACTTATTTTGTTTCCTGTATGCATATTGTCTGGTTAATTTTTCTTAATATGGCTATTATTTTTTATATCTTTAATTTTATATATATATTTTTGTATGACAGTATCCAAAAGCGTATCCAAGCCCCCAAAAAAAAATGTTGTATCCACGTATCCAATTCTCATACCCATATCCATATTGGCTACTTAGCAATATAGTAATCAGTAATCATCACATCACTAGCAAAGATTACAAAGCCCATTGTTGTTACCAAAATACAAACCAACCAGAAACACAAAATGATATGACAACCCTTTACAAATAGTAGACAATTATGTCACATCAACCATGCAAAATTTCATGACAATCAAATATCTTGAAAAAGGTAATTCTTAAAAGTTGCTGTGATGGCAAAGTGAGGCGAAAAACACCTACAGTACCAAAGATCATGAGCAAAAAAATTATAATTATGGGAAAAAAAATTATCAACAAAATTCATAGTCCACGACAGTGTTATATCAACCCTGTTTAACATCAATGTACACGTGAACTAGCAAGCAAAACTCAAAAATGAACAAACACAAATGTCCCTAATTCCAGGACAAATAAATAACTGCTTCACAAGAAGAAGACTGCTCAAAGTAATTGAAAAATAAAATAGACATGTAAGCAGGCAAACCAACGATCTCTATAATCAGGGAAAATATTCACTAGAAGTTCCAAAGCAATCACTAATATCAATAGTAAGAAAGTGCTAACCTACAAGCTGCAACCAAGACAAATGGACAGTACTAAAGAAGCTCACTAAAATGGCAAGAAAAGTGCGATGTGATTCTTGAATCAAATGTTCTCATAGTTATTGCAACAAGAACCTTAGAACTATAGACGGTAACGCAACAGACCCACTCACTTGATTAAATGTACTTCATGAATTAGAAACTTCCAAGAATCTCACAATCAAGTTTGAGTTCAATACGTATATGAATGTTTAACTTAGAATTATGTTTCGTTATCGAGAAGCTCGCTATTTCCAAAACAATCCAGCCATCATTATTGACAAGAAATAGACTATATATATAGCCATTAAAAATACACATTTCAAATATAGAGAAATGAAGCTAATAATAGTTATACGTTGCTACACTTACGTTTAAATATTCTAAAAGGCACTTTAAGTTTATGCAGTTTTAATAAACTATAAGATCATCATGTAAGATATTGACAAGAATCTGACTGATAGAATTAAGTGAGAAAACCATTGCTTAGATAGTAAACTCGTCCTACTCTTGGTTAGTCATTAGTGGGGACAACCATTGCTTAGTCATAAAGCTGTCAAGGTTCGATCCGGAAATATGTGCACAACCACTTCCATCACTATTAATAAAATTTATGCAATGAGATGAAACAGAACACATAATATTAACTATAAAATTCAAAATAAATTGGTTGCCATTGCTTAGATGGTAAAAACTCAGCCTTCTCTCCATTAGTCATTAATGGGAACAACCATTTCTTAGTCATAGCTTCTATTCAGGTAATATGTGCACGTTAACCACTTCAATCACAATTAATAAAATATATGCAATAGGATGAAACTGAACACATAATATTAACTGTAAAATTCGAAACAGATAGGTTGCTCCAATACAAATATATGCAATAGTCTTGCATACCTTCAAACCCACAGCTTCTAGGGAATCAGTAACAAGCTCTGCTATTCTTTCATGGGGAACATTAGAATGTTCATATCTACCAAGTTACCAATATATAATAATAATAAGTGTTATAAGAAAAAATCCAAAAAATACAATTTTGATAGCACAATTCTATATGAAGTGGAGAACCAAATATGCGTCCAAATTAACATGGTAGCAAGTTAGTCCTTACAACGTAAAGCCAACATTTTCACGAACTGTGAGTGAATCAAAGAGAGCTGCACTTTGAAATACCTGCACACGTACAAGTTTGCAAAACAAATAACTATCAAGATTTAAGATCATGAACAACTAGTTTTGACCATCAAAAGACATATGCTTGGGTTCATTCTATGTTTTGTAATTTCACTATTTAAAAATCCTACATTCGTTCTTTTTACTTTTTCCTATATCTATGAAAAAGATATTTCATCTACAAATAACACAGACATAAATTGTGGAATGAGATATAACTGCATCTAGAGCTATAACTGCATATGTAAGCCACAACATGGGCATTTGCAGGAAATCACAAACAAATAAGACAACAACTAGAGTACTTGTGTCTGTCACAAACCTATTCTAAGACACAAGTCTCATCTCTCGTTAGTTAGTATCTTAACTAAACTTTTATATCATCCAACATACGTTTTTGGTCTCCTGTTTTAGCTACTCTTATACATTCTGCTACATTTGAACTTTTTCCCTTTATTGCTTACAATTTGATAGCTGCCTGAAAGATGAGAGAAGCATACCAAGCCTATCCGTAAACCTGATATTTCCTCATCACTGATTAAACCTTGTCGCTTTTTCCCACAAATAAAGACTTCACCCTATTCACCACAACAAAACGTGTTACTTAAATCAAAGCAGTGTACAGCCTTAGCAGAGTTAAGATATGATGAATCATATGGAATGGGAAAAAATAACATCTGAAAAAGATGCTACCAACCTTATCTGGAGCGAGAAGGCCAGCCATTATTTTAAGAATAGTGGACTTTCCAGTACCAGATGGTCCAATTATACCAACAGCTTCTCCATATCTAATCTGCCCAAATTAACAGTAAAACTTACTTGCGAAAAAAATAAACTGCAGGAAAAATCAAGAATGAAAATATACATAAGATATACATTAAAAATAAATAGACAGCAAAAGAATATAAAGAAGTACGAGTTGTTATACAGAAATTTGACAAAGCTAAGCAAGAATACATATATATATCTAGGCACTTATTAGTTCCCACTAAGATAAATACCTAAATACACAACAAGTGAACTAATCATTGAAAAATTGCAATGTAACTTATTCTAGGCATATAATCTTTCCATATTGTGATTGCTGTCATTCTATTTGTGCCCAACATATCCTGGCTTAGTGTGTATCTTCCAACCAAACAAACCATCTTCTCAAATGCGCACAGGGTATGCAGGAGGCAGGTAGTCAGAAACAGAAGAGACCACTGCAGCTATCTTTGTAAGTAACGAATCATGAGATTGTTTCATAGTGAACATGTATATGTCATAAATTGTTCCAGAAGGAATAAATCCAGATCCGGATTTTACTTTTTTGGATCTTTCTACCCCAAGAATGTTTTTCCGCATTAAATGTGTCTTTTGTGTGGTTAAATGTTTCTTCTATTATCATTCACTAAATTGTGCAGTTGGTTTCCTACACACAAAAATTTATGAATTTTAAAGTCATTAAAATATTTAAGTTTTCTTTATTTGGTAAAAGATTTGTTTGGCGAATTGTGCTTACTCACAGACAGCCAATTATAAATCACCCTTATATGACAAATGCAAAAGTCAATCAGAAACAACACAGACAAGAAGGAAATACCTAGAACATATCCCAAAAAAAAAATTGATGTTGATCAAAACTCAACCAAAGCACAAAATAATTAATCAAGGAGTGGAGCACACTCCCTTAAGAGGAAAAGAATCAATAAGAGTTACAGGACAGATTCACGTGGAAACAATGCATAGTGGTTATCAGAGCATGTGTGGCTGTGTTGAAATATTTTGAGCTGTGTTGGAAATCTGTGTTGGAGGCTTGTGTGCCATGGGGCTCTCTCTATTTAAGCTCCCACGTCAACCCCCCATCCACTGCCCCTTAGCTCACAAATAAAATGGTCAATCCTTCAGTGTATTCTTATGTTATTTTAATTCCTTGTTAGTTTTTAACTTTCTACATCCACTGTTCTGTAAAACTAATTGTTCTATGGGAGTTGGTTGAGTTGTGTGTGTCATGTGAGGGAGGTTTAGCATCCAATTCTCACCCTTCTCATTTTAAACAAAAATTGTAACCAGGGGCTAAAATCTCACCATATTGGGGGTCAAAGGATTTATGCATGCGAGCTTTAACCATTTTTGTTTTGTCTTAGTCTAATTCAGAGCAAAATTGCACTGTACTTGTACCATTAATATCTTCCTCATCTGGGGTTTAATTTTTCCCATTCTTTTTCCATTGGATTGCATTTTTCGAGCCCTCACCGTCTTTTCTCCTGACAGCTGCAAAATGGCAGTCAAGCTTCACTTGCCTTACACTACTGCAGCTGCCAACAACGATCTCTGAAAACACTTTGCAAAACAAACCTGGACCAAAAATATCTTTTCTATCTTTATTCGTAGCCAACCTTTGGCCAACAGATTAGATGCCCACTTTTTTTTAATAAACTTCAACTGAGATTACAATTAGATATCTCTAGAGATATTTTGTGAGTAATGGTTGTCCTTTGTTTTAGGTATATTTGAAGGATTTGAAAAAAGGGTTCAATGCTAAGAAGATAGGATATGAATTGCAAGCAAATAAACTAAGAAATACCTCTACTTACACGGTGAAGTAAAACCCTGTGAAGGACGGGCCCTAAGTCAATCTAAATTAACCAAGGTTTAATAAAAGAAATAGAAAGTAATCAAAATAGGGTTTCTAGGGTAGATGGTCAAAACCAAATAAGACTTTTCTACCAATTCGATTTGTAATAATGAAATAAATGTTTTATAAATTAACATAAACAAAACCTAAACTGACCTAGAATGCAAACTAGTTGATTACTTCTCTCTTCTTTCTTTTTTGCACATAATAAGACTAGGATTAGAGAATGCAACTTTGAATTTTCCAAATCCCAAATGGCCATATAATTCAAATTTTCCAGAATTCAATGAAACCCTAGATGCAATTCTAAACGAGACAAGGTAGGAAGGTATTGCTAATCAGTGTCAATGACTAGCACCTCTTAGACCAAACCCTAACCAAAGTAACCGAGTGGACAGTTCTAGAGCAGTAAGGAAGAGCGGTAATTGAGGAAGACACAAGGCTGCCAAGGTAGCCCTAACACAAAATGAGGGATGACCAGCAAACTGCCCTAACATCTTAAGGGAGTAGAGTCAAAGCACCTGAATCATAGAATGAGTCTTGGAGATAAGACAGAATGTGTGATCCGGACAATGATCTGATAAAGCGTTGCCGGTGTTGTATGTAGCAAGTGACCACAGTGTTGGTTGTAGGTGATATTGCGCAAGAATGCTAGAGTGTAGTTAAGTTAGATGTCAAGATGATTAATGACTTATGGAGAGGGATCTTTTATAGGACAATATAAAAACAAAGTGAGAGGCTAATGATGTCACACCTAGTCCAAAGAAGGTCCGAATAGCTGAAAAGTGTGGAAAAGAACCATTGGAGCTCCTTAAATATACCAAGACATGAAACGCAAGGGCACCCCAGAAGTTCAAAGATAGTCGAGGTGTGACAATGTCATACAACATGGCTTCTCTGGGAGTCGCGTGGTGTCTCCGTAGATGGTAATCATCTTGACATCACTGCCACAGGGTAACACAAAGGATGAAAGACACAATACAAGCTGTCCAGGATATATATAATCAGTCCAATAATATAGGGTGGGTATATGAAACTATACCACAACAAAAACTGCAGGAATCAAGAGTGGGTAGACCAAGAACACATATAAAATAAATTACTGAAGAGGAGGAGGACAAATCCAGTACAGCAGTTAATATCCTTAATAAATGGGGCAATGATAACGATTCTCGTAAAATTACTAGTGAACTATTTACCACAATCAGCACAAGTCCAAGCACAAGTGACATTATAAACACAAGCGGTACCGGTAAAAGATGAAGACTGATGTTTTGATACTAGGAAAAAATGGTCCACTAAAAGTAACCATCGAAATTACAGACATGATACTCGAATGCTTTGCTTGATGGACAATCTGGAGTAAATGTATTTCCGGAAAAAGTATGAAATAAATTGGGGAAGCCAACCTTAATTCCAGCAGATTTCCACTTGAAATTGGAAAATCAAGAGAGAATAACCCCAATTGGTATCCTATTGGATCAAGTCATTATGATTGCAGGAAAAAGTTAAAGCGACACATTTATAATTATTCAAATGGAAAGTGCATTGCAACATTGTGATTCAATACTGGGAAGACCACTGCTGGAACAAGGGAAGGCATTCCATAATTGAGAACATAAGACAATTGTAGTGAAAATTGGTAGAGCCCGACTGACAATGGATACAGAAAAATATTAAACAAATAGGTGAAAGAGCAATCCAGTTGTAGCAGTTGCTCCAATTCCAAAGAGGAATTTGAACCTGATGAAGAGGAAGTATTGCACTTATATGAATGTTTGGAGGATAATAGGTATACAAACCAAGGACTTCTACACTAGTAAATTTGGAAAGTATGAAATTATGAGGCCTGCATAACTAGTAGATCCTGAAAAAAAAGTCAAAAAACACAAATAAAGAATAAAAGATAAGGGATCAACCTGTTTATATGATTGATATTGAGATTAAGGAAAAC
Organism: Torreya grandis; assembly: GCA_037957365.1. Classification (NCBI taxonomy): domain Eukaryota; kingdom Viridiplantae; phylum Streptophyta; class Pinopsida; order Cupressales; family Taxaceae; genus Torreya; species Torreya grandis. Next base: position 4,743,134 of record JARHVA010000239.1, on the reverse strand, counting down.
CCATCAGTATATCAGATTGATCCAGTAAAAAGGAAGGGTGAGGATTATCCTACCTATTTTAGAGTTTAAAAGACCAGAGAAGCTGAACTGAATATGCAACCAGCTTATGATTTGCCACAAGAACAAGCAATTCAATATGCTGAACCAGCAATACAAGAGGTGAACTTGGGGATGCAAGAGGAACCCTAAATAATTACAATAGGTGCAAAATGGAGCCAGGACTGGCAAGAGCAGCAATACAAATATTTACAGAACATAAAGAAGTGTCTTCATGTACATATAAAGATTTAAAAGGAGCCTCGCCGGAGTTATGCAAGCACCATATTGATTTAATACCAGGAGCATTTTTAGTACAAAGGCGACCATATAGAATGAATAAAAGATATGCAGCCAAGAGCATGAGGAAATAGGAGAATATTGAAAGCCAGTCTCATCTTTAAAGTGGCCATAGAAAAGGATCGTAAAAAAACTCACTATGGAGATTCACAAAGTTTGAATGCAGTCACAAATAAGGATCCTTTTCCGACGCCATTCATGGAGACAATATTGGAGGAAATAGCAAGTACCGAGTTATACTCATTTTTGGATGTATTTTTAACTTTAGGATACAAGCAAGTAAGCACAACAGAAGAAGACAAATTGCGAACAACAATTATATTGTATTTTGGAACAGAAGACAAAAAAATCATTTGGTTTGTGCAATGGTCCAAGGACCAACAACATTTATGTTCATATTGAACGAAATACCCTTGAAGGACCTAAAAATGTTCTTAGATGATTGGTGTATCGATGGGATGAAGGATGATCACTTAAAAGCATTATCACAATGTTTGTGCTTGTGTTGAGCAGCAAGATGGTCATCGAACTGAAAGAAACCCCACTAATATTGCCGTGTGACAAATTATTGGGACATGTGGTTTTTAAGGTGGAAATGAAAGCATGTCCCAATAAAATTAAGGTGATGAAAGAGTTGTAAGCCCTAAATATATAAGGTAGTTGAGATTTTTTCTAAGACATATTACCAAGCCTTGATTTATCACAAGCTTGGTCAAAGGGTCAAAACCTAAAGAAGTACAGATTTGAACAATATATAAGATAAATAGAAAAAAATTAAAACAATCCCCTTGTGGACTTCTTTGAGGGGTGTCTCATACACCAAATTCGTGTCTAACTTGGTTGTGTGACCTTAAAAAACTACCTTTGCCTCTATATTGACTATTATAGATGGTTTTAAAGAAATTTGTGGGACTTTCACATCTGGTAGACCATTTGTTAAGAAAAAAGGTTCCATCTGATGAGAATCAAAGCAACAACAAGCTTTTGAGAAATTGAAGATAATGTTAACGAATCTTTCATGTTTTTCAAATCCCAACTAGGATAAGGAGATTCACATAGGATGTGTCAAACTCTGCTTTGGGTGGGCATCAACCCAAAATTAAGCATACAAACTGGATCATCCACTCTAGTTTGCAAGTAGACTGTTGAGTAAAGCAAAGAAGAACTAAACCACGATATAAAGAGAAGCATTGTTCAGGAATTCCAGCAGTCTCCTAGCAAATCCATTCATATGCTTTGTGGACCATCACGCATTATTGTTTTTAACTAATAAACTAGTAACACATTGCAGAATTTCTAGATGGTTGTTATTTTTGCAAGAGTTTACTTTCCCAATAGTGATGAGAAAGGGGAAAAGTCATGTGACTGCAGATCACTTATCCCGAATACAGAATGGTGAACCTGCAGAAAGAGTCAGTAATGATTATCATGGTTCATGGCTATTTTATCTAAATGAACAAAGAAATAGAAGAGAATTTATCTACAAAAAGATTTTCTGCAGAAGTCACACTAGTACGAAAGCAAAAAATTATATTAAAGGCCCAACCTTTTCAATTGGTTCATGGATTGTTATATTATATGGGAAAGGATCAATTATTACAATGATGGGTAATGGAGGGAGAAATATAATCATTTTTGAAGGAGGCACACGTAGGAGAAGCTGGAAGACATATGAGTGTCAAGGCCACAGCAAGCAAAATACTACTGATAGGATTATGGTGGCCTACACTACCTCAAGAGTGAATAATGTGTCAAATACTACGATGCCTAGCAAAGAATAGGAAGACATGTGGAAGCAAATTTTCAACCTCTAAATCCGACAATGCCAAGAAGGTATTTGAAAGATACGGTTTAGATTTTGTTGGATCCTTCAAACACCCTTCCCAAGAAGTGCCTTGTAGATATTTGATAGTGGCAATGGAATATTTTAAAAATGCGGGGAATATAAAGCATTGCCAGACAATACCACAAAAGCACAACAAGCTTTGTATATGAACACATCATACCCAGGCTTGGATGCCTATTAAATATAACTAGCGATTGAGGGACAAACTTCTTAATTGGGTTATCAAAGCGATGATGGAGATACTGAAGATTAAGCACATTATTAATTGATCATAGCTATAATTCATAAAACATGTGAAATTGAGAAACAAGATTGGGCTGAGAAATTGTCAGCTGCACTATGGGCAGTTTCACATTGTTCAATTAATTTGTGAACAAGAAGCAATGGTACCAATGGAATTTTTGGTACCAAGCTTGTACGTAGCAGTGTAGAATCATCTAAGAGATGAAAAAAGTATGCAGTATAGATTGTTCAAGTTAAACAAACTAGATGAAAAATGGCCTTTGGCACAAGGGTCATCCAAAATCGAGTAACAAAGATGAAAATTTTGGCATGATAAGCATATCAAGAAAATACAATTTAAAAAAGGTGTGCTGGTGTTGAAATACACGGGAAAAATGAGTACAAAAGGACTAAAAGTAAAATTGCAATGGAAAGGTCCTTGCAAAATCATCTAAGTTTTTGAGAATGGATCCATACAGCTAGCAATGGTAAATAGAACCTTAAATTGAAATTTGATTAATGTGCCCAAATTAAGATGTCATACCAAACATGATGTAGAAGTGAATTTGATTAAAATTGAACAACTAAACAAGCCAAGTCTGAAGTTGTAACAATGTAAAGCATAAAAGACAATCAGTTGAAGCCTGATGATCAACCAATGCAAACTCCGCTCGACGATCAACAAGTGCGAAAACTGCCCAATGATCACCGAAAACGAATGCCACCCAATGATCAGAAGATGCACATGCAACTAAATCGACTACTTGCATTGATTGATCTTCAACTTAAGCTTCAATGACTGCAAAAACCATGTTCATCACTCGATGCTCAGTATAACTCATTGCCACCAAGAAACTCAGCATAACTCATCGCCGCCTAGTGAGCACAAGAACCTAAGGGAACAACCAATGATTAAAAGCAATGTGCAAATCAATGATCAGTGGAATTCATCACCAATTAGCAACCATAAATAGACAAGTCCAAGACGTGATGAACAACAACAGATTGAGCATATGTATAGATGCCATGTGTCAAAAGATGTGTCCTTACAAACCAGTGGCTGGAGGAAGGAAAAAGAGCAGGGATCCACAACTCATCACTACACAAAAGCTGCGGAGGTGAAAGAGAAAATATTAGACTGGTTAGACCTGGCGCCCAAAACACCAATGATAGTCATGGCTAAGAAACAATGCACACCAAGATACACGACACCCACAGAAACCAGATAAAGGGTCGAACAAAGTTGAGTCGCAGGTAACAGGCAGGTTCAATTTTAAATAGCAGGATTGCTACTTGTTATGACAGCAATTACAAGTTGAGCCTCGCAGCACTTGGTTTGAGCAACTGCAACAACATGGCATTAAAGAACTTGTCACCATGCCAGTCATCATAATGTACTCGCCTTCACTTAGTACAGATATGGGCAAGAGCACCATTATATGGGAAGGACAGTAGCTGAAGATTACTCCTGAGCTGTTATATGAGGCCATTGATGGAGAAATGGGGACAAGGAAGCCTCTTGTCAAGAAAAATAGAGAAGTTTCTTTTAAACAGCTGTGAAAGTGACCCAAAAGACAGAGTGAAGCACAAGGGAGCGGTTGTGCAAGCCATCAAAAATATACACTTCAGAGAAATTGAAGAGTTTGCACCATCTAGATTATTCCTCACAAATATAAATTATAAGCAGCCAATCTGGCGTATCAGATATATGGTGGGATTGATGGAATGAAAGAAGTATAATTAAGCAGAATATCTAGCAAAGATAATCAATGAACAATTACATCAGTGTTGCTTGCAGGGGATTGGAACATTTGCATGTGCCTTGTTTGAACAATTGTTATTATCCACTATTCCAGAGTATGATATGGAGCAGCAACCATTAATGTACAGAAGTATGGGAGTGTGCCTATGAGCCAAAGGCACTAAGGAGTTACTATGGTACTCGAAAGAATATAAATACTAATGCATTCCTTGCTAATAATCCTGAGAGTGGAAGCAATAGTTCAAAGAACAAGACACCACTAATAAGACAAACTAGCAGAGCTGCTGAAAAGAGGAAGCCAGTAACACTCGGAATTTGTGGCTCTGGCAGCAAGTAGCAGGGCAATTTGAGGAGCGCATGCCTTATAACACATAGCAGTTCCATCATCTAGTGCAGATAAGTCATCCAATCCACTTTTATATAATATGTTTAGAAAACGTAAGCTGATACCTATACACAAGAAAACCCTAGATGCAGAATAGCATAAACAAATTCTGCCATAATTGAAGATGCAAGAAGAATTGGAGGTTGATGGTCCATTCATCCCAGCAAATGTAGCTAGGATAATGATTTTTCAAAAGAGAAGATTGATGTACGTATTACTGAAATAAATGTACCACTTGGGGGAATGAATAGATATGATGTCCCTCAAGTTTATGGAGAAAATAATAAACCTGTAAAACAATGTATTGAGGAGGTAGTTAATTACATTATGAGGTGCAAAATTTGATTGAATTTGGAGGGTTTGGAGTAAACAAAGGTTCAAGAGACACGTTAGATTTTGTTCCTAAAATCACCACTGGGTGACAAGCTTTCTTTGATTGCTTTTAAAAGAACATTGCAAGTATGCCAACAGCAATCCTGGCTTATATTACCGATATTTCAAATGCATTTAAGCCTGGATGTTCAGACAAGGAAATGTTGTCAGCTTATGATAGGTTGCATACTTTGTATTTGGAAGCACAATAGTATCAAAAAAAATGGGGGGAATTGTTTTGGAAGAAATTAGCTGACGGAAGGAACAAAAAGTTAAAAGAAGAGAGTAAAAAATTTGGCTGAGCAAAGATTTATCTCAAATCATGGCCAAGGAACAAAGCTTAAGTGAGATACAAGCACAACAGAATGCTATATGGCATATAACTACCGAGTGTCAACATGCATACGTGCTGCAGATCTGAAGTTTGGAATAGAGTATAAAATTCACTGGTTCTGGCAGATAAAGAAAATCAGCAACCAAGGGAGGAAATGGAGCAGTTGAAGCATCCAGAAGCTGGTGGATATGCATTTAACATGGTTACAGCAAAAGACATCATCAATATTCAACATTCACATGGACTGCACGAAAGAGGGCTGGAAGCTGTTACACCAATGCAGTCAAGGGCATTAACACAATCACATGGGAAGGCAGTTTCAGAGAAAATACTGGATAATACCACCCATTTGCAAAAGTGGACTGATCTGCTTTCAGAACAGACTGATAGATTTGATAGATTGATCTACCTAATGGGATCTCATAAATTACAGTCCACTTTTGCTCTTTGTAGACACCTAATTTTGGTACAAGACACTTTTCCATAGCGTCATTGTCATGCTTTATCACACTTGGGAAATTGATGTACATTTGGCTATTTCCAAACACTTTCCACCGACGTTAGAGTCTCATTGGCCTTGACTCATCTACATTTTCTCAAATACATCTCAAATTGTAAGTTGTCAACACCAGGTTCTCATATAATCCTCCTATATTTAGCTTGGTCTCTCTATTTTGAGGCTTTCCACCCTTTGGGTTAGAATCAGCAGTTCATCGATTCTGGCCAAGTTAGAATCGGCCAACCACCAATTCTAAAACTTGCCCTTTTGTGGGTCTTTTCCACCTTGGCCTAATTCCCCGTGCCTTGATGTTCGCTTTTCACTATTTTCTAAGGTCATCCTAGGTTCCAAGTGTGCTAGAGAGCCCTATTTATACAAATCTACCCTTAATCATTCCTCACTTGCAAATCAAACAGATCTCTCACAAGCAGATCTCTCACAAGCCATTTGTCTAGCACACAATCATCAAGCCTCATCAAGCGTTATGCACATTATGCAAAGGAGTCTGCACGTTGGGCCTACATTGCATCACCATCATTCTAAGTCATGTGCCAAAATAAAGTCATACCGAAGCATATAGATGCATTTGATTATCTAGGGAGTGAAGTCCTTTGTTTCATTGGGTTGGGATTCACTCACAAGCACTAAAACTCCATAAAGTCTTGAATCCAGATATGTGGGATATATAGCTACAATTCCTCAAGAGGTTGCCCGGGCCAGCTAACTTGTACACACTTTTTTATGCATACATTTATTAAAGAACAGGTCAAGATCAAAGGGGAAGCAAATCAAAGAGTTCTGCCCACACATCAGTGAAGCAAAGATAAAATCCAGATCAACATTAGTCTGCCCACAAATAAAGAAAAACATGCTTCACCCCCAAACCATGGGAATAAACCAAATAATAAAACTTCCTCATAATTGCACACACTTGGCACCATGCCCAATCATCCATATGTGACTGTGATCACTGATCAGTAATAGTCCTTGATAATGCCATGCTTCATCAATATTTATATCTTCCATTGTTGATGCAGTCAAGGATAGGGGGTCAAAAGAACAACCACCTTGTCCTTGCTGCCTTAAATCAACTCCCTCTAGCTATGGACACACTAATAGAATTCAGGAGTAAAGGGAGATCATTTTCAAAGGTCTGTCGAAAGGATTACCACCAATGAAGAGCATCATTCATCACATGGAATTAGTTCCCAGAGCTAGTTTGTCAAACAAGGCAGCATATAGACTAACACCTACAGAGAATGAAGAGGTGAATAGAAAAGCTCAAGAGTCGTTGGAGAAAGTGCTGATAAAAGGAAGCCTGAGCCCATGTGCAGTTCCAGTAATGTTAGAACCAAAGAAAGGTGGAGAATGGCAAGTGTACACTAATTCGAGAGCTATAAATAAGATAACAATCACATACAAATTTTCATTGCCTCAGATGGATGACTTAATGGATTGTTTGAGAGGAGAAAGGTATTTACACAACGATTGATCTAAAGAGCTGGTATCATCAGATCAGAATTCATGAAGGTTATGAGTGGGAGACAATGATCAAAAGAAAGAAAGGACCATGTGAATGGCTAATCATTCCATTTGGATTGACACATGCACCAAGCACTTTCACGAGACTCATGAATAAGTGTTGACATCATACTTGGGTAAGTTTGTCATTGTCTATTTAGGTGATATTCTTATATTTAGCAAAACAAAAGAGGAACATTTGTTGCACTGAAGGCAAGTTTTGCAAAGGCTGAGAGATGAGAAATTGCTGATCAAATTGAAAAAAATGCAATTTTATGAAAACTGAACTGGTTTATTTGTGTTTTGTAGTATCCAAAGATGGATTAAGGATGGATCCTGAAAAGGTGAAGGCTATTTTGGAGTAGGCAACACCAAAGAGCATGTTTGAAGCTAGAAATTTTCATGGGTTAGATAGATTTTACTGGATGTTCATTAAGAACTTCAATGGTACTTTTTAACCAATGACTAAAACCATGAAAGATGATAGAAAAGAGACCAAATGGACTGTTGCAGCTGAGAAGAGTTTGAAATTTAGAAGAGAAAGGTAACCGAACAGCCAGTGCTAACATTACTAGACTTCAACAAGGTGTTCTAAGTTGATTGTAATGCTAGTGGAATAGCAATTAGTGTTGTTTTAGTCAAGAGAGCAAACTCATAGCTTATTTTAGTGAAAAGTTGAATAATGCAAGAAGGAAATACTCAGTATATGATCAAGAATTTTATGTCATGGTGCAAGCACTGAAGAAGTGGAGACACTACTTGCTACCAAAGAAGTTTGTTTTCCATATGGATACTCAAGTTAAATTGAATCAAAGACATATGAAATGTGTAAAGTTTCTTCAAATTTACTCATTTGTCTTAAAACATAGAAGTGAAAATTCTAACAAAGTTGCAAATGCATTCAGTAGGAAATGTATTTTAATGACTGAGATGCAAGTAGAGGTAATTGGGTTTGATTCCATGAAATAGTTCTATAAGGAAGATGTTGATTTCAGAGATAAATGGTTAGCATGTAGTGACATAACCAGCATGAACAGAACTCCGTGGCTGAATTTTTTTTTACAAGATAGTTTGTTGTTTTGAGGACACCAATTGTGCATATACCGAAAGGGTCAATGAGGAGAAAAATTATAAAATAGAAGCATAGTGGAGAATTGGCAAGACATTTTAATATGGATAAGACGCTAGCACAACTGAGTGAGAGGTACTATAGGCCAAGGATGGCTGTAGATGTGAAGAAATTTATACAAGGATATCGGATTTGCCAACATGTTCAGGGAATAAGTCAAAATACTAAACTGTACCAACCACTCCTACTAGAAAGATATTGGGATGATATCAACATAGACTTTGTGCTTGAATTATGAAGGGTACGAAAGGGTAATAATTCTATCTTTGTTGTTGTTTATAAATTCTCAAAAATGGCATAATATATTGCATGTAAGAAAGCTAGTGATGCCATAAATATTGTATATTTGTTTTTCAAAGATGTAGTGAGATTGCATGGATTACCTTGGACTAAGTTTTTAAGTCATTTATAGAGGACTTTGTGGAAGAAATTGGGTACCATATTGAGTTTCAGTTCAGCATACCATCCACAAACAAATGGGCAAGCAGAGGTGGAAAATAGGAGTCTAGGTAATTTGTTGAGATGTTTGGTGGGTAACAAGCCCAATCATTGGGACTTGATGCTAGCACATGCTGAGTTTGCTTACAACAATCCCATCAACATGATCATTACAAAAACACCTTTTCAAATAATATATGGATGTAGCCCAAGAGGTGTCACAAAGTTGAGGACATCAAAAATTTGAGGGGTATGAGGGTTGAAGTTGAGGACTATGCACAATATATGCAGGAAATACACCAACAAATAAGGGAAAAGCTAGCATAAAGCAGTCTAAACTACAAAGAATATGCAAATCTCAGAAGAAGAGAGAAGTCCCAAATTGGTGACCTGGTATTGGCATATTTGAGAAGGGAAAGATTTCTAAAGGGAACTTATAACAAGTTGAAATGGAAGAAGATTGAGCCCTGCAAAATTCCAAGGAAGTTTTCAACCATGCATATGAGATTAAGTTGCTTGAAGGTGTCATATCCCCCATTCCGGGCCCTATTATTCCAAGTTAAGATATATATATATATATATATATTGAGGCTCAATCGAGGGACTAATCTGTGTTGTGCTCAGTTGTTGCTCTTCAACTTGGATTTTGAAGGCATATTCATGTATATCCCCATTATGAACTTGGCTTGGGCAACTGCTGACACTTGTCATCATGGTTTGATTTATGTTACTCGGCAAGTTTTAAATAGCATCTCATTTGTAATGCCTCCACCACATGAACAGGAAATCTCAGACTGAGACGTGGGTTCCTGTAGTCCTATGATCTCATGACTTGCTGTTTCGCATTGTGCGTTGCATGTCCACACAGCTAACTCCCCCTTGGTTGGCATATAAAGCAAAGGAAGGATGAAAAGAATTTATTAGCTTGGTCATAAGAATAGCATTTGTTACTTGCAGTTTCAATAATGGTTTGTGAAACGCTATGCAATGACAAGACACTTGCAACTTCATAATGTCTATACACTTGATAATGCCAAAACACAATATAATGTTAGGCTGATATTTAAGTCATGGCATGGTCATACCTTTGGCCTTGGCATTGATATAATTTATAAATCCTTAAAAAAAGTTTAAATGATTATAAACTTGGAAAAAGCCCATGTCAGGCGTTGACTAGTGAAAGGAATCAGTATCTAGGGATTGCATGCGAAGTTGGGGGAGCTGCATGCAGCTATGGCACTCTCGACATTGGATTCTCTTTCCTTATGTCAGTTGCTATTCTTACTCCAATGTGGCTGAGTCATGGGAATAATTAAGAAGGATAAATGGGGAAGGGTTCTATGATGTTTCCATAGAAGATGAAGGGAGCAGCTGCGTGGGCAAGGCCTCGAACCAGTTGGGCATTCCTTGTCATGGCAGTTTGTTACATGATGCTTCAGGCATGCCCTTCTCTCTCTCCTTAATCTTTGTTTGAACTGTGTTGAGTAATAGACCTTGTTTTATCTCTTTCCCCTTGTGAAGCCCTGGTAATGGTTATTAAAGTAGACAAATCTGATCTAGGTTATTGTGGAGTTTCATCTTTAACAGTTGACCTAGATTATTTTTACCCATATTGGTCTATATACCTGTATATATGGTTATACTATATCCATTGTGGTTGCATTGACAATTGGCCCTATTATGAATATCTTAACAGCTGGTTCTATTTTGGAATACATCGATAGCCATTCTATTTGAATGCATTGGACAGCTAGTTAATTCTGAAAACATTTAAAGTTGTTTTATGAATACATTAATTTCTGGTACCGAGAGTTTCTTTTGACACACTGTGTTGCCTGTTTGGCAGATATATCTCTTGGTGTTTTTACAGTTGTATCTTATCTAATAATTGCTTTAATGATTGAGTTTCTAACCCTAGCTGACTATGGTTTCCTTTATAAGAAGTACATTAATGATTTGTTATTAAGGTTTTGGTGCTTAATGATAGTTTGCTCAGCGTAATGGGAATTTGGTAGTCAGCTTTCATGCTGACCCCTTTTCCTTGTGTTGATTATGCCATAGGGCAGGATCAAGGATACACAGAAGTTCCACGCTTGTGAAGGATTTATTATTTATTGAGAAACTCATCTTTAATGTTGTATTTTGACCTGTAGCATCGTAGCTTACTTGTGAAGGTCTGACTGTAGCTTGCACCTAGGTCTGTAGATCTCATTCTATTCATATAAGCATGAAGGCTGACTGTATCGGTTCATAACTTCCAGCTGTCTACCTAACTTTTTAATTCATTTCTATATGTCCTTTAAAGTGGTTCCAGCTGCCCATCTCCTTTTTTATTTATTTCTATCTACACTTGCATATAATAATTAACAATAGCAAAATTACTAACTATAACAGATGCCTCAACAGACAATGGGAAGATTGCAGAGCAATGACAGATGGCAAATCACATCAACAAGTGGACAGGGTTACGGTCTCTAAAGAGAAGGGTGATCAAAGCAAGATAAAGGTGGAGTGATTAGGCGACCATGTTAGCTAGTGAAATATGGACTTAGGATAGTTTCAAGGAAATGTGTTTCTAATTTAAGTATTTTTTCCCCAAAATCTTAGCAATGAAAATTATTTCCAGTGGTATTGCAAGAAGAAAAGTACTCGGAAAGAACAACTTGTAGACGAAAGAAAGATACAAAGAAGAGATGCAAAGAATTGAAGAGGCCATAATAGAAATTGTTCGCTTGCACAGGCTAAGAGTTAATGTCTCTAGCCTCATTTAAATCAATTGACAGTAATATGTATACGTTTATTGATAAATAGTTAATTGATCAACATAGATCTAACAATTACCATGTGAAACAATTTATATCAGTAAAAGGCCTCACTTAATGATAATGTTTCAAACCCACAATTAATTTATGTCATTATTTATCATGTATTCATGTATTTGAATCTCTATAACGTACTAATCTCAATGTGATACTACGCAAATCAGAAGCATAGAATATCAGCCTAATAAGTCATTCAGTCGTTTAAACCCAAAGACTACTGATGAAGTGCAAGTCTTCTTTACATCAATTGAAAATCAATTTTCACATGGAAACGATTATACAATCTATTCAAGACTATTACGTGCCTCAATGAAGAAGACTACTTAATCCAATGAATTGTCTTGGGTCCAATTGAGAGAAGATCAAGCCAGACTATTACAACTTCAAACTATGATAAGAGTATCCCACAACTTCCTAGCCTCAAGTTGAATGCCATTGCGAACTAACCCACTCAAAAGGAGGAGATGTTTTTCAAATAAGATATGACACACAATTACAACCAGAATACAAGATTTAAATGCAGTTATCTGTTTCTAATAAATTATTTACAGGGCTCGGTGAGTGAGGAACTGTAACAATAAAGAAAGTGGCTACAAGTAAGGAATGTTCACCACAGATCTTTTAACATTAGGAAAGGTAGATATTAGTAGGCTACTACCATAAAAATCTAGTGTCATTTTGAATTCATTCAAGACAAATTTATTAAGTTGTAGGGTCATCAGCTAGAAGCATTTATAGACAGCAGCTGCAACACTGGAAAAATAATAGAGAGGCCATGTAAAAGGTGTAAGTATCGCAAGATAGTTGCACAAGAATAACTGCCATGCCAATAATGTCATAAAAAATACAAACAAAATTATAGGAACTACAAATCGGGTAATGAATTATTTAACATATACTTTTACCAATATGGTCCATGGGACTTGTCGTATCTGTATCTTTTAGCATAAACAAAATTAGTCTCTCTCTGTTCCAGATACTGTGTTTTAACATATCCTTTGACCAATATAGTCCATACAACTTGTTATAGATGTATTCTGTAGCAAAAGCAAAATATTCTGTGTGTTCCAGAAACTACGTTATTTAGTTCCCTGAAGCACATCAGTATGTGAAGTCTACGATATATGAACTACTACATTTGGGATGGTGACTGTTGACAATTCTTCCACAGGACAAAATTGTCAACCTTACTATTCGGAAGATGGTCTTATGGTACCAGTTTGTCTTGTAAATCAGTTTTTTGGGGTCCTTAAATAGACACCTACAGCCATGTAAATTGGTAAAGACACCTACAACCATGCAAATCCCAAGGAGCCATCTACAGCCATCATATAAAGCATGCAGTCTGTTCGAGGGAAAGACACCCACAGCACGTTCAAAGGCCATATCCCTTATTCAAAATGTCACATACAGTCTTAAAGCTCCAGCCCTGTAGAAGGAATGACTTTGTGAGGTGTATAGGAGCTAATGAAGAATTAATAGCTACAGCCATCCTTGAAGTTAACCTACAGGCCTGTAGGTTCACTTTCAATGAAAGCACGGGATCAAAGGCAACATCATGCAGGGTTAGTTTCTCAGATTTTTTCCCAAGTGATTCAACAAAAGGACGTGGGTGGATTTATGGTACAAGCTTTGTTGGTGGAGTGGTTCCAATACTTAGCCCCAAGGCTCATAAATTGGCTCGATACATGTTGAAAGTTTTCGCTAAAAACGCTATTTACCGTGCTCTTGATTCTCTACAACCTTCACATAAAACATGGGATGATCTACTTGAGGATGTTACAGGTGCCCTGGGTTGCGACTGAAGATACATATGTTCTACTTGTTGAGACATACTGCATATCTGGACTGTTTGAAAAGGCGGAGGTTGTTTTGCATGCAATGCGCAAACATGGTTATTTTTATAGGGTTGCTGCATACAATACATTAATTAATGCCTTAGGCAAGGTTAGAAATATGCACAAAACAAAGAAAATTAAATTGAAGGAAGATATTCTTCGAACAAAGAGTCCGAAGGAATACTTCGGAGAATTTGCAAACAAAAAACCCGCAGCCAACAAGGAAATAATAAAAGCTAAGGAGAGGCCAACAAAAATGCAGCCAACAAAAAGTCCGAAGGGCAAGACTGTATAAGTCCAAAGGAAATGGACCAAAACAAAGCCCGCGGGAATTTGAAAGTAGAAAACTCGAAGGAAAGAATGATCATAACAGGAAATCGGAAAGAAATAGGAAGGGATGCAAGACAAAAATCCGAAGGAATAAGGACGTTTACAAAAATCCTGGGTGACTTACAAAAAGCCCGGGTGCCCTACAAAAAGCCCGGGTGACTTACAAAAAGCCCGGGTGCCCCTCAATTCTTCCGAAAAGCCAATTCCAAAGGACACCAGCGCTTGTGTAGGGCACTCGGTCGGTAGTGGACCTTTCCAATTTTCCCGAAGGGCACAGAGGAGAGACAGAAGACCTTGCGGAGGGCAGAGACATAAACAATGGACCCTTCAAAAAGTCCCGAAGGGCATGAAGAGATAGCCAAAGGAGACGAATTCCTTCGAACAAAAAGTCCGAAGAAATTCGGGAGAAAGAAAATAACCCGCATGAAACAAAGAATTCTGAAAGAATTCAAGGGAGATAAAATAAAGTCTAAAGGAAATGAGAGTAAACATAAAGCCCACGGGAATTTGAAAACCAGAAATCCCGGGGCATATAGAAGGAATAAATTTGAGAAAATTGGCAGGTAGAAATCCGAGGGAATTTACAAATTGCAAAAAACCCGAAGAAATGAGAAACAAGGCAAAGAAAGAAAAGGAGGGAGATATCCTTTGGACAAAAAGTCCGAAGGAATGCTTCGGAAAAATTGCAAGCAAGAAATACAGCCAAAAAAAAAAGTGCACAAAAAAAATAAAGTCCGCAGAAATTAAAAGGGGATAACAGAAAATCCAAGACCAAAGACAATCCGCAGATAACAAAAGAATATCTGAAAGAATTAGGCTAAGGGGTTGAAACAGAATAATAGACCAAATATATATAAGATTATCAGAAAATAGAATCCCACCAAAAAAGACAAGCCACAAACAGGGCAGACCAAAATAAGAGAAAATACATGCAAGCAAAGGCTATTTTCGGTTGAATGGTCAAAGCTTCATTTGACTGGTTGTTGAAGTCAAGCTCATCTCCGGGTCAAACTCATGCTTTCAAACGTTCCAACTCAGCTTCCAACGTTTCAATTCGAGTTCTAATTTTAGCATGGCATGGATTTCATGCATGCTCTTGTTTATCTCGTGCTTTCAAACGATCAAACGGCTCAAGAGGAAGTCCATATTTGGAGGTGGGCGTAGCATTTTGCATGATAAGAGTTTGACTTTCAACAAACCCACCGTCCATTTCCTCTAATGCCAAGGAGCTTCATGCAAGACAAATAGACTTTTTGTAAAGGCCGAGTTGGACGGATTTAGCCTCTCTCCTATTTTTCCAACGCCAACTCTTGCTTGTTGGAATTTTTTATATAAGTTGGCGTTTCAGCGTTGAATTGTATCCCTCTCTTGGTAAGCCCAAACTCTGTCATTGGTGAGTTGTGTAACCTCTTCAATCAATAGAAGGATTGTACTTTCAAATTTCAAGTGCTGGCATAGTGTACATTCATTCAACAATTTGTATACATGGTAGATTTATCTCCCTTCCCAAATTCTAATTCGTACCTAGTTGCTAGCTCATCATATTATGCAGGTCATGTTCAGTGTTTTATATGTCTTTTGTTGAAGCTGTAAGTGGATGTTAGGTGGCTGCAAAGTGTCTTGTATCAGACCTCTCTCCCATCATTTTCCCTCGTGTTTTGGTCATTGGATCGAACCTTCTCATGAAATATTTATGCATAGTGATCAATTGAAATCAAAGGTCTTCTTTTTCCCTTGTTTGATTCAGTGTTCAAGGTTCCAAGTAGAGTGGATCAACATTTTGGTGTATCACCGTCATTAGGTAGGATTTCCCTTTCAAGTTTCCTTCTCCCTTTTCGATGGTAGATTCGTTGCACAGAGTAAAGATCCATTGATACATTTTACAGGAACCAGCCTTCTCTGGAGGTTCTTCTCACCATTGAGGCACCCACCCTCGTGAGAAGATCCCATTGTTTCAACCGGAGAGAGGATTGGCCATTTCAGCACGTCTTTGATTCAGGGTGCAACTCTAGGTTGACAACAGTGACACTGATGGATATTTTCTAGACTTAAGGACATGTTGAAGAATTTGGCATAGCACTTGCTCATCTCCAAATCCTGTCAACTTTCAAAGTTGGCAAATTGAGTACTTTAGTGGTGTCTTTGGAATAGTCCACCATTGGTTCTCACTTCCCTAGTCATGAGATTTTGTTCATATAAAGGCAATATTTAACTTTTCCTTCATGATGTTCACAATGGAGACACATGTTGATGATGTGAGACCCCAATGATACTTCTTTGTTGTATGTCAATTTCCGATTATCCACAATAGCATTTGATTCCCATGTCTTGGTTCATATCTTCTTGATGATGTGCTCTTTATGCTCATCTCATTCTAGGCATCTTGTGTCTACATTCCTTCTTTTGCACTTAAAACCCATTGAATCATTCATGTGTTGCAATCTTTCATCGGAATACTCTTAATAAATTGATGTTTTGGTTTTATTTTGCTAGTATGTTTAATAGCCTTTTATCTCCTAAATTTGGAAACATTTTGGTAGTTTATGTTTTCAATAATTTCTTTTCTTAAGAGGGGAGCTGGGGAAAACATTTATTGAGAAGGTGGAGAAGGGCATTGTCTCTATTTTTTTTGAAATTGTGAGGCTTAAATCTGTGGTGTATTTGTACGATGTTTCTCCCATGCAGAGATGAGATTTTATGCCTGTCCAGTCCGTTTTCAAGGGTTTGAATATATTTTATGGGCTGCAATAAAATTAAACCATCCATCAAGACGTGTTTCATTGGAAAAAATGTCAATTTTTTTCTTAATATTATATATAACATAGAAATATTGAATAATATATATAAGAAAAAACAACAAATAATTAAGGTTGAATGAATCTAATTTATAAATTTAATTAAACTTGAAAAAATGGAATGAAATATATCATTATTGCTCTTAAATTAGATGGCATTTTTTATTTTCATTTAAACATGTATAGTTTATTGTAAAAGGACTACCACTAGAAATGTTTTGCCATCCTCCCTTTTTTCTCGACTGGTGCAGCCAACTTTCAAATCTCATCCCTGCCCCCATGCTTCAGATCCCTCCTCCGGCCTCCCAAAACTTGCACCGGTACAGAATGACTAGAGCATCAAATTTGCTTCCTTTTTCTCATGCCCAAAACTCATTGTTTTTGCAACTACGTTTGAAGTTGAAATATGCTCTCCATTCGCACATGTTTTTCCACCATGTAATTATTACTATTCAAATTGTGTAGAAAATCTAACCCTAATCATTTTTTAGTTTCAACATTTTCTATTTCCTTTCCACCAAAAAGAAAATCTTGATGTCCAGCTTCTTAGGCTTGATTATGATAATGTTGTACGGTTTATATTTTAAAATAGTTTTGATTTGTAACAGAAACCTATGAGAACATCCAGTTGTTTAGATGTCCCAATTTTGAAACATTTCTCGTCAAAAGTACGTCCCCTGCATAGAGGACTAGTATATCATATTAAAAATTTACATAGCACTTGGCCCATAAAATAGCATTTACAGAAAAGGTCATATGGGAAATACAAATAAAAAGCAATCGTTACCTTAAAGCTTACTCCTTTTAGAATATGCTTCTCACCAAATGACTTGTGAACATTTCTGCACTCAATAATAACATCTGAGTCATCCTCGAATGCTTTGCTCACCGTTGGCCCTTCTAATTGTGTTGTATCCTGATGCTGCACAATGGAACCGTGTCAATGTACAAAGCAAGAGCAAAAATTCCAGGCTTCAATAGAAGATAAAATCGGTGAACACTGAACGCAAGAGCCACACTTACCAAACAAGTCACCACGTAGCATACCAGAGGCATTGACAGATTTGAAATCTCCCATGATGCTAACATAAATATGAAACTAAAATCTCCCATTGGGCTAACATTAAAATGATCTAAAATCTCTTATTCAAACTTCAGCTGAATGTAAGTAACCCTCCCAAACAGATCTACAAAATACAAACCCACCTGAACATTCAAACAGCACGAACACATTGGATTTTATCTGGTTGTCAGAATTAAGTACTCACAAACATAACTTACTCCCAAACATTAAGGTAAAATAGTGTGCTTAGCAGAAAAGGTGAGCCTCTCTGCCTCAGGAATATTCTAGCCTCTAGCCAAATTTACATATGAACCCACCTGAATTGACAAAAGTGCTGACATGGTGAATTTGGTCTGGTGGTTAAAGTAAGCACTAGGACACATTGCTGATTATCATCTATATCATATAACATACACCCTAACATGATGTGCTGACCAGGGGAGTAAGCTGTAACTACCTCATAAAACTTGTATTAACATCCACGGGTGACTCCATATGGTTTATAGGATGAAATAATTACACATGCAAACTGAGTCATAATGCTTGCAAATTAACAAATTTTTAACTTATAATTTAAAATCATATTCATATGTTCTAGAATATCCTTAATGCAACTACCTAGATGATCGGGAGGTGAGCACAGTCAAAAATGTTTTATAATTCTTAATATGTCAATCCCTTTGTGAAATCAGAGCTAACAAATATGTTTACCTAGTACAGCAAGACAGAATTAAAGATATATGGGATTTAATCTTAGTGCTGACACTGACAACTCCCAAAGATATATGGGATTTAATCTTAGTGCTGACACTGACAACTCCCAAGACAATCTCAGACACAAGCATGACAATAGTCTAAATGTCAGTGAGCAACAACATTTCACCATTTCCGTGATCCATCCTTGCACAGAGGCCTGGCTGATAATCTCTGTATCATTCCAGTTTTATGGATGTCCCCAAAGAACCAACATGATCATGGGCCCAAATCATCATTGAGGCGTGAGTTTGTGAAGCCTTGCTGTGCAACTAAGTACTAATAGCAATTCTTACCTCATGGGCTAAGCCCAGCGTAGCCCAGCGCAGAACCTGAAGGAATACAAGCACGCATTAACCCTCATAACCATAAAACAAATTCACCTGATTGACCCTAAAACTTCTTCAACTTGATTAATTTTTACCTTAACTCAGGACCAGACCATTCACATAAACATACATCAACCCTCCTACCCAGAACAAATTTTCACCTCAGTGCTCCTAAAACTTCACCTAAATTAAGTTCTACCTCAAATGAAGACAGACCACTGAGGCCCAGATAAAATCTGGGCATAAAATGATATAACCCAGTTCAAAGGGAGACAAAATTTAAGGAAAAGGGAAAAAAAGAAAAAAAATTCAAAGAAATGACAAATATATATCTGAACATAATCCCAGTCAAACTGACAGTAAAAAACCCCAAAACAAAACACAAATGAAACTTACAATGATAGTAAGTGCTGATGAATGCTGGTATCAGTTTCTAGGAGAAGGAACAGAGCATGCACAAATAGCCCTTCTGTTGCCTTCTTTCATCAGACACAAATGCCTGGATGGAGCATATTTGAAGACAGATTAAACCGACATTGGGAAGATATGATATGGGTAAACACAACTGCAAAGGAGAAGGAAAAGATTTTGCCATTAATCCTGTTGGGTTTTATTTTTTTATTGTCTAATGTATATGCCCTGACCTGGACATGGAGTGAATCAAACAACAATTGTTCAGAGATAATTTAAAAACAAAAATGTATGTTCTGAAACATAATCCCAGTCAAACTGACAGTAAAAAACCCCAAAACAAAACACAAATGAAACTTAAAATGATAGTAAGTGCTGATGAATGCTGGTATCGGCTTCTTGGAGAAGGAACAGAGCATGCACAAATAGCCCTTCTGTTGCCTTCTTTCTTCAGACACAAATGCCTGGATGGAAAATTTGAAGACGGATTAAACCGACAATGGGAAGATATGATATGGGTAAATGCAAATGCGAAGGAGCAGGAAAAGATTTTGCCATTAATCCTGTTGGGTTTTTTTTTTTTTTCGTCTAATGTATATGCCCTGACCTGGACATGGAGTGAATCAAACAACAATTGTTCAGAGATAATTTAAAAACAAAAATGTATGTTCTGAACTGAATTTGATCTAAACAAGTAAATGAGAAAAAATGTTTTTCAGTGGAAGCAATGTTTGTTTATTTAAAGGAGGCCCTCTGCCAAATTACAGTCTAAAATTGTATATATGTATCTACATGTTTGACACAGTCCAACATATCTTGTGGACCATTTTTTGTTTAGAATATAGATAAATTTAAGTTTTGGTTATTTAGAAGGAGATGTCCAGCACAGGAGGAGATCCTTTGATTGGCCCAAATCCAAAACATGCCAAATTTCATTGTATGGTTCATAAAGGGTTTGTATTATTTTAGATATTCATTGATTAGTTTTAATCATCAAAGACGTGCTTGCCCATGTCTTTGGTCAATGTAAGACTTCCTAGTGCATAAGAATGTTCTTATATGTCAATTTTAGTGCACATAGGAGCTCAAAACATTCATCAAGGCACTCTAAAGGCTAATAAATAATGATATTAATGTCTACAAAAGGCTGAAATTGGCTAATGGGATTGGTAAAATATAATGTAAAGTATGGAATAGAAAGTGCAAGCGCAACTCTAGCAACCCAAAAGAGAAAAAGAAATAATTCAGACATGCACACAAGAGGAAATATGTGAAAACAAAGCACATCCTTTGATGCCTTACAGATCTCCTCATATCTACAAACCTATTGAGAGGTTGCAATCCTACTCAATCTTAAAGAAGAAACAAGATGAATAAAAGAAGCAATCCTCCAGGTGCAGAGCATTGTGGAAGTAAAGTCTTTCGCAAGACATTGGCGATAAAGAAACATCTCTCAAAAGAAAAGAGCCAAGCATCTTTGATTTTTGCAAACCATGAAGATCTGGAGAGAGTTATGAGTCTCTGAAAAGGAAAAAGAATAGCTCCCTGATCTCATCCTAAGGAAAGTATCTAAATACAAAATGATCCTTGATTTCAGGCTCCATGGAACAAATTTGACAAATACAATGTACCTGAGGAATATGGTGATTTGTCTCTATGTAAAGGTGGTATGAACAAACTCTGAATTGTGTCAATGGAAAAATCAAACTGCAAGGTAATTGGAGCCTACTATAACATGGAGGTTGGATAAGCCCATCTTAAAAGTGAAGATATGAACTATAATAGTGTTGAAGCTTTAAGGAAAGAGGTTCCTAAGGCTCTAACCATTTACACCACAGGTAGGCTCTATAGATCTCATCTTTGATACCCCTATTTATCTCCATTCTTGATAGATAGTGCATCAATTGAAAAATTATGAGAAAGCATGTCCACGTTAATATCTACAAGGCCTAGCAAAGCGAAAGCCTTGGCATAACAGCTAGAGTGGATCCTACAGTGTGCCAACTACATAGTGGATTTGAATCCTTGGAATGGCTATTTGAATAAATCAACTGAAGAGTTGGCCATCTATCTAAAATGTGTATCATAATCACCACTTGAAAGACAATAAAAGTAATGAGTGGGATTGTACCAAATTCGGCGAGAATGATGTCTTAAGGAACCAATCTTTTAGCATTTAAATGCTTGCATGACATGGAGGCAATCACTCTTTCAATTCGGCTTTGATCAGCTTTCCTAAGGTAAGATCCCCAAGTTGCAGCCCCATATAGAAGAGTAGGTGGAACAAGTGAGTGAAAGAGGCAAAGATTTGTCGAAATATCTTGAAACTAAAGCCAGAAGCACTATTTCAAGCGTGGTGAGGGCTGCATACCCTTTGCTTAGTCGACTTAGAAGCTGGTGCCAAACTGAAGTGGGGCCTGTAAAAAAAAGGACCCCTAGATATACATATGAAGAGACTGTCTCAACCCTATAACCTTTATATGTAAGAAAAAGTTAGTTGACATTATGCTTTTAAGTGTTACAAACCTATCAATGAGACATAAATGCTTATATATCATAATAATCAAGAATCAACAATACAAAAATGTGATTGATGAGGATTGTTCATATCAAGCACATGTAGCAAGCCATGCACCTAGTGGAGGGTCATTGTTGACCCCTCCCCATATGTCATTGGGCTTATTTGATAGGAGAATGGGATCCTACCTAGTTTTCCACCCTTTGTCCCTCATGGTGTTTGTCACCTCCTTGCTCGACATCCACACCAGCATATCACGACATGTAGGAGAAATGGCCAAGTTAAGTCGAGGAAACATGTCACTAGACCCAGCATGTCAGCCTTGCAATTAATCCCCTAGAGTGAAGCACGAGGTCAAGGAGACCACCCCATAAACAAGCATGACTATAAGATCCACTTCGTCAATGAGGTGATATAATTTGAGAGCATTGAGACTGATCGACTATGAGGTCTAGAGGCACAAAAATGACATTAAAAGGGGCGTCTGCCTAGTGAGCAAGAAGCTCCTATAAGTACTGGAATTCCAAATCCACTTTCTCAACTTCAATTTGTATCTAAAACTCTGTTTTAAAACTCACGAGTAACCTTCAATAAACTGCAAGTAGCCTGATCTTTTTCACTTGCCAAGTAATCGCCGAACTACTCGCAAACCGAGTAGCAGGGTCAAAGTCACAAGTAATTGCCAATTAAATACCAAGTAATTGCCGAGTACTTGCCAAGTAATTCCCTGCTACTCGGCTAGAGTCTGCTAATAACCTCCCATGGATTTTTAAAATGTCATTTTTTGCATGCCATCAACCTTTTTGTTGTTTTGTGGTAAAAAATTGATAGAAAATATACTTGTGTTCTCTGCATTCAATTCTCATGTCATTTAAAAATGCTTTACATGTTATTTAAGTTTATTTTATGAATTTACATATTTTTAAGTAGCGATAAAGTTGCCATGTAATTGTCAAGTCTTAGTCCAAATCAAATTTTGGGTTGCAGAGTAATTGCCGAGTACGAGTTTTTGAACTATGATCTGAAACATCACATTGGTCATAATGTTAATTTCTTTTAGCCAAGAAAAAACATGTGCATGTATCTTCTTTTTAAAAAAACATGATTTCTTAATTTGCATAAGGGAAAGAGAATGTTTATTCTATAGAGATGCCAGAGCTTGGCAAGGTATTCAAGCCATTGTGCAAAATCCCCAGAGCGTGCCATGCTCAAAGGAAATGGTTTTAGCTGAAAATATTTAGAAAAAGAATGCAACCAAAATTAAGAACCTGCATCTTTAGATAAAACCAAAGAACGGTATTTTAAATTCTCAGTTTTGTTGCATGCAAGACAACAAGGCTAATAGATGCCCATGTACTCGAGTCTTTCCCCTAAAGGGAGGCTTTGATGAATAAGGCACCAAATAAAGTGAGATTTATGGCTCAAGGGCTAAGTCCTAGATTCTAGACAACCTTCTAAGCTAGCTTCATAGTGAAGAATATAAATTCCGTTAAGAATTGGGCTTATCAAAAACATTAGGCAGTCTAGGGAGTAAATTGTAAAGAAGGCCTCAAGTATAACGATGAAAGGCCATATTAACATTCCAACACAAATCCTTCCACCATTGACCAAAAGTAGGCCTAACTTATATTGCATAACAATTGACATAAGCTATTTAAATCCCCATGTTGTGGGCAAGTCAACAGCTATCACTTTGTGTAATGCACCATATGAGAAAACTAGTGACTTCAATGGATATTGACATATGATTGCATGATTAAGACCAAGATCCCTGCCAGTGGAACGACAAGGTGATCATCTTTGGATGCATGATGACACAGGATCATTGATACTCTTACTCTTACTTGACTCTAGACTTTGATGCTATTCATGGTCTGCTAAGGTGTGCTTGGGTGTTAGCACAGACATATCCTGGTAAGAACTCTTAAGACCTTGACAAAGACCTTCTATTAAGATTTGCTATGTTTCTTACTAGACAATGTGACTATGCTAATATGATGGTCATGCTTCCATGGTGGTTCTGATTGCAAGGGTAAGTAGATTATGCAAATGATAAATACTGATTTAGCAATGCTAGAATTATTACCACATGCTGCAGTTGAATCTATATGTGTGTTAGATGCTATATTGATATCACTACATGACCTTGTGAACTCCTGGATATGCTGATGGCGTTGGTTTAATTGAGTGCTTGGCATGTTTAATTCTGCTGCTTCGGCTACTAGGATAGAGGAATTTCATGGATGCAATGAGTGTGCAGGAACAGGTCATTGCCAACAAAGGAACATGGACTACGCCAGGTATTTTCACATCATGTGTGATCCTATCTTAGACCCATAACTTGTCTCAAACCTTGCCTGATCTCAGCTGGATGTCTTGAATACCATTCAGCCCTTTCCTCAGCCTTGACGTGTTTAAATTGGATTGTAATCCCTGTTTGAGTTGGTGTAAACGCCTGATGGCTTTTGCCTTAAATGCTTGGGGACAAAGTATATTAACGTCTAGAATGCCTAGTTGCATAGTTCAGATGTATTTATTAATTATTCTTTGCCTAGATCAGAGTGGAAGATTTGAAAACAATCTTAGAGGACTGTAAGAACGGCATGCACCATTATGGACTGGAAAAAACATCCATTTATGAAGGCATGGGCTGGTAAGTAAAAGGGGAAGGGAAGAAAGCAGTTGGCCAATCCAGGGAAAGAATGGACACTTGTCACGTTCTGATTGGGTTGTGAGGAGGAGAACAACGCCTATTTGAGGAAGGCGGGTCTCTTAGAGAAGGACCCTTGGCCCATTTGGTAACTTGGAGAAAGGGAGCAAGAAAAGAGCTTGGAGAAAGAGAGTCTTAGCTACTAGACAGCTTGTGGAAAGATTCCAAGAAAACTCGATAAGTAGGCTTATACACAACTTATCTATTCTGCAGTTTTATTGGATCAAGTTTGTGTGGTTCTTGTTTGAATTGCTGCGTTTAGGAGGAGTAAGGCCGCCTGGCCTGCTCCTCTTTAATTGTCTTCCCCTGGCTGTGCATTGGCCTCCCGTAGGCCTTGCTCGTGTGGGGAATTCTGAATTGAGCCATTCCTCCATGGTTGATGCTGCTGTTAGAGCTTTTGCTTGCATTAGACTGATAAAGTTTCTTGTTGTTTGATATTGAATGGTGTATTAAAGGATTTTCTTCATGATGGAAGATTGTTTAGGCCCTCTCATGTTGGATGTGATGGCAGAATACCTAAACCCTCTCATGATTGGCATGGTGAACCATAAGTGGTTGGCCGAAGGCCTGTTGCTTAATCCCTTATGTTTTCTCATGCCTGTTGCTTAATCCCTTATGTTTTCTCACGTTATGCTTGTATGCTTGCTGGAAATGGATTCAAGGTTGGTAACCTCTTTGTTTAAGAGATGGTTAGGATTGTTCCCTTATGAGAAGCCCATCTCCTTGACCCCAAGACACCTAAACCGCCTACTTCTCTTATTTGCCTTGCACCGTGATGTGAACATGCCTGCAGCTGGAGTCCTGAGCTCGGGGGTGCCTAAAGCAGTTGCTTGATGATGGCAAAAGGTTGGGAGATGAGCCCTCCTTCAGTCGGCCTGCAGTTGCACTTGGAGCAAAGTGGAAATCACTTGATTATTGTTGCTTTTAAGTTACTGCTTATTCTGGCCAAGTTCAGAGTCTTGAGCAATGTATAATCCAGCTGAATGATCTGTTTTACTGTCAATGAAAACTACAGAATAATCTGCCTGTATAAATCTGATTGTGTAGATCTTCTTGTGAAAGACATGTCAATGTAAGAAGGCATTTTATAGACCTCCTATGTTGTTATTAAATAGAAACTATTGCATGTTCTGCTTGCATAAATATCGTTGTGATCAATCTTTTGTGAATAAGCCTATAAATGTATGAAAGGAAAAATTATAAAAAGTCAGTGTGCTTTTTATGGAAATAACAATATATTCTGCCTATATAATCTTATTATAGTCAACCTTCTCGTAGAAGACATATTCATGTGGGAAGAGAAACTTGTTGATACCTTTGTGCTTTGTTATTAGGAATAACAATTTATTCTGACAATTTTAGCTTTAGGCTATTGACCTTCATGCAAAGTTATATCCATAAGAGGAGATATACGAGATCTTCTGCCTTATTGTTATTAAAAATAACAATGCATTCTGACTATAGAAGTCTGATACTGTTAATACTCTCGAGGAAGGAATATCAATGTGAAAGAATATTCAGAAAACCTTGTGTGGTTAAAACCAGTTTCTAGCATGTGTGAATGCCTTGGGCTCTATACTTTGATTATGAATTGAAGAAGGTCCAGTAATGGCTCGGTCGTATATCTTAGTATGGTTAGATAAATCAGACCAGTGGAAGGATGATTCGTACCCTAGTATTGAGCTAAACAGAATATGTTGTGGCCCTGAGCTTATAAATCTGCTTGAGTCTTGGTTAATCCTGTGGGAAAGAAACGCTAATTTAACTCAGAGAGTGAATAAACCTCTTTTATAAAGGAATGAAGTCTACAGCAATTTTTGCGTATTCATACATTAAATGATGTAGGTCTCCTCAGTCAGTTCTATGACAACCCCTTTGCCTAATCGATCCCCCATGATCTAATTAATTGGCTGGTCCTTTAAACGACATCCTTTACTTCAGTCGATTCTGTGTCGAATGACACTTTCTGCCAGTTTTCTTGCCTTAAGTCGCCTGCTGCAGTGGTTGTTTAACTGCTCGGGTTGCTGTCTTAACTGCCTGGGGATCGACTAGTCTCTAGATTGGCTTCTTTGCCTTGGCCATTCCAGTGTCGACTATTGCCTTAGTCAATTTCTTGCCTTGATCTATTTTTTTTATGAGCTTATAGACTTTAGACTTTAGCCAGAGCCCAACATTCCACCTCACGGCAGCGCGTCATTCAACCAAGCCTCGGCGGCGTACTTCTAAGCTAAATTGTTTTAGTCTCGACCCTATCCATCCTCCACAATCGCAACACGTGTCGCCATTGCATTACTCGAGCAAACAAATTCCTTGCCTGCTTTTCGTATGTTGGCGGAGTCGATTTAAGCCTTTCCTCTTCCGAATCCGCGTGATGATGCCACGTGGCATCATCCCGACTATTTGGAGAGTCGGCAAGGCTTGGCGGGGGGCTCAGATCGTTCAAACACCGAGTTACCACAATGGTGCCACATGGCATCATCACGGGCAATCAAAAGTCAGCGAGAACTGGGGGGAACTTTGAGCCTTCCAGGGGCTGAATCGCCAAGATCGAACCACATGGCTCCATCTCAAGCGTTCGGGCCCACGAAGAATTTCGGGCAGGCAAGGGTCCCCAACTCGCTAAGTTGTTGTGATCATGCCACGTGGATGATCTCGGCACTCGGGAGCTCGGGGATGTTCAGTAGAGTTGTGGAGTGCCATGGAGAAGCGTGAGAAGCCCAAGAGCTGTGGACCGTCGATCTTAGGGTCGATAGAGAGGCAAGGAGATGACACATGGTGCCATGTCGTAGACCTGAGCCACTCTTGATCAAGCAATGCCGCGGAAAACAAAGGGCTAGAAAGGTAGTAAGAGCTTGGAGAAACGAAGGTGAGCCATGTGGTCGGGGTGAGGCTGAGAAAGAAGGGGCCACGTGTCCGGTATAGGGCCGAAGACGGAGCAAGTGGCAAGGTGAGAAGGATAGAGTAAAGCCGAGTGGGCTATTCGAATACCGAGTCATCCTACGGGACATAAGGACTAAGTTTGACACCCATCTCCCTTTGCCCAAGGTTAAGTGCAACGACCGACATAACGTCAAGGGCCAAGTTTGACCTGTGTGGCTTTTACACCTATGGATTTGATTGAACCCTTGGACATTGTGACTAGTAAGGCAAGTATTTGGACCAAAAAAATGTACGAGCATGTCGTCGGCCTGTGTTTTGTCTGTGTGTGGTCTAGTAATCATGTGTTGTGTTTTAGGCATGACACTTTGAACTTGCACTGTATTTTAGCAAAGATGGCCAATCCCAATCAGTGACCAAATCACAAAAGATTTCCTTTATGGAAAAACAAAGCACCTTGAATATGTGGCTTCAGCAAGAGGCATTCCACCTAAAGTTATCACAAGAGACAGCCATAGAGAGTGGGAGTTAAAAAAATTCCCTATACCATACCGGTCACCAACCCATTTGAGGAAGGGTTTGGCAACTCCTTAGGCTTTCCATATGCTCTAGATGGCGAAGGAACCTTTGAATTTTACAAAAGCGTAGCTAAAGACAAGGATTTTGAATCCCAACCC
The DNA here is from genome assembly GCA_037957365.1 of Torreya grandis. Classification (NCBI taxonomy): domain Eukaryota; kingdom Viridiplantae; phylum Streptophyta; class Pinopsida; order Cupressales; family Taxaceae; genus Torreya; species Torreya grandis. The sequence goes on along the minus strand of JARHVA010000239.1, from coordinate 4,715,167 downwards.
ATTCTAGCAATATTTACCCTAAAGGGCTTTCCTCCACACATTGCTTAAGGATGATTTCATTGGCTTTAGGCCCTTCAATGTCTTTAATAATACATTTAGTAATTGTTGGCCATTTTTTGGCCTACATACCAAAATTTTGCCTAAGTGTGAGAGGGTGGGCATTCACGCAAGACTTTGGATTTTACATAGCAGAAGAATTCGGGTTTTTGAAAGGATTTGGAAGGAGAAGTCTTCGGGTTTTACAAGAGACACAACTTATTTCACTTTATGAGTAATCAGTTGTTGAAACCCCTCAGCAGAAGTAATCTGGGTTGGAAAACCCGAATTACTCTTAACAATGCAAATCGGGTTTTGAGAAGTGCTTTGCTTATGAAAGTTTTATCAGCAGAAGTAATCCAGGTTGGAAAACCCGAATTACTCTTGATAGTGCAAATCGGTTTTGAGAAGTGCTTTGCTTATGAAAGTTTTATTAGCAGAAGTAATCCAGGTTGGAAAACCCGAATTACTCTTGACAGTGCAAATCAAGTTTTGAGAAGTGCTTTGCTTATGAAAGTTTTATCAGCAGAAGTAATCTAGGTTGGAAAACCCGAATTACTCTTGACAATGCAAATCGGGTTTTGAGAAGTGCTTTGCTTATGAAAGTTTTATCAGCAGAAGTACTCCGGGTTGGAAAACCCGAATTACTCAAGTTAGTGCATTTCAGGTTTCTCAGGGTGAATGACTTATCTCTTTTATAAGTAATAAGCAATGAAGAATCCGAAGTAGGTGCCAGTGAAGAGTCCGAAGTTGTAGACATTAAAGAACAAGCAAATAGACTTCGGACAAAAACTCAAAGGAATTCCTTCAGACAATTTGTTCGAAGGAATTCCTTCGGAAAAATTCAAAAGATAAGTCAAAATATTCGAAGGACACTTCCAAAAAAACCGAAGGGCAATGTACCCTTCGAAAGAGACGTTTCCAAAAAGCCCGAGTGCCCTCCAAAAAGCCCAGGTGCCTTAAGATAAAAGTCCGAAGGAAATTGAAAGACATAAAAGCCAACGAAAATATAAGCAAAGGCAAAAGGAAGTTTGTGGGAGGACATCCTTCAGACAAAAAGTCCAAAGGAATTCCTTCGGACTTTTTGTTCAAAGGATTCCTTCGGAAAAATTGCAAACATAATAATCCGAGGGGCTTGACAAAAGTCCGCAGCCAACAAAAAATCCGAAAGAAAGGAGAAAAAAAGGAAATCCGCAAATAACAAAAGAATATTCGAAAGAATTAGGCTAAGGGGTTGAAACAGGATAATGAAGGAAATATAGACCAAATATAGAATCCCGCCAAAAATAGACAAGCCACGAACAGGCAGACCAAAATAAGAGAAAAATCCATGCAAGCCAAGGCTATTTTCGGTTGACTGGTTAAAGCTTCAATTCATTGGTTGTTGAAGTCAAGCTCATCTCCAATCAACTTGTACTTTCAAACGTTTCAACTCAGCTTCCAACGTTTCAATTGGAATTCTAATTTTAGCATGGCATGGATTTCATGCATGCGCTTGTTTATCTCAGCTCTTCAAACGATCAAACAGCTCAAGAGGAAGTTCATATTTGGAGGTGGGCATAGCATTTTGCATGATAAGAGTCTGACTTGTCAAAATTAGCCACTATCCATTTCAACGCCAAAGAGTCTTCATGCAAAACAAAAGACATAGAAAAGACAAATTTGGAAGGCTCATGCAACGCAAACTGGACTTAGGCTAATGAAAGAGTTGTCTCCTCTTCTATTTTCAACGCCACCTCTTGGCTATTGTAATTTTCTATATTAATGGTTTTTTAGCCTTGTTAAAATGATCCCTCTTTTGGCAAGAAAACTTCTGCCAAAGATTGTGCTGTAACCTTTTTCAGAATCAATAAGAAGAGGACTGTGTTTTTTCAATTTCCAGCAACTGGTATAGTGTACTTTTGTCTCTTGATTTGCCTAAGTGATAGATTTTCTTTCTTCCTTGCCAAATCTGGATTCATACCTAGTTACTAACCGGTCATTTATGCAGGTCACGTTCTGTGTTTATTTGTCTTTTGGCTGGAATTTTAGTGGATGCAAGTGACTGGTTAGTGCTTTCAATCAAACCTACTCTTCCATTTACCTGAGGTTTTAGTTACTAGATCAAACCTTTAGTGAAATACTTATGTGTATTGATCAATTGGAGTTGAAGTTCTACCTCTTCCTTGTCTAAATCAGTGTTCTCAGAAGCTCGATTGAGTGGATCAAGCAAATTAGGTGTATCACCATTTTAGCTAGGATTTCCTTTCAAGTTCTCTCTTCCCTTTTCTCCAGGTAGTTTGTAGCGTAAAAGTTGAGATCCTCATAGATACATCTTACAAGAACCAGCGTTCTCTGGAGGTTCTCATCGTTGAGGCACCCACCCTCATAAGAAGATCCCATTGTTTCAACTGGAGCGAGGATTAGCCATTTCAGTACGTCTTCGATTCAAGGTGCAACTCCAAGTTGACAACAGTAATAAGGGTGAATTTCTTCACATTGAATGTCAATAATGCTCATGCTTCCTTTATCTATTGGAAGAAAACAAATATCCCAACCAACTCAGTGAATATCTTGAGTGCCTAAAGGATTATACCATAAGAACTATTAAAGCAACTTTGCTAGCTTATTAAAAAAAGGCTTTTGACGAAGCCCAACAAGAATAATAAACATGCATGGTGGCGAAAATTTTAGTACATATTTGGAATTTGCCAACAAGAGAACGGTGCTTGGTAATTCAATTGCAAAAGATTTTCTTTATTCTCCACAACACATAATTATAAAGAAGATAAGGGGATGCTTGAAACATAAAGGTATGCATGGAAACTTGACCATGTCTCCTGAATTAATCCAAGTCCATGAATGGATGGATTTATAAAACGAGGAAGAGGAGAACACTACTTGTATCATTAAGTTTTGGCCCACTTAATAATAGATCCAAAAGCTTTGTAAAAAATTTGAAGAAAACTTATGGAATTTACTAACAAACTAGCACTCGTTTAATAGAGTGAGAAAAGAGTCATTTACAAAGTGGGTCATATGAATTTAATGTGACATGTTATAGCTATTTTTGCAAGCAAATAACCAAATGCTTTAGAAGCAAGTACATAGAGGGAAGCCAGTGAGATGTTGGTGGGTTGGTTAAGTGGGTTGGTTGTGCCCAACCCCACCCAGGAATTTACTAACAAACTAGCACTCGTTTAATAGAGTGAGAAAAGAGTCATCTACAAAGTGGGTCATATGAATTTAATGTGACATGTTACAGCTATTTTTGCAAGCAAATAACCAAATGCTTTAGCAGCAAGTACATAGAGGGAAGCCAGTGAGATGTTGGTGGGTTGGTTATGTGGGTTGGTTAAGTGGGTTGGTTCAAATCTCGCTAGGAATCTAAGGCAAGTTGTGATTGTATGTGTTGGATATTGGGGAACTAAACCCCATGATTGTGTCCCAGCATGAACTAGGTCTCGCTTGTGGTCCATCTGGTTCATAGCTCCGCTCAAAAGCATTTACCAAACAAAACAAAAAAGTACATAGAGGGAAGGGGATAACTATAAACCTTTCCTAATTGAAAGAAAAATAACAAACCATTCAGAAGTTTGGCCATCAATGGCAAGGCATGTCGAAGCATTAGAAAAATGGGTTCGCATTGCTCTGCAGTAAAATTGGTCAAATATCGATGCCTTAAGCATGGTAAGAATGAAAGGCCATTCTATATGATCACAAGTGTTCTCATAAAAAAATTTGGTGAAAAGAGCATGTTGACCCATGGCACAAGCCCATTCCATTCCCTTCCAAACATCAACATTATTATTAAGAATGTAATTAATTCTAATACACCTTGTTTGTTTCGGTCCGACAACAAGAAGAAGCAAGTGATGTAGCCAAAGGTCAAGGACTTTGGAAATAATTTTATTTAAAACATTCAACAACATGATGGACCACCAACTCGTAATAAACCATGGATCCCAGCTTTAGGTCACCTTTAGGTATGAGTTTGATATTTCCTTTGTTAATAACAAACCCCAAAGACTCACTATGTAAGGCTTTTTGGTAAGCATTGAGAAAATCTGGGCCAACAAATTCCCTTAAAGTTTTATAGCATTATCAAGGGAATCCATCAAGCCTCAAGTTTTTGTCATTGGCAGTAGGCATGACTCTCAAGTGAATCTCATATAAAGAGATGGATATCAAGCATTCTTTGTTGAGTAGAAAGAAGTTGTCATGCCACTACGTCCAAACATTGTTGAAGGGCCTGATCCAGCTCAATAGTCATGGATAGGGATTAGAAAACCATCTTGTAGTGGTCAACAAAAGCAAACACAATGGCAACAATATATGAAGCTCTACCGTGGACGGTCTTAATAGCTTCGGTGCATTGTAGAGAGTGGTTGCCTCCCCATGTTAGGACGACAGTGGGTAAAGTATTTTGTTAGTAATTGTATGTATTGGCTCAAGATAATAACTAGGTAAAGTATACTTGTTCAAATTCAAAGTGTTAGTAATAGGAAATGATTGTATGTAATGCTTCCAGAGCCAGAAGAGGAATTTGAAATGAAGATTAAGAAATTAAAAAATAAATTAAAGCTACTAATATAAATTGAAAGATTTGTTCCTTATTTGCTTTTTGTTTTATGATTTAGTGAAGGCTATATCTATATATTTCTTACATCAATCATGTAATTTGAATTCAAGTAAAACAATGAATGTTTCTTTAAGATTTTGAATTTCCTGAAGAATCCCTATGAACTCTAGTGTGAGAAAGCTTGGTTTCCTACGAATAATGTATTTGAGGATCTAGACTACAATGTTAGCATATCCTTGGAAAGACCCACTAGGGATAAGTGCTAACAATGGTTTTGTTGTCGGTAGAACATGTAACAGGTTGTGGAGATAAAAGAAGTTAAGATGGTTACACAGACGACGTGACGTGGAAAGATGGCTAGAGAAAAGAATAAAGCAGTTTTTTAAGCAAGAAGCGATTAATTTAGGAATCCCCACAACAAAAGTGGTGACTAATCACGTATACAGTGAATATATGAAATATTTAGGTCAAAATTCCTAGAAAAAATAGTTGATTGGTTGGCAAGACTGGAACACTATTATTTCAACCCCATCGAAGTCGACACTTTGAATGGAATGAATAAAAATTAACAACCCCAAGCACGTTGAATATGAAATGGACACGAGCAATTTTAACATTGGATAAAGACTACTATGGATGGGTATGTTTTTGAACTACTTGTTGCTAAGTATATAGCTTTTGATATTGAATATGATTTATTCATTAGAGGACTATGAAAATATTATACAAAAACTCCCAATTCCTCTGAAAATGTTGGTTGTGGAAAAAGCTATGATACCAATCCCCATCGAGATGAAGTAGTCCACTCAGGCGGGATGAGGATGTGAATTCATGAGAAGTGGGTGAGAGGTAGTTGCAATGTCATGGTTGGACAACAAAAGAACTCTACCATGGAGGGTGATGAGAAAAGAATCAATGAGATGCAACAAGAGTTGAACAATATAAACGATGGGCAAAGCAAAGTGAACAAAACATCCAAGAGGTTATAAGACTAAAGAAAGCTGCTAATAAAGATCAAAAGAATAGGAGAGAACAACCAGAAGGATCAGAGCCACTGATGGGAAACACTGTGACCATTGTTCAAAAGGAAACAAGTGTATTGGGAGTACACTAAGAGGGTAGAAGAGGAAAAGAATTCACATAAGGGAAAAGCAACAAAGCGACTGAGGATATCAAAGTTGATAGGACCGGTGATAATCTTAGGAGGCAGTTGAATCTTCAGGACAACTGGAATAGTGTTAACCATGAGGAAGAGCAGAACAAGAAAGAACTGTATGATAATGAGTCCCGTGGAGAAGATGATGTACCCTAGCATCCACTCATAGAAGACACATCCCCCACACCTTCACAAATCAATAGAAGTAGAGATCAAGTAAAACAGGAATTGTGCGGTAAGTTGCTAGATTGGTTATCAAGAAGTGCATAGTGGAACGAAGAAATAGAGGAAGGAAGAGAGGCAATAAGAGCTAGTCAAAGAGATTTAAATACACGATTAAAAACATTGGGTATTGTGGATAGCAAAGTTGGTACAAAGAGTGGGAGTAACCCAGGTACAATGACAATGGCATATCCAGCGGGAACATTTCCTACCTTGCAACCATATGATGGGTCCACCGACCAAGAAAACTACTCAATGACGTACGAAATGAAATGGGAATTGAAAGGGATAAAACATAAAGACAAACAACATTGCGAATTGATACGCATCCTGGCAGGAAGAGCTCTGGAATGCATATGTAGATTCAAGGAGGATAAACTAACATTGGCACAAGTAAAATAAAAGTTGTAACCGGAATTCAAAAGAAATCGCTTTGCAAGTCAAACTATACAGGTCCTAAAGAAAATCGTACAAAAGCCAAGGGAAGTTGTCCTAGACTATGATAAACATTTTTTTTTTATGTGATGAACCCAATGAGATTCAAATTTGATGAAAAAGATAAGCTTGTTTAGTTCAGTGAAGGACTAATCACAAGAATTTGGTTTGCCAATGACCAGACACAGTTTTACAGTAAGATTGAGGTTGTTGTTGCCGCATTGCAAGTAGATAAAATTGAAGACTATGCAGAAATATCAATTGTAAACGAAAAAACAAAAGCTACATTGGATGTTGTTCAGCAAAGGATGGATGATATACAAGAAAAAAGAAACAAATAATGGTTATATGGTGTTTCGAGTGTCAACAAGAAGGGCACCATTGACATGAATATCCAAAAATAGTCAAATATAATCAAGCAACATCAGAAGATGATCAAAATGAATACTGCAAGATTTGTTGAACATGGGGTCACTTAACATCCAGGTGCCTTCTTGTTCACCATTATGTGAGACAACCTCAAAGTTTTTGTCGTAGTTTTGCCAATCCACAACACATCATGAGAAGAATTGCAAAGCACTAGAAGATCTTAAAGAAGATATCACTAGGAATGTCTTCACAATCTAGGCACAACAACAACCATAACAAAATACACAGTAGCAGGGTAAAATAATGGACCAACAAGGGGGATAGGCTCCACCATCCCATCAACACAAGCAAGCTTCAACTCCTTTGTCACCACAACGACAACAAGGATGGGGATTTACACACAGACATGGAAGGTATCAAAATCAAGGGGAATACCAATCTTGCAAAAATGGCCCAAGACAACAATGCCAACCCATTGTATGTTATATGTGTGGGGAGATGAATCGTGTATCTAGGAATTGTCCTCACAATCCTCATCGCTTATTGTCGAGTGGCAAGGAAACACAACACTAAGGATTGTCCAGCTTTAAAAAACAAAGGCAAGACAAGGTGCTGTGCAATGTCAACAAGGTGAATGCTCGTCCGAGAGAAACCGATTGGGACCCTCAAGGAAAACCCAAAACAACTATGAATATAGATGTAGTTACTCGGTTGCAATGCCAAGAATAGGGGTTGCCACCACTACAAATACCAATAGACCCGCCAATCTGGAATGCACAAAATTATAAATACCCAGATGCCAAGAAAGAGAAGATGTTGATAAATGAATCGACGGAAATGCTATGATCCATCAAGGAGAAGGATGAAGGATCACACTATGTTACGAATACAGAGGCTTAATTGTATGGGCAAATCACGTGGACCCTAAAACAAGAGGGGCTAGTTTCAGCTCTAACAGCTTTGTTAAAACTCATAAACTTGCTGCAAAAGGATGATATTTATCGGAACATCTCAGATTTTGGTGCAAAATCTAATGGAGAGTACAGCAGAAGGAAAGGAGAAAACTGACAAATTGGTATGGTATGTCAAAACCAAGAAGTCATGGGAAGTTGACGAACGAATGGATATTATCCTAGAAGGATAAAAGATTCCAAATGATGTATTTTATTCTGGCAGCATGGTCAATATGATGCCTCATTCTACATGGGAAGCTTTAGTAAGACCAACTTTGAGCTATAGTCAGCCTCACAAACTATGGACAGGTCAATCCAATTGGGAGATTTGAAAATGTGGAAATCCAATAAGGTGATTTGAGCTTGCACAATGATTTTGAAGTCATTGAAATGAAGACTAATGAGAGGCATTCCCCAACACTGACTGGGAAGAAATGGACATACAACAGACAAATGTATATCTATACTATTTAAAACCAGCTGAGAGCCCATCAACTCAATGAGATAATAGTCATTTCTATGAACAAGCCAGAACGCAAACCATATTTTGTTCCTAAAGAACCTACTTCACCTAGTGAGAAGATAAGGGAGAGCTTATACAATGTGGAGATTGGAGAACAAAAGAAAAGAAGAGAACAATAAAAGTTACAAACACTCTCACACTAAGTTTGCAAGCTACGAACAGGGGTGAACAATTTCAAAAAAAGCTCCTTATAATTCTTCCTACCTCGCAGCATCAAATCTTGGATAGATACAAGTCTCTTGGTCTGAAATTGATAGAATTTATTAGATGGTTGCAGCAAATCTAAATTATATTGAACCAACAGCATCCTCAGTTAGTGGAGACTTGGATGTGGACATGGAAAATTGGACAAGAGGTGATCATGAGGTCCGACCGATGCCTATGGTATTCACACAAGAAAGACAAATACCACAATATTTTTGTACAAAGGACTTTCCAACCTTCATCAACAGACTGGAAGCACAAGTGCCTTAAGTAGCCATACAGGGGGATGTGCTAAACCATGCTCTCAAAGGAAGCACAACAGCATGGTGGTACTAGGCAGTGCACTATGGAGACAACTTAGAATGGGAAGATGCATGCAAAATGCTGCGAGCTAGGTTTCAAATTGGCGAATTCACACAGATATGGCCAAAATTTTAAGCAGACCAATGTATGGAAATGCATGGACACACTTGTGTGGATATATGGAAAGAGCAACGCATCAACGCACAGTATTGGGTGCATATGTTCCAAGCTACACACCTTTACCAAAAGCATGGTATATGCATCAAGAAAGACAGAAAAACAAAGAGTTGGACTCAGTTACAACACAATTTTATTCAAACATATTTTTGAAGATGAGAATGATCAGATGGACACAACATTGAAAAAAATGCAAATATTTATATGTTACAGAGATCTAGACTGGATAAATCTGTAAAAAACGAGGATGACAGCAATGAAATCAACAAGAACATTGAAGATAATATAGAACAACGTAGGCAAATTTGGAAAATAAGCATTTCATTGTCAAATCATGCGATCAAAATTTGGATCATTTTGAATAGCTCCTATATGGAGGATAGTGATGAAGACATGGAACTAAAGGATATGTTCGAACCTGAGAAGATTGCAAAAATACCTAAAGAAAAAGACATGGCCAAAACTGAGGAAGAAAAACTACAAAATCTCAATGTGGAGGAACAACGAGGGCAAAGAAACATTTTAGACACTATGCAAAGAGAATCAAGCAAGATTTATAGAGAGCCACTGCGAAAAAAGCGGGTAAATATTGGTACCGATTAAACCCCAAATATGGAGACTATAGGGGATTACTAGACACAAAAGGAGGTCTCATAAATTGTGTAGCTTGTGTGAAATTACGAAGATATATTCCCAACAAAGTTCCGCGAAATCGAAGGTGTTGATCCATCTCTGGTATAAATGCATATAGAGCTGAACGAAGTTGCGAGACCAACAAAAAACAGGCCATACAGGCTAAATCCAAATATAAAACAAAAGGTCAAAGAAGAAATTGATAGGATGGTTAACATTGTTTTGATACATCTAGCAAAGAAATCAGACTGGGTAAGTCCCATTGTTGTGCAACCGAAGAAAACTGGGGAAATCTGAATTTGTCGAGACTAAATAGCACTGAACAAAGCCTATGTGAGTGATCCATTTCCTACACCATTCACAGAGGAGATATTGGAAGTTGTCACAAGACATGAGGTTTGTTCACTCACAGGTGGATTTAGTGGCTATTATCAGATTTCCATTGCTAACCAGTATCGATCAAAGACTACATTTGCTACTGAATGGGGATCATTTGCATATAAAGTGATGCCATTTGGCTTGAAAAATGAAGCAACAGCATTCTCTCGTGCAGTAGTTGCAGCTTTCAAAGACTTTATCCATGATTTCTTAGAAGTATACTTGGATGAGTGGACAGTCTTCTCATTGTTGAAAGAACACCTCTCAAAGCTATGATTGATGCTAGAATGATGTTGTGCACTGTGAATTGCTCTGAATTTGAAGGAATGTTTATTTCAACATCATTTGAAGTTCTTTTGGGACATGTGATATGGAGCAATGGTGGTAGATCAAGCAAAGATTGTGGTCATAATTGAGCCTAAAACCTCCTATGATCCATCTGAAGTACGCCCTTTTATTGGACATACAAATATGATGGGAAATTCATTCATAGGTATGCAAATATTGTAGTGCCTATGGAAAAATTGTTGCACAAAGATCAACAATTTGAATGGACTCCAGAATGTCATGCAGCATTTGTAGAATTAAAACATAGGCTAGTAACCGCTCTTATTCTAGTTTTTCCATATTGGAGCAAAACATTCCATGTGCATGTTGAGGCCTTGGGGATAGTGATTGATGCCATCCTCACACAGCCAAGAGACGGTAATTTGGACCATCTAGTCTATTTTGTGAGCTGTAAACTATCTAATGCTAAGAGGAACTACACAACAACAAAGCGAGAAGCATTCACTATGAAATTCACACTGTGAAAAATCCGTCATTATTTGTTGGCTACTCCATTGGAATTCTACACAAATCACCAAGTGCTAAAGTACTAAGTGAACAAATCTTTGTTGGGAGAAATAATTTCCAAATGGCTCATGCTTTTCTAGGAATACCAATTCAAAATCAAAGTGAAACCAGGACGAATACACGTGGGACCATACATCTAAGGCGCATTTGGTCAAGGGAAGAGTCGGGTAACATACAAGAAGCCTCTCCAAATGTGCACCTATTCAAAGTTACATCTATTTCAGAGCAACTAAAAGAAATTGCATCATTTGTTCAGTATGGAAAATTACTCGAGCATTACACAAAAAAGGAGAAAAACAATTGGTCACATGTGCTTTGTCTTTTACAATTGTGAATGGATTTTTATACAAACTAGGCAAGGATGAAGCGTTGCACTAGAACATGAGCGAGGAGCCATATTCAAGGAAGCATGTGAAGGAGTTGTAGGAGGCCATTTCAAAGGAGATCTGACTAAAAAAAAGATTTTGCAAAGTGGATTATGGTGCTTGACTTTGTTTCATGATGCACAACAAATAGCCAAGCACTGCGATGTATGCTAATGGGTGGGAAGACCAACCCATCATGATGTGATGCTTTTATATCCAATCCTCACAACACAGAATTTTGGGTAATGGAGAATTGACTTTGTAGAACCCATTAATCCACCTTTCAAGCGCTCAACTGCTTGATACATCATCATAGCTACAGATTATTTTATAAAATGGGTAGAATCAGCTGCGACACCAAATTGCACAATGGAGGAGGCTGCAAAATTACTATAGAAGAAAATCATCACTAGATTTGGGTGTCCACAGAGATTGATCAGTGATAGAGATCCACATTTTCTGAACAACATTATCAACGAAATTACTACAGAGTTCATGATTTCATATCAAAAGAGCATATCCTATCATCCGCAAGCAAATGGCATGGCCAAAGCATTTAACAAAGTCCTGGAACACATGTTGACAAAAATCTGCAATGTGCAATAAGATTACTAGGAGGATTGAATTCCAGCAGTATTGTAGGCATATCTGACTAACTATAAGCGAGCAATAGGACAAACACCACTCCAATTGGTCTATGGCATTGAAGCAGTTATGCCAATGGATGATATTGACCCAAGTCTGCGAATTGCAATAGCTAAGAAAAATCGCAACAAAGAATCCCTGGCAACTCGACTCATGGATCTAGTGCAGCTGGAAGAAACTCATATGTTGGCAAATTGGAGTCAAGAAGTGCAAAAGAAAAACTAGAAAGCATGGAATGACAGGAATCTGTGAACAAAGGAATTCTATGAAAGTCAGTTGGTATTGCTATAAGTATAAGCCTATATGAAAGCAGATTCAAATCTCATCCGGGAAAGTTGAGAATCAAATGGCAAGGAACATATGTAATTCATCAAATGACAGAAAAGGGAACAATCACACTGCAATATTTGCAGAGTAATATCATTCAAGGAAGGGTAAAAGGTAGTCGGCTTTAGCCCTACCATCACTAGAACATAACGTTTGCAACTTTTAACTTACCAGTAATCTAAAATCATATTCTTATGTTCTAGAACATCCTTAATGTAACTACCTAACTGATTGGGAGGTGAGTTCAGTCAAAAACATTTTATGACTCTTACTATGCCAATCCCTTTGTGAATTCAGAGCTAACAAATATGTTGAGATAATAGGTGAGGAAAGAAATAAGGATATATGGGATTTGAATTTAGTATTCACATTGACAACTCCCATGCCGATCCCAGACACAAGCACAACAATGGTCCAAATGGCAGTGAGCAAGAACATTTCGCCACGTCTGCAATTCATCCTTGCGCAGAGGCCCGGTTGATTTTCTCTGTATCATTCCAGTTTTATGGGATGTCCACAAAGAACCAAAATAATCATGGGCCGAAATCATCATTGAGGCAGAGTTTGTTAAGGCTCTCTGTGCAACTAAGTGCTGATAGCAATTCCTACCTCATGGGCTAAGCCAAGCCCAGCCCAGCCCAGCATCTGAAGGAATACAAACAAACATTAACCTTCATACCCGGAACAAAATTTCACCTAATTGACCCTAAAACTTCACCTTGGTTAATTTTTACCTTAATTCAGGACCAGACTATTCACACCAACATGAATCAACCCTCACAACCAAAGCAAATTTTCACCTCGATGGCTCCTAAAACTTCACATTAACTAAGTTCTACCTAAAATGAAGAGTAGACCACTAAGATCCATTTTAAATAAGGACATAAAATGATGTAACCCAATTCAAAGGAAGCCAAAATTTATAGGAAAAAAACAATCCCATTTCAAAGAGAATGACATATATATCTGAACATAATCCGATCAAATTGACAGTTAAAAACTCAAAACAAAACATATGTGAAACTTACATTGATAGTACGTGCCGATGAATCCTGGTACCAGCTTCTAGCAGAAGGAACAGAGCAGGCGCAAATAACCCTTCTGTTGCCTTTTTTCTTCAGACCCAAATGCCCGGAGGGCAAATTTGAAGGCAGATTCAACAGACATTGGAATTTTCTAGAAGGCTCTAGATATGATGTGGGTAAACGCATATGCGAAGGAGAAGGAAAAGATTTCGCCATTAATCCTGTTGGGTTTTATTTTTGTGTTGCTCAATGTATATGCTCTGAACTGGGCTGGAGTGTATGAAACAAAAACTGTTCGGAGATAATTTACAAACAAAAATGTCTGTTCTGAACTTTAACTGATGTATACATAAATGGGTATAGTTATTTTTCAATGGAAGTACTGTTTGTTCATTTTAAAGAAGCCCTCTTACGAATTGCAGTCTAAAATTGTATGTAAGGATCTCACTGTTTAAAACAGTCCCAAGATAATCTTGTGGACAGATTTTTGTTGATTTTTTTTAATTTTGGAGGAGAAGCCCGGCAAAGGAGAAGATCCTTTGATTGGCACTGAATCCAAAACATGCCAAATTTCCATGTATTATATAACTATTCCTTCCTTGGTTTTAATCATCAAAGACATGATTTCCTCATGTCTTTGGTCAATGTATGACTTCTTAATACGGATTGTTTTTAAATGGCAATTCCACCTCATTCAAATGAGGGGAAAATGATTTTGTATGTTAATTTTAGTGTGTATGGTTAATTTTACGAGGAAAAATGAATAATACGTGATAAATCATATTTGTTATGGTCCAAAAATCTTATCATATTTTATAAAGATATATTTATTTTATCATATTTTTTTTATGGTTCATAAATTTTCTCATATTTCATAAAGACATATTTGTCTCATGTCTTTGGTTAATATTTGACTTATTTTTTAATATTGATTGTTCTTTTATGTCAATTTTAATGTGTATGGTGCAATTTCACTTAAAGGAAAAATGAATAATATGTGAAAATAAATCATATTTTCTATGATTCATAAATCTTCTCATATTCACAAGTTCGTTATGAGATTGCTTTTTACTTGTTTTTGAAGAAGAAATAATGTGAATAAAAGAAGTCATCTTTTTATTGGAGAGCATTATGGAATAAAAGTATATTGGAAGATGTTGGTGAAGATATAAATATCTCTCAAAAGAAATTAGCCAAACATCTTTAATCCTTGTAGGCTATAAAGCTTTGGAAAGAGATATGCAAGTCTATGAAGAGGCAAAAAAATTGCCTCCTAATTTCATAGTATCTATATACAAAATAAACCTCAATTTCAAACTCCCTAGAACAAATATAACAAATATGATGCATGTGAGAAATATGTTAATTTATTTCTATGTAGAGGTGTTGTGAAAAAACTTTAAATTGTGTCAATGGAAGCCTCAAAATGCAAGGTATGTAGAGCCTAGTGGAACATGAATGTTAGATGTGCCCATCTTCAAAGTGAAGATATGAACTATAGTAGTGCCAAAACTTTGAAGAAAGAGGTTCCCGAGGCTCTAACCATTTGGACCGTATGTAGACTCTATAGATATCATCTTTGATACCCTTATTTATCTTCCTTTTAGATAGATTTGATGTATCAATCAAAAAATTATGCGGATGAAATTTGTTTGTGTCAATATCTACAAATCCTAGCAAAGCAACAACATTGACATACCAACCAGAGTAAATCCCACATTGTGCTAGCTACATAGAGGATTTGATTGCTTGATATTGGTATCTAAAGAAATCAACTTAAGAGTTTGGCACCAGTCTAAATTTATGTATCATAGTCGCCACTTGAAAGATCACAATAGTAATGAGTGGGGTTGTACTAAATATAGTGAGAATGATGTCTTAAGGAACTAATAATTTGGCATGCACATATTTTGTGATATGGAGGTAAACAATCTTTCAATTCGATTTTGATTAGCTTTCCTAAAGCAAGGTCCCTAAGTTTTGGCCCCATATAGAAGAGTAGGCGTAACAAGTGAGTGAAAGATGTGAAGCTTTGTCTAGATACCTTGAAATTAAAGTGAGCAGTATTATTTCTCAAGAGTGGGGAGGGTAACATACCCTTTGCTTAGTCTAGACTCAGCGTAATGTCCCTAATTAGAGATATTTTTTGAATTCTGATTTTTTAGTAAAGCCCTAGTAAAAAGAAGAAAATCTAATTTTTACAACAATAAATCCTTGTTACAAATATACTCTAAAATTAGCATAAAGATAAGTTAAGCCCTTAAAATCAAATATGAACCCTTTTAACAAAGATTAGCCCTTCCAAAATACAAAGTAGCTCTTCAAACCCTAGGCATCTAGGTTCAAAATTCATTATGATTTATGGCAGCCCTTTTGATATCAATTTCTATATTATTTCACCTTCAATAGGTCTTCAAAAATAACAAAATGATATAGTTGCAAGCAAATACTTTTTTTATGATGTTTTCCCTTCACAAACAAGATGAGCTAATCACATTAAATATTTATACAATATGGGAAAATTCTATAATATATTTAGAATCACTTTTTGATCATAAACCCTTGATTAGGTCCTTTTTCCAAATCGCCAAAGGCTAAAATATTATATAAAAAATTACAGAATATTACTAGGGCAAGAAATGGCCCTCAAACACTAGCAAAACCCTTCCAAATCAAGTTGCCAACCTGTTGGTCCCCAAAAATGTCACTCTTTTTGGGGACAACATATGAGCTATTTTGGTCCTGCAGAGTAAAATTACCTCTTCCCTTCTCAAAATTTGTTCTGAGCTTTCAAATTCCTCATTTTTTAAGCTTTTTTAGTAAAGGGGCTAATGGGATCAAGGTTCAACATTGTTGGCAAGATTCAAAGAGTCAGGCGCTTTGTCAAAGTTCATCAAGTTCAACCGCTTCACAGTTCAACGGATTCTGCAAGATGGACGCGCCAAGCAACTAGTGACACCCCCATGGACGTCAAATTCAAGCCCCTCCTAAGCTTCTCTCAAAATCTAGCGGACGCTGCCAAGTGTCGTCTATCGAGCCCCTTTATACTTTGTTTCTAAAAGAAACGGATGCTACCACATGTCCCTTGGAAAGCTCGGTGGAAGTCAACAAGTGTCAAACTCCGTGGTTCCTTCTTTCTATTTCACTATATTGAGTAAGGACCGTGGTAGGCCTCGGATGAGTTACAAAGTGCAGCAAAGCGCGACAAGTGTCATCATTTGAGAGAATCCAAATGAGTCCCGTTGATCTATATAGTGTTTCTCAAACTTAGCAGAATTTGCCACGTGTCATCTTTCGCGGGACTCTCAAAAGGCATCCAAATCCTCTATAAGTTAAGCGGATGTTGCCACGTGTCACCTATTGAGATCAGTGAAAAATCGACTAAGGCAAAGCCAAAGGACAAACAACCCTTGCGGAGGGCAGGCGAGGAGCAGATGGACCATTGCAAAAACTTGAAGGATAGTCCCATGCTTGAATAAGTCCTTGCGGAGGGCACAGTTCTCTTTCGAGAAAAGAACGCAGTAGAATGGTTAAGGCAAGAATCCTTCAGACTTTTTGTCTGAAAAAATTCACCTGGGAAGAAAGCCCGATAGAAAACTTGCCAAAGAAACAAAAGCCCAAAACATGCCACGTGTCCCTTATCAAGTTGCAGCGGAACTCGTGATGTGTCCCTTATAAAGTGTAGCGGAACGTGCCACGTGTCATCTACAAAACTTGACTGAAGCTGCCAAGTGTCGACATCCACAGCTATTGAGTAAGGACTATGGTGGGCCCCAGGTAAGTCGCAAAGGCAAGCAAAATGCGCCAAGTGTCTGCATCCGCGTGAATCTAATATGAGTCCTGGATCTCTCCAAAGGCAACTAGAGTGTAGCGAAAGCTGCCACGTGTCCTCGCTTATTTCATAAGTGGAAAGCGCCAAGTGTCAAGTGGCCAAAGCACGAAGGAATCACTGAGGAGGATGACAGAGCCTGCACCCATCAAATTTAGGACAACTAACTAGCCGTTGGCTTTCAAATGATGACGAACCCGAATGCATTCAGAGACCTTTAGGGCGAAAGAAAGAACAACCGATAGAAAGAACCAATGGAGCAAAAGGGGGAAAAGATATTCCAAGGGCTCAAATCATAGTAGAAAGGGGAAAGATCAGAAGAATCTATGCAGAAGTTAATTCTGGTTGGTGAAACAGTGGATCAGGTAGATTTCTTGAGCCCTTAAACATTGAAGACGCGACTTGTTTGTCTCCTTTAGAGTAAAGACAAAATGGATAGCTGCGCAAACACCAGATGATCCAGACTCAGGAGAAGACATTTGAGATAAATCGACACGCCACAGTTAAGGTAGTTGCCTTGTTCTAACATGGCCTTCTTTGACAAAACTGAAAATGCATTCAAGGCATTGAATGCGCATCATGGGCCATTCCATGGAATAATGTGCCAAGCCTCTCTTAACCTCTATATAATGTAATCTCTTATTTTGTGCAAAGGGAGATTTTTCCTGTTATAAAAGCAAAACTCTGCCCAAATTGAAAGACATTTACTGAGACTTTGAGCTCAGATTGTTAATCATATTTCTTCATTTGAATGAGAAAGCAAGTGACCTTTCAGACTTTGTGCTGGAATAGCTTGTGTTATTTAGGGAATTGTTTGTATGTTTGTTTTCTATAAGCATTCTTTTTTATTTGATTTAACAAGCAGAACTTAGTGGAAGTAATCAGGAAGGTGTCTTGAAGACCAACTATGAGGAGACTTTGTGCCCCCACAAGTACCTTCAGTGTGTTTGTATTTTCTTTTTGTTAGGATCTTAGAATACAATTGATTACTTATGTATAAGCAACTAAACACAGAATTGAAACCAGAAGTAATAAGTAACTAGAAATTAGAAACATATAAAAACACACTCACATTGCTACAGTAATCATGGAACAAGATTTTTTAATAATCTTCTTAATTCTTGCAGATCTTCTTGATCTTACTTATCTTGTTCAAATTACAATACTGCCCCATGGGTCTCTTAAATAGAATTGAAAGCAAACAATAATTAGAAAAACAAACTCAAGACTAATTTTAGTCTTTACATGCAAACTAACTGTTCTCCTAAAAATAGCAATTCTAGAAACGCACAGAAGTCGGTGTCGGTCTGAAGATGACCAATGCCGGCGGACCCCTAACCGATGTCGGTCGACCCCTAACGGATGTCGATCGACCCCTAATCGATGTCGGTTGGTTCTGACTGATGTCGGTTACTATGTAAGCCCAGCAACCTCCACATTAGCTCATTAGTGAAGCTTTTAGCTCCACAACTCAACAATCTCCCACTTGGAGATAAATAGCTACACCTGTACCTATACAACAACATCCTCTAAACATCTCTGGGTTGTTTCTCCCTCTTCAAGTTCAATCTTGAAGACCAACAAAAGTTGAATGAAGATTCAACTTCTCCTTTGTTACCAGCTTTGTTAACATATCAACAAGGTTCTTATCCGTATGGATCTTTTCCAGCTTCAACTGTCCATCCTCCAATACCTGTCTAATGAAGTGGTACCTAAGCTGTATATGTTTGGTTCTTGAATGAAACGCTGAATTCTTTGCCAAATGAATTGCACTTTGACTATCACTGTACAGTCTGCAACTCTCTTGCTCCTTTCTCAACTCTTCCATGAACTGAGTCATCCAAATCATTTCCTTGCTAGCCTCTGTAACTGCAATGTATTCTGCCTATGTAGTAGATAAGGCAACAACCTTCTGCAACTTTGAAATCCAGCTAACCACCATTCCACCAATAGTGAACACATATCCTGTGGTGCTTCTCCTACCATCCAAGTCACCTGCCATATCCGAATCTACATACCCATGTATAGAAGTGTTTGACCCTCCATAGCATAAATGCCTACTGCTAGTCCCTCTCAAATATCTAAGAATCCACTAAACTACTTTTCAGTGTTCTTTTCTTGGATTGGCCATAAACTTGCTGACAACTCCCACTGCTTGGGCAATATCTGGTCTAATACATACCATTGCATACATCAAGCTCCCAACTGCTGAAGCATATGGAACTCTACTCATGTACTCAACCTCATCATGTGATTTAGGACACTGTTCTTTGCTCAACTTGAAGTGTCCATCCATAGGTGTGCTTACCGATTTTGCATCCTGCATATTGAACCTCTCCAACACCTTATTCACATAATCCTCTTGAGACAAAATCAAACTATGATTTTTCATGTCTCTCTTAATACTCATGCCAAGGATTTTATTTGCTGCTCCTAAATCCTTCTGGCAAATGTGTGAGCTAATTTTACCTTAAGCTCAATAATTTTTTGTATGTGTGAATCTGCAACAAGCATATCATTTACATACAGTAACAGGATAATATAACTACCATTATCCAATCTGTTAAAATAAACACAATGGTCAGATTGACATTTACTAAAGCCATGCTCTGTCATAAACCTGTCAAACCTCAAATACCATTGTCTTGGAGCTTGTTTAAGACCATATAAGCTTTTCTTCAACCTGCACACAAGTTTCTCCTTACCTTTGACCTCAAAACCTTTCGGCTAATCCATATATATCTCTTCATCCAAATCTCCATGAAGAAATGTTGTCTTAACATCAAGCTGCTCAAGATACAAATCCTCAATAGCAACTAAAGACAATACAGTCCGAATAGAAGTCATCTTTACTACAGGAAATTTTTTTTTACCAAAATCAATACCTGGTTTTTGTGCAAATCCTTTTACTACCAACCTGGCCTTATGTCTCATTTGTCCATTCTCTCCTTCTTTTAACCTATATACCCATTTGTTTTTCAGTGCTTTCTTTCTGGCTGGAAACTCAACTAAATCCCACGTATGGTTCTCTTCCAAGGAATCAATTTCCTCATTCATGCCATGCTCCCACTATTTCTTGGATTCTACCTGCATTACCTCATCAAAACTTTCTAGTTCTCCACCATCAGTGAGCAACAAGTAGTATAAAGAAGGGGAATAACGAATTGGAGGTTTACTTACCCTTGCAGACCTCCTTATGGGTGTTTGAGACTCATTTACAACTTACTGTCCACCCAAATTTTCTTCTGATAGTGACCGATCTCGATCATTTCTGATCGATGCCGGTCTGCACCCGACTGATGTCGATTCCTCCTGATCGACGCTGATTTCCACCTAATCGACATCGATTTTCACCTGACCGATGTCGATCTTTGTGTTTTTCTGTGAGTGATGATTTTTACCCACGAGCTCATTTTAGATCATAACCTCTTCCAAATCAAGATTGTCTTGCTCAGAATTATTCAGCCTCTTGAGCTTATCACTGTACATCACCTTCTCATTGAAAACTACATCACGGCTTCTAATAATTTTGTTAGTTTCTAAATTCCACAACCGAAATCTGAAATCTCCAAAACCATAACCAATGAAGGTGCACCGCATAGATTTAGCATCCAGCTTCTTTCTATTTTCTTTATCAATGTGCACAAAAGCTTCAGAACCAAAAACTCTGAGAAATGAAAGATCTACCTTTTTACCTGTCCAAGCCTCTTCTGGAATTCCATCATCTAGTGCAGTAGAAGGTCCTCTGTTAATCAAGTAAATCGTAGTATCTACAACTTCTGCCTAAAATTGTAAGGGCAAACCAACATGCAACCTCATACTCCGTGCATGCTCCATTATTGTTCTATTCATCCTTTTAGCAACTCCATTTTGCTGAGGTGTCCTTGGAACCATCCTTTCCCTGTGTATTCCATTCATAGAACAGTAATTGTTGAATTTATTGCTGCAGTACTCACCACCATTGTCAGATCTAAGGCACTTCAATTTCAAACCTGTTTCATTCTCAACCAAAGCTTTTCATTTCTTAAATGTGTCAAAAACATCAGATTTTCTCTTTATGCAATAAACCCATACCTTTTTTATAGCATCATCAATGAAAGAAACATAATACTGTGATCCTCTAATAGAAGCTACCTGAGCTGGTCCCCACACATCTATGTGAACAAGCTCCAACTTATGCTTCTTCTTTGTTGACCCAATTTTGAGAAACCTCACTTTCTTCTATTTCCCAAAAAATACAATGCTAATAGAAATCTAGATTTATGCTTTTCAAATCTGAAGGCTTACCTTTTGACTTAAGAACTTTCATTCCCTTCTCACTCGTGTGACCAAGCCTACAGTGCCACAACTTTACATCTACATCTGAAGTAGATAAAACAGAAGGAGAATAATCAGTAATACAAGTAGATAGATAAAGTGTACCTACTCTCTTACCTCTTGCTAATATAAGTGCACCCTTGAAAACTTTCCAAGATTCAGCTATGAGAGTTACTGTACAACCCTCATCACCCAATTTTTCTGCAGAAATCAGATTCCTCTTTAGGATGGGTACATGCATGACATCCTTCAACACCCATGTGTTGTCATTCTGTAATTTCAGTTGCACTTTTCCTTTGCCAACAATTTTACAATGCTCATCATCCCCTAAATAAACTTTTCTAAAATCTCCATGGACATAATCATTGAAAAATTCTCTATTTGGGGTTGCATGGAAAGAGGCACCAGAATCTAAAACCTATGATTCTACTTTACTATTCAAATAAAATATAAGAGCATCCTATGCAACAATACCTGCAACTTTTGATTCTTTATTATCTTCATGCTGATTTTCTTTGTTATCCTCCAACCAACAATCTTTCTTTGCATGCCCTTTCTTTCCACAATTCTAGCAAGTTATTCTTCCATTTTTAGATTTGGATCTACTTCCCATCTTTGACCTTGATTTCCCTTGCTTGCCCTTCTCTCTTTGCCTTCCCATGCTTTCAACACTTAAAGCATTACCTGATGTTTCCCCTATGTTTTTCTTGTGAATTTTTTCATTCAATATTACACTAACATCATCAGCTTTCAAGATATTTGAAGCAGATGCAGTATTACTAACTGCCATTACCAAACTATGCCAACTTTCAGATAAAGAGCATAAGATTAAGAGAGCCTTAATTTCATCATCAAAAACTATTTTGACTGAATTTAACTGATTTACTATTGTATGGAAATCATTAAGATGACTAGATACAGATCCACCTTCATGTATTTGCAAATTAAATAATTACTTCATAAGATATATCTTATTTGAAGCAGAGGGTTTTTCATATAAATTTGCCAAAGTATCCATTAACTCTACCATTGTCTTTGCCTGTGATAAGTTAGAAAAGACAGAAGCTGCCAGGCTCAACCTTATAGATCCAAGAGCCTTTCTATCAAGAACATTCCATTCTTCATCTTCCATATCTGTGGGCTTCCTTGAAACCCCACCCAACGATAAATACAGATCTTTCTGATATAGATAATCTTCAATCTGCATCCTCCATAATTGATAATTCTTGCCATTGAATTTCTCCATTCTTAGTTTACTTTCTTCTACCATTGCTTTGCTCCCACTCAATCAGAAACCCCTGTGAGTGAATTCTGTAATCAACAAACACTAACACGCACAGATACCAGTTGTTAGGATCTTAGAGTACAATTGATTACTTATGTATAAGCAACTAAACATGGAATTGAAACCAGAAGTAATAAGCAACTAGAAATCAGAAACATATAAAAACACACTCAAATTGCTATAGCAATCATAGAACAAGATTTTTTAATAATCTTCTTGATTCTTGCAGATCTTCTTGATCTTGCTTATCTTGCTCAAATTACAATACTGCCCCATGGGTCTCTTAAATATAATTGAAAGCAAACAATAATTAGAAAAACAAACTCAAGACTAATTTTAGTCTTTACATGCAAACTAACTGTTCTCTTAAAAATAGCAATTCTGGAAATGAATAGAAGTTGGTGTCGATCTGAAGATGACCGATGTCGGCCGACCCCTAACCGATGTCGGTCGACCCCTAACCAATGTCGATCAACCCCTAATCGATGTCGGTTGGTTTTGATCGATGACAGTTACTGTGTAAGCCCAGTAACCTCCACATTGGCTCATTAGTGAAGCTTTTAGCTCCACAACTCAACACTTTTCCTGTGTAAAGGACCTTGGGATGACTTTGTGCCCCCATTGTTCTTCATATCTCTCTCTTTGGTAGTTGAGGTGGAGACTTTATGCTACACTTCATTATGTTGGTTACTACGCCCTTGGTTACCAGTTACTTGCTTTTTGAAATAACTCTTATTGTTTCCTGCAAGAACACTTCTGAAAGAAGAGAAGTGCCTTCAGTGTTTCCCAAGATTTCTACCAGCCAGAAAGGAATATGGCTGTTGGCTGATGTTACTTTTGAAAGAAGAAAAGTACCTCCCCCAATCACCCAGGATTTCTCCTTTGTTTGTTTGCATCATCTCTGAAAAAAGAGAGATGGATGGTTTGTCCTACCCTTGTGTCTTATTTTCTGCTTATATATATAGTATATAGCGCCTCATATTTAATAGGGAACCTCCCCTTGATGAGAGGAGAGATTTTTCCCCTTTTGATATGGTAAACCTGCACATCTAGCCGACCAATCTCCCTATGTTGTGGTGATAGGAACTATTTTGCTCACCAGTTAGATGGTTGACAAAATATTCACCCAACACAACCTACACAAGCAAGTCACCACACTTGTTTGGGTCTCCAAGCCCTATGTTCAACTCTCAATCCAAATCGCCACACCTAAAAATGACAAAACAATGTTCAAAGCACCCTTGGAAGAATAATTCAACTCAATGGCAACTCCTAGGTGAAGTTGCCTCAAGAAGAATGAGGGGTTTTGTCATTAATTCCAGTACCTTGAAGGTTTTCATCTTCAAAGTGAACAAGCAAATATTTTTGTGTTCCAACTTGAAAATTCAATATCATAACATAGTCTAACCTTTCAAATGAACTCTTCATCCCTTTTTATAATCTTCTCTCCAAGAGGGGCATTGCATTTTTGGAGGGAAACCCAACTTTTAAAGAAATTTCAATCAAATTATAACCCTCACTTAAGGTCTTGGGTGCCCATGACCCTCAAAATACAACTTAAGTGAAAGTTAGACAATAAAACAACTTTTTAAATTTTATAAATAGAACAACATGTTTCTTCTTTTTTTTAACTTCCCTTAGCCCTCGCAAACAAAGAACAAATAGGCTAAGAGTCTTCAAAAGCTTAATGTCTAGAAGGATGACATGACATTCCTCCCTACCCAAAATTACTTGTCCTCAGGTAATAGAAACAACCAATGGGCTATCCTAACCATGGGCTTTAAGTAATCTTTGATCCTTAACTCTTCCCATGTGAAGAAGACCTTTTGATGACGTTCTTTGCTAATATATGTGAAGGTTCATGGTTGTTTATACAATCTAGAAATAAAATAATAGGAGCTTCCCATTTTCCTTTCCCTCTCCATGGAGGTCCCATACCTCAAGTGTGACAAAAAGATGCAAAAAGGGAACAACTTCTCAAAAATGATAACATGGTGATGGCTGGAAAAGTGTATTCCAACAAATAAATCTTCATTTTTTTGGGCCTTGATTGCCCTTATATCAACACCCACACAAGACATAAACATATTAGTAAAAACATGAATTCTCCACTTATCTTCAATGTTGGCACACTAGATAGTGCCCTCTATGGGTGAAAGTGTTAGAGACATGTAGGTGGCTACCCTTGAAAACATAAAAGGGGTGTTCATGTTTCCCACACACCCAAGAGTGACCTCAAGGCTCATAAATCTTCCCTTTAGAGGAGCTGAAAATCCTCTTATTTTGCTTGAAATCCACCCTTCGCCAAAAGACCACCGACACATGTCCACATACTTCAAAAGAAGGGCAAAACTAGCCACTTCCCCTTTGATATGTTGGTTATGTATGCACATTTCAGACTTCTTATGACTCCAAAACATGAATTTGTTTCTCCACAATTCATCCTTGTGAGGTAATATTATGTAATCAACCTTTCCCAAACTTCTAAAAGTCTTCAAACTCACCATTTCATGCCTTAAGCTCACATGTTCCCTTAACTTAGAGGGAATCACTTCAAAAATAAATATGTACCTTATGTTTTGAGGGTTATGTTTATACAATATAGCCTTGCAATCATCCCAAAAAATCAACTTATTCATTACCCAGTTTCCTTTAGAAGGGGTCCTCTTAAATATGTCTCCAATAGACATCATCATGCACTTACAAGGTGTGTTAGATGGTCTAGAGCTACCAAAAGGATCTTGACTAAAAATTGAAACCTTGTTACCCCATATGAAAAAGTTTATGTAAACCTTAGTCATTAAGTGCATATTACCTTGGCAAGCATCCATCAACTCCTTAGAGCCTCCCATGTGCCATGATAAACCTTTCCAAATTTGCAACAAGAGAGTAACATTGAATCATATTGAAAGCATACCCAGGTATCATGGAGATGCAAGCAATCTTGCATTGATATCTTTATGTTATACTCTGATTCCTCACTAAGTAAACAATTTGACTATTCATGGATATTTATAGTGGACACATATGATATTGGTTATAATTTTGAATAAGCTTGAGATTTATGTTATTATGGGATAGTAGAATATTGCTTAGATACATAATGGTACATGATTGTTTTGTTGTGATTTGGTTAATGCATGCATTTACATTTTAAGCATATTAATATGTTGTTTCAGTTATATTATATGTTTATCATGTGATATGATCTAACTACTTATGTGTTGTGAGGTGGATGCAGGAGAACTCATCCCTCAAAACGTGGTAGAGGGAGAGCATCATCAAAGATGGTGGCATAGATGGAGACGGTGGAGGTCGATAGGGCTCTGGTAAAAATGTTGTACACACCACATTAATTAACACATGGTAGAAATGCATTAAAAATAATTTGTTTATGGTATGTTTATTAATTGTTTTAGAGTGTTGCTTTCTAAGGTTTGCCAGTATAGGTAAATATCATAATAATATTTTTTTTGCATATATGACATGTTTTGTCATTAATACTGATAAGAATATTATGGGTAAAAGTAAATTTAAAATATGGATTATTTGTAATTTTGAAATTGCCATTTGAATTTGCTATAGTATATTCGAATGTTAATTTAATTTAATAAAATTATCTTGAAAAAGGAAAAAACAAGAAAAGACAAAGAAGTAAAATATAAAGTAAATTTAAAGACTAAAATTAAAAAATCAAAAGGATTAAATACAATAGAAATATAACACAAACAAAAAAAAGGGACAAAAACAATAATCCAAAGGCTTGTAAAGGCTACACCACTTCTATTCATGAAGAGATTTCTAAAAAAGAATATCATCATATGGGTTTTGGGGAGAGTTGAAAAACAAAGTAAATGAGAGAGGCATACATAGAGGAAAGAATAAGACACAAGAAGAGAGAGATGAGTCTGCAAGGATTCACAAATCAAAAGGAGTTTTGATTGTCAGGTAGGCAGTGTATTAAATTTCATTATATGCTCATGGAAAAATATGTTATTGTCTGATTGACTTGTTTGCACAATAACAAATTGGGTCTATGATAAAATATAATATATAGAATCCGTTTTGATTTTGTATAGTGAGTTTAGCCTTAGTATACCTATAATACTGCATAAGGCATCAACTTAAGCAAGAAAATGGTTTTGCAATCTTAAAATCTAGGAAATTAGGAGGATGTAGTGAATGCAATCTCATTAACTTCTAGCTAAAATATATAATAGGAAATCATTGTTATTCTTTCCAGCTTGCTTCACCATAACCCAACTATTTGAGGTGTCACCCTATTTATACACATATACCTACAATAATTAAAACTATCGTATCAAGTAAGGAAGCTTGATAATATTTAATATAGAACTATTACTTATTGTATGGCGTCAAAATTTAATTACAGTGATAGAATGAACTGCATGTATTTTTGATAATCCTTGTGAGTCACTGGAACCCATTCCATTAGGCATTGTTATCTTTTTTAATTTTACGGTATAATATATGAAAGTATAATTATGAATGGGTGAAGCGTTAAATATAGATGCCTTGTATATATATAACAGATTAGGCAGTTAAATCTGAATTCTACCTATGGCATCACACTATTCCAACGTTCCTATTTTATTAAGATCGTTGTAGTTTTTATTTCTTACAGCATGTATTTTATATTTAAGGCATTGCTCTATGACTGCCCAACCATTTTGAATTGTTGTAATTTAGTTATAGTTTACGTAGATAGTTTATGATATATAGTAAATGCTAAACTATTTCTACACTATGCTAAACTATCTCTACGAGAGTCTAACATATACTACAATCAAACTGCAATCTATCTCTATGAAAATCTAACATCACTGCAATCCCATAGTATATTAGATTCTCGTAGTATATTATCTAGTTTGTTTTGTTACATAGTTGTGGAATAGCTGTTACATGTGGAATATAATCTAAATTTGTTACATGTAGAGATAGTTGTGGCATTCCGATATGATCAGAGTTGTGGAATTTTTATTATATGCTAAACTATTTCTACGCATTTTGATATGATATATGGTATATGATATTTACAGCTATAGATATATGTATTTCTACACATTTCGATATTCTAGTACAACTGTAATATGAGAATTTTTACTCATTTCAATGGTTAATTATGTAACTATAAATAGTTAAATTTATGACCAATTATAGCTTTTGCAATGCAATCAAATCGCTATAATCAAATTGTTGAAGCCTCTCTTCTTCTACATCAATTTTACCAAGAGATATTTGTAGCAACACGATGAAGTTGAGTTGTCTACTTTCGGAATGGGTATGTTGTGATTTCATATTGCTCATTTAGTTTTTATTGGAAATAATATGATTCATTACTTTAGCAAATGATGAATTGGTTTCTAGTTCTGAAATTCCTACCATAAAAAATTGCTCCATTCCCTTTTATCTACTCTATTAATATAATGGATCTTTTTTTAGAGGTTTATGTGAGAATATATTATTTCATGTGTTGGCCTTCATTAGAATTATACAAACACTTCTCCATATAGTCAGATGAACCCTAATACTTGAATTATTTTATTCTTAGTGTTTTGCATGTACCAGAGGATAAAGGAGAATTGGGTTAGCAGTGTGAGTTGTCTAAGAAAATTTAGTTCCTAAGTGTACTTATTCCTTATGTTTTACAACCCTAAAATTTGTTGGAGTTGAAGTATAAACAATTGACATGATAGTGGCCAAATTAACTCATGAGGGACCTATTTTCAAATTGATCTATCTTATATTTAAATTTTTCCTTTTGGAAATTATCTACGGTGCATTCATTTGTTGTGGTGTATAAGTCAATTAATAATTTTGGGGTTTGTAGTATGTGACTTTGAAGTTTTTTTGTTGTGGTAGTCTAGATTAACCATCGAATGCATTAGGTGTGTGAACTCTTCATGGTTTGAGGAGGCTTGTGTTATCCACATCAAAGATGGTGCGAGAACACATCTTTATATTCAATTTTTCACCTCCAAAGACTAAGTTGTCTTTTAGTCTACTGGTTTATGTGAAATATAAATGCAACATGCTTTATAAATATATAAGTGAACCTTAGAATGCTTTGGTGACCTTTATACTTTAAAATCGTGTTATAATGAAAAGTCATGCTTGTATTTCATCATGATGAGTCATACTATAAGTGCCTAACAGTTTACCAAATGGAAAATAGGTTGTTGAGAAATACATGACAAAGGAATGTAAAACATTTACTACTTGAGCATATACATGTGTGGGGCATCCTGCAAGTTGTCTATAATAAAGAATAAATACCAAAATATATAAAATTTAAAATGTTAAGTCTAATAAGAGGTGGAATGTTTTCACCATGGTGAACATTTATACATACCAATATACATAATCACCGTCACATGATTTGGTGCACATATGAACTCAGTGAAATATATATATATATATATATGGTTGATGTATCGACTAATACATTACTAAATAGTTATATTGTTTAAATATATGGACTATACTTCTTTCATAGACCATACTTTAATACTTGTAACATTGTCATTTCTCTTTTGAATGGGAAAGGGGCATATCAATCATTCAAATCATAAGGAATCATTGTCTAGAATTCCAAATGACTGAGATATTATTTATGCATAATTTGGCTACATGTTTGAAAATAGTTTCCTAGAAGAGTAGTAAACTATTGATTTATGTTCATATGAAGTACAACTTGGTTGTGTGTTATCTAAATTCTTTGGATGAGATATGACTGAATGATAGTTTATATATGTTCAACATTGAATACTTGTGTGTGGTACATAATTTAAGAGTGTTATTATGTGCAAGTGTATAGACATATTTATCATATAATAGTGCATCAGGAGGTATGCCTATAAGTTATGTTTTTCTAATTATAGTATGTAGTTTAAACTTAGGGTATATCCAGGTGGTATAACTCTATACTTGCTTGATTGTTATTATGTATATGGGTCGTTGGATTCTTGAAATCATAAATTTGGTTATGTAGATTTATGTAGTTGTGAATTATGATCGTATGGGATATCATAGAGTACAATATAAATGTATGTTAGACCCAGATGGTACATATTGTAATCTATATGATTAGACTCACACCTACACTTTATTGATTAAATGTTGTGTGTTGGTTATTACTATGAATAGTATGTTTTGTGATAGTTGGTAGGACTTTATGTATGCGTGCATATAACTTGAAGAGTTTGATGGATGTTATATTAGTATGCTAATGTGTTTCTTATAAATTATGACTTGCTTCATTATACCTAGTTACTTGAATAAAAGCTTATGTTTTCATGTATTTAAGACTACTTTTGTGATTGATTATAGAAAAATAGTAGTTATGTCTTGAAATACTAGATTATGGTAATATGAGTTATCATAGGGAGTAGTATGTTTGGAAAGTAATTGTGGTAGTGAAAATCTATAGTTAAATGTGTATTTACCCAGGTGGTAAAAACTATAGTCATTATTTCTAGTATGGGATAGAAAATAATATAAGATTCATTAATTCATTTGATAGAATAAATGCATGCTTTGGTTACTCTTATATTTAGCATGTTATATGATATGTTTGCTAGTAGGATGTGAACTAAATAAATATTGTGGTTAAATTGTATTTGACCAATTTGCATTGCTAATGTGGAGTAAGAAGTGAGATGGACTTCACTAGCTTACTAGTATCACAATGACAGATGAACGATGTTCGATCAAGTGGTGTGTATGAATTTAATTGATCTATGGATCATTATTATTTATTATTTGTAAAACTTTGGGCCAAAGTATGTTTAGTGAGACATTATCATTTTATGAGTATGATTTACATGTTTGTGCAATATCTAACAATAAAACAATTTTTTATCATACATTGCATGTTTAGTTTATAAATCATGCAATACATAGGTACTTGCTTGTCTCTCTAGATTCTTATGATGTAACTATCTACTCATCCATGAAGGGAGGGCCATTTCCTGATGGGATTATTGTGGGGTATCCTTGGTCTATGATTGGTATGAAAAAGTGCTTGAATGATGCTCTCCCTCCCCACAATAATACTACTTATCAAGACAACACTTGAGATTGTCATAGATACTTGAGTTCATGAACTATGTTACAGGGGAGTCATGTATCTTATATGTACATTGTATTTTTTTATACTCATTATTAAATATTATCATGAGGAGTTGTAATTACGTATTATTGTACATTAACAATGGTGGTTGTAGACTTGTATCAGTTATAGCTTTGTTAATATAATTACTTTTTTATATTTGTAATTCGATGTGCTCTCATGATAATAGAGATCAGGGATGTGTGATGTAATATGCTTGTTTATTTTCATCATGCTTTGGGTATTTTATATGGTATTTGTCTATTATCATGGTGTAATCTATTTTTGGTATATGTGTTTAATTTACAAAAGAAAACTTGTCGTATTTCTTGTTGACCCCAGTAGGGTTGTTGCATGTGGTATCAGAGTTGTGGCTTGAATTCTAGGACCTATTGAGTCCATTAACATTTTTGTGTCTTTTTGTTCACTAGTGTGAACCTAGTGACACGAAGTATTACACTAGTATTTTGGATTTATAATGTCTAATTGTGGAACCATGTTACACTGTGATTGGAGTTTTGAAACTTAGTAGATCCTTTTATAATATTTGGTGACTCTTGTAAGTATGAGGCATTCGTAAAATGTGTGTGGAACATTAAGTGTGTATCCTTAAGAGCACTCGTACCCTTTTGAGTTATTAAGGGGTTGGTTTATCAAATGTTCCAATGGTGATGGTTGAATATGAGGTTTGGGTAGGTTAGTACATAACATAGTTCATGAGTTATGAACAAGAGATTTATACCAGAGTTTGATCACTTAGATCAAACTTCTCGAGTATGATTACATCTTTCTTGGTAATCAAGTCACTTTTTCCATTTGTATTCTGTATTGTGAATGTTTTATAACCATGGGATGCTTCTCACTTAAATTTATGTGTTTTAGTTTTTGTGTCTTACATTCACTAATCCTAATAATGGAAAATCTTATAAGATCATTTTTTTAAGTTAGTACCACCTAGGGCGGTGGGAATATTTTTATAGTAGAGTGTAGAGGTTTTGGTTGAGAATTACTTTATGTTAAGAGCCTATTTATGGATTGACACCCTTGAGTTATGTGGATTAGGAAGGAGTGTCATCCCTCTTAGCTAATTTAGGGGCGAGTTGATATTATCTCATTCTCCTTTGACATTATGATAAACTACCAAGAGGATTCGTATTTCATTGATGTTGAAACTTGTTCTAAAATGTTATTTTGACCATATTCCTTAGAGTTCATGGGATAAATGTCTTCTAATTCTTGTTGAGAGAGAAGTAGTGAGATTTGATGAATTGATACATCTTTGTGGTTAGTATTTTCTTTCTCCTAGTTGTGGAAATAGATTGTGAAACTATACTTATAAATGTGGTAAGTAGGTAGTGCCTTGGCAACATTGAGTTGTGATGTTGTCCTTTTACCCTGTGAGGGTATGTAGGAGTTTTGAGATGATAGTTCTATACTTTTCACTTGTGACTCTTTAGGGTCATTACTTTATCTAAGTTGTGATTTTAGACCATGTGGAGTGGAAAACCTTGAATCAGATACTAAATTCTAGATTAAGAATTATAAGTTGATTATAATTATTATGATATTATTTACCCTTGATTGGATTGATATTGTTCTCTTTTGCAGAGTTATTTTTATACCTTTTGTTGGAAGCAAGTAGAGTATAGGATGTGTGAAACATCTTGTCATTCCAGGGGTTGAGATAAACTTTTAATTTGTTGCTTTCTAGGCAAGCAGGGAGATATTGTCTTGCTCGTTCCCTTATAAGATTTAATGGATAATGTGATCCTTATCCTTTGTATGTTATGTTAATTTTAACATTATTTCCTCTTAATTATGAATATAACACTATAGGTTAAGCTAGAAAACATGATACTAGTTATGTTTAGCTAGTGGCAACATAATATAATTACAGACTAATTGTATGATATCTCTTGTATGTATGTTGATACATCTAGAATTATTTAGCTCATATTATTGCTTTCTATGATCTGCTAGCATAGAATTATGATTCATTAAACACTATACACTTTTTGAAGATCATTAGGTCTTGAAGACCTGAGGGAAGAGTGGTGAATTAGGAATGTGAGCACTAAGAGATAGAAGTGGATCCTACTTAATCTCACATTGACTTGGTAGTTACTGAGTTTAGTTTTGATATATGGATTTATCAAATCTAAGATTTGACAGACGGGCTTGTCAAATTTAGTCATATGGCCATATGCATGTATACAATGAAATGTTTATTCCCTAATTTTGTATACATTGGAAATGTAGTATTTCCAATTCTTATTCATCATCATACTTGTCAGGAGCTCTGTGGAGTAGCAATAGTATTGACATGTTATACTTATCAGGAGCTATGCTAGATAGTGATAATATTAACTTATGCACATCATTCTTGCTAGGTTCCCTAATTCCTTTTCTTTAGAATGAGAAAAACACTCTCTAGGATAAAGAGATGTGCAAAGGGCTGGAAGATTTTGTGGAACTCTACCTAGTCATTTGTTTTGGCTTGTATGATGATCTTATGTGCTCTTGGGAAGTTAGTGAAACTTTTACTGAGATATGTGGGACCCGTCAAGGAAATAAAAGTGGTTAACCCTATAATATATAGGCTTGTTTTGGATGGTTATGGACCCCGTAGTGGTCATGAATGAACTAATAAAAGTAAGTAATACTCGCAACTATGTTTGATTAATAGGGAGATGTCATATAGTAGGGTGTTGTGAGACCAATACTTTGGGAATAGTGTAACTTGAAGGAGCTACAATGAGTTGTACAAGTAATTTCCCATTTATTTGATTAATTAAATACTATTTTACTATTTTATTTTCAGTTAGACAATATTTTTATTTCATAACATATGTTTGAATAAGAGTCATTCGAGATGATGAATAGCTTTAGGGGGGAAGGATGTTACATTCATATTCCTCACTAAGTAAACCATTTGACTACTCATGGATATTTATAGTGGATTTTTATTGGTTATAATTTTGACTAAGATTGAGATTTATGCTATTATGGGATAGTAGAATATTATATAAATACATAATGGTACATGATTGCTTTGTTGTGAGTTGGTTAATGCATATATTTACATTTCAAGCATATTAATGTATTATTTTAGTTATATTATATGTTATATGTTTATCATGTGATATGATTTAACTACCTGTATGTTGTGAGGTAGATGTAGGAGAACTCATCCCTCAAAGCGTGTCAGAGGGAAAGCATCATCAGAGAGGGTGATGTAGATGGAGATGACATAGATTGAGAGAGATCTAATGAGAACTCTGCACACACCACAATGGTTAGCACGTGGTAGAAATGCATTAAAAATAGTTTGTTTATGGTATGTTTATTAATTATTTTGGAGTGTTGCTTTTTATGGTTTTGCTAGTATAGGTAAATATTACAGTGAATTTTTATACATATTTGACATGTTTTGTCATTAATGTTGGTAGGAATTTTATTAGCAAAAGTAAATTTAAAACACAAATTATTTGTAATTATGAAATTTCTATTTGAATTTACTATAGTAGATTTGGATGCTAATTTAATTTAATAAAATTATGGAATTTTAGCATTCAATATTAAAATATGTTAAAAAAATAAAAATTATCTTGGAAAAGGAAAAAACAAGAAAAGACAAAGAAATAAAATAGAAGGAAATTTAAAGACTAAAACTAGAAAATCAAAAGGATTAAAAATAATAGAAAAATAACAAAAACAAAAAAAGGGACAAAAATAAAAATCTAAAGCCTTGTAAAGGCTATGCCACTTCTACTAATGAAGATATTTCTAAAAAAGAATATCATGATATGGGTTTTGGGGAGAGTTGAAAAAGAAAGTAAAGGAGAGAGAGAGGCATGCATAAAGGAAAGAATGAGACGTGGGAAGAGAGAGATGAGCTTGCAAGGATTCACAAATCAAAAGGAGTTCTAATCATGAGGTAGGCAGTGTATTGAATTTGATTATATGCTCATGGAAAATATGTCATTATTTGATTGACTTGTCTACATAATAACTGATTAGGTCTATGATAAAATATAATATATAGAATCTGCTTTGATTCTATATAATGAGTATAGCCTTAGTATAGTGATAAGACTGCATAAGGCATCGACTTAAGCAAGAAAACAATTTGCAATCTTAAAATCTAAGAAATTAGGAAGATGTAGTGAATGCAATATCATTAACTTCCAACCAAAATATATAATAGGGAATCATTGCCATTATTTCAATCTTGTTTTTCCATAACTCAACTATTTGAGGAGTCACCCTATTTATACACATATACCTGCAATAATTAAAACTATCGTATCAAACAAGGGAGCTTGATAATACTTAATATAGAATTGTTACTTATTGTATGGCATCACAATTTAATTACAGTGCTAGAATGAACTGCATGTTATTTTGATAATCCTTATGAGTCCCTGGAACCCATTCCATTAGGTGTCATTATCCTTTTTAATTTCGTGGTATAATTTATGCAAGTATAATTATGAATGGGTGAAGAGTTAAATATAGATGCCTTGTATATATATAACTGATTAGGCAATTAAATCTGAATTCTACCTATGGCATCACACTATTCTAGAGTTCCTATTTTATTAATATCATTATAGTTTTCATTTCTTACATCATGTATTCTATATTTAAGGAATTACTTTATGATTGCTAAGCCATTTTGAATTGTTATAATTTATTTACAGTTTATGTAGATAGTTTATGATATATAGTAAATGCTAAACTATTTATAAGCTATGCTAAACTATCTCTATGAGAATCTAACATACAGTCCAAGCTATCTCTATGAAAATCTAACATAACTGCAATCCCAAAGTATATTAGAGTCTCATAGTATATTATCTAGTTAGTTTTGTTACATAGTTGTGGAATAGCTGTTACATGTGGAATATAATCTAAATTTGTTACATTTAGAGATAGTTGTGGCATACTGATATGATCAAAGTTGTTGCATTCAAGTATATGATAAACTATTTCTACACATTCTGATATGGTTTATGGTATATGATATTTACAGTTGTAGATATATGTATTTCTACATTTTTCAATATTCTAGTACAATTGTAATATGAGTGTTTCTATGCATTTCAATGGTTAATTATGTAACTGTAAATAGTTAAATTTATGATCAATTGTAGCTTTTGCAAGGCAATCTGATCACTATAATCAAATCATTGAAGCCTTTCTTCTTCTACATCAATTTTACCAAGAGATATTTTTAGGAACACGATAAAGTTGAGTTGTCTGCTTTGGGAATGGGTATGATGTGATTTCGTATTGATCATTTAGTTTTTATTGGAAACAATATGATTCGTTACTTAAGAAAATGAGGAATTGGTTTCTAGTTCTAAAATTCCTACCATAAAAAAATGGTCCATTCCCTTTTATCTACTTTGTTAATATAGTAGATCTTTTCCTAGAGGTTTATGTGAGAATATATTATTTCATGTGTTGGCCTTCATTAGAATATACAGACCCCTGTCCATATAGTCAAATGAACCCTAATACTTGAATTATTCTATTCTTAGTGTTTTGCATGTACCAGAGGATAAAGGATAATTGGGTTAGCAGTGTGAGTTGTCTAAGAAAATTTAGTTCCTAAGTGTACTTACTCCTTGTGTTTTTCAACCCTAAAATTTATTGGAGTTGAAGTATTAACAGTTGGCATGATAGTGGCCAAATTAACTCATGAATGACCTATTTTCAAATTGATTTATCTTATATTTAAATTTTCCTTTTGAAATCATCTATGGTGCATTCATTTCTGCCGGTGTATAAGTTAGTTAATAATTTTTGGTTTTCAGTATGTGACTTTGAAGTTTGTTGTTGTGGTAGTCTAAGTTAACCATCAAATGCATTAGGTACGTGAACTCTTCATGGTTTGAGGAGGCTTGTGTAATCCACATCAAATAAGGTGTGGGAACACATCTTTATATTCAAATTTTCACCTCCAAAGATTGAGTTATCTTTTAGTCTACTGGTTTATGTGAAATATAAATGCAACATGCTTTATAAATGTACAAGTGAACCTTAGAATGTTTTGGTGACCTTAAAACTTTAAAATTGCATTATAATGAAAAGTTGTGCTTGTATTTCATCATGCTGAGTCATACTATAAGTGTATAATGGTTTGCCAAATGAAAAATTGGTCGATGAGAAATACATGACAGTGGAGTGTAAAACATATACCACTTGTACATATTCATGTGTGGGGCATCTTGCAAGTTATCTGTAATAAAGAATAAATATTGGAATATATAAAATTGAACGTGTAAGTCTAATTTGAGGTGGAATGTTTTCACAATGGTGAACATTTGTACATACCAATATAAATAATCACCATCACATGATTTGGTGCACATTTGAACTTAATGAAGTAGAATATATATATATATATATATGGTTGATGTACCAGATAATACATTATTGAACAATTCTATTATTCAAATATATGGACTATACTTCTTTCATAGACCATTCTATGATACTTATAACATTTTCATTTCTCTTTGAATGGGAAATGGGTATATTGATCATTCAAATTATAAGGAATCATTGTCTAGAATTCCAAATGACTAAGATATTATTTGTGCATATATTGGTTATGTGTTGGAAAACAGTCTCCTAGAAGTGTAGTAAATTGTTGATTTATGTTCATATGAAGTATAACATGGTTGTGTGTTATCTAAACTCTTTGGATGAGATATGACTAAATGATAGTTTATATATGTTGAGCATTGAATACTTGTGTGTGGTGCATAATTTGAGAGTGTTATTGTGTGCAAGTGTATAGACATATTCAGAATATAATAGTGCATCAAGAGGTATGCCTATAAATTATGTTTTTCCTAATTATAATATGCAGTTTAAACTTAGGGTATATCTATGTGGTATAACCTCGTACATGCTTGATTGTTATTATGTATGCGGGTTGTTGGATTCTTAAAATCATAAATTTGGTTTGTGTATCTATGTAGTTGTGAACTATGACAGTATGGGATATCATAGAGTACTACAATGTAAATTTATGTTAAACCCAGATGGTACATACTATAATCGATATGGTTAGACTCACACCTACATTTGATTGATTATATTTTATGTGTTAGTTATTACTATGAATAATATGTTTTGTGACAGTTGGTAAGACTTTATGTATGCATGTATACAACCTAAAGAGTTTGATGGATGCTATGCTAGTATGTTAATATGTTCCATGAAAACTGTGACTTGCTTCGTTATACCTAGTTACTTGAATAAAAGTTTATGTTTTCATAAATTTAAGACTACTCTATGTGACTGTTTGTGAAAAACTAGTAGTTATGTCTTAGAATACTATATTATGGTACTACGTATTATCATAGGGAGTAGTATGTTTGAAAACTAATTGTGGTAGTGAAAATATGTAGTTAAATGTATATTTATCTGGGTGGTATAAACTTTAGTCATTGTTTCTAGTATGGGATAGAAAAGAATGTAATATTCATTCATACTTTTGATAGAATAAATGTATGTTTTGGTTACTCCTATGTTTAACATGTTTTATGATGTGTTTGCTAGTAGGATGTGAACTAAATGAATTTTGTAGTTGAATTGTATTTGACCAATCAACATTGCTGATGCGGAGTAAGGAGTGAGATGAACTTCACTGGCTTATTGGTATCACAATGACAAATGAAGGCAGTCCAATCAAGTGATGTGTATGAATTTGATTGATCTATAGATCATTATTATTTATTATCTGTAAAACTTTGGGCCAAAGTATGTTTAGTGAGACATTATCATTTCATGAGTATGATTTACATGTTTGTGCAATAACTTGCAATAGAATAATTTTCTATGATACACTGCATGTTTAGTTTAGAAATCATACAACACACAAGTACTTGCATGTCTCTCTAGATTCTCGCGCCATCACTATTTACTCATCCATGAACGGAGGGCCATTTCCTAATGGGATTGGTGTGAGGGATCATTGGTCCATGGTTGGTGTAGAAAATCACTTGAATGATGCTCTCCCTCCCCATAATAGTACTACTTATCAAGATGACACTTGAGATTGCCATAAATACTTGAGTCTAAGAACTATGCTCATGGGGAGTCATGTATCTTATATGTACATTGTATTATTTTATACTCATTATTTAATATTGTTATGAGGAGTTGTAATTACTTGTTATTATACATTAACAATGGTGGTTGTAGATCTGTATCAGTTGTAGTTGAGTTAATATAATTACTTTATATATTTACAATTTGATGTGCTCTCATGATAATAGAGATCAAGGATGTGTGATGTAATATGCTTGTTTTCTATCATCATGCTTTGATTATTTAATATGTTCTCTATGGATTATCATGGTGTAATATATTTTTGATATATGTGTTTAATTAAAAAAAAATCATGTATTTTTAGTTGACGCCAGTGGGGTTGTTACACCTTATGTGTGCCTTATGTTTTCCCCCTTGTTCCACCTTGAAAACACTATTAATCATGTAAGAAATATATTTTGAGCCTAACAAAGACCCAAACTTACAATTTAGAGAGTTGTACCACTTTTTCACCATCCAACCTCTTGTCATAAAAGAAGTGCCCCAATTCACATGCATTTTCAAAATTTGTCATGGGTTGTAGCATGCCAAAAAAATCAATTTTTTTGTCCTTGGTAGTCAATGGATTTGGAATCAGAAACTCATAATTTTTTAGTGTATACTAGGCCAATTATACCTTAAAAAACCACTTTTACTACTGTTGTTCATGATTTGGGCCTTTGCCTATTTCAGGAGGGGTCTAAAACCCTCATCCTCATCCTCAAATACACCCTTATAATAAGGGATATGGTGTTGTAGCTTACCCTTTTTTCATAAACTTTTTGAGTGTGAAAAATGTTAATTATTCGCATAGTTTTTTAATTTGTTTTACAACAACAATTATAATTGTTCTCATGAACTTCTAATTTTTTTAGCAACAAAAATATAATTTTTCTGAGTACACCCAAGGCCTTTTCACAATGCAAAATTTAGACCTACGTTCCTTCTTTGACAACTAAAAATCTCCCTCTCCATGGGCTTCCTTAGCATCTTCATTTCGAACAAATTTTAAGCCCAAAAAACAAGGAAACAAATGTTGTTTTGCATACCTTGTTGACTATTCCAGATTAGAAGGGACATTATTTTTTGCTTCCCCTATCAAATTATTCTTGGGGAAGACTCTTTCCATGGCCTTTGATGTCACCTCTAATGGTATCTTATCATTCAAACCATGCAAGGCCACTTTTTTCCCATTCCTTTTGAATTTAAGCTCTATAGTTTGGTAATTTTGTGTGTACTCTCAAAGTGAGTGTAACCATTGGATGTCTAGGACAAGGTTGGTTTCTCTAATGCTAATGACATAAAATTCATCCTCTATGGAGTGTGTCTCTGACATGATGTTAAGCTTGGGAACTTTGGTGATGTAAGGAATGGTGAAGCCCACATGAAACAATCAATATTTTACCAATGAAATTGTGGGTGGCCCCACTATCAATGAGAATTGTAGCATCCTTACCTTTCAATTTTCCTTTCACATGAAAGGGGTAGTATATAGGAGTCCTTGATAGTGAATCAAGGGTGCAACTCATGTCCTCCCCTCTAAGGATCTCTAAATTCTCTCCCTCATAGGTGGATTTGCATTCCCCTTTTTCCTCTTCTTCATTTGAATGCACCTTAATGTAGTACAGTTACCCTTTCCCACAACAATGATAACCCAATATCCAAGGGTCTCTACAATCAAAGCAAAGTTTTTTCCTTCTTAGCTCATTCCCTATCTCTTTGCTCCATCTTGACAACTCCCTTTATTGCCCCAAACCCTACTGGTTTGGCTTACCAAACTATCCCAAACCTTATTGATTTGGCCTATCAAGCTGCCCCAAAAGAGCTACCTCTTGGCTGCCCCCATTTATTGTTTCTTAGTTGTCCAAAAGGTCTAAAAGAGTTATTTTTTTTTGTGGAACAAAGGGTAGAATTTTACCTTGGGGTATTGAAGACTCAAGATCAAGGGCCTTTTGAATGGCTCCTTGAAGAAAAGGTGGGTCAAAAGCCTTGACCAAACCTTGAATGAAATCAACCAAACCCTCCATGAATAAAACTACTAATCTCCTCTTTGAAACATCTATTACCATGACTAAAAGCCTTTGAAGTTATGTCACATACTCCTCTATTATGTCCTTTTAACTCAATTAAGCCAACTCTCTAAAGTGTAGTTCTGGATCAGCCCTATTAAACATCTTAATGATCCTTTTACTGAATTCCTCATAAGATTGGATGAGTTGATGCCCTTGGGTAATCAACCCATGATACCACCATTCATTGGTAGCCCTTTCTAAATGCAAGGTGGCAAACTGAATAGCCTCCTTTTCCATCATAGGCCTAAGTGAAAAGTAGGTGTTTACCTTCTGAATCCAAGCCCTAGCCAAGCTCTTGAGAGAACCATCAAAGGTGGAAAGTTGAAGCTTCCCCAAAGCATGAAGTCCTCCTTGGCTTCCCTTATCCCTTTGGCCAGCTTTATTACTTGCCCATGCTTCTATGATGTGAATGCAGAAAAATCTATTTGATCCTTGAAAGGAGCAGGATAAGTCATGTACTCATCATAATCCTTCAATAAACTATCTCTTAAGGTGGGTTGCTATTCCCTTTCCATAATGACAACATCTTCTTGAAGAAAATAAGTTTAGTAAGGCATACATGTGGCTCCTCCATTCCATTTAGGGGGCTGATCTGTGAGGTTGTGACTTTTAGAATCATTAACATCCTTATTGGATGGTTTAACACTCCTCATTCCCTTCATAGTGTGGACAAATTCCACCATCATAACTATCATTTGTTCTTGAGCCTATGTATATCTGTCAAACCTTTGCTCTTACCTATTTTCAGCCTCATCTCTTAGCTGATCTAAGTGAGCCATTGGTTCTACTTATTTATTTTCCTCAACCTTTTTCTTAATTCTGAGGTAATACCTTAGTTATTTGCCACCCCTGTGAATGAATCACTTTGAATACCCACGTCTATCCAGGATATTTATCTGATACCACTTTAATGTCCCTAATTAGGGATTTTTTCGAATTTTGATTTTTTATGATACCCTAGTAAAAAGAATAAAATATGATTTTGACAACAATAAACCCTAGCTATGAATGTACTCCAAAATTAGCATAAAAATATGTTAAACCCTTCAAATAAAATATGAACCCTTTCAACAAAGGTTAACTATTGGGCCCCTATTTTGACTAAGTATAGATCCACGCCAACTCGATGGACATATCAATGCAAAGTAATCACTTGGTATGATTGCTATTTTGGTATCTTTTACACTAGTTGGAGGAATCAATGCACATATTATGTTAACTGACAGGCAGTTAACTGGCACCTGGATTTCTAAGGCATCTTAAAAAGTCGCTACATGTGGTGATCGTAGTGCAAAGGATGAAAGGTGATGGAGCAAATGAAATGATCAACAAAGGCTCCAGCTTAGCACTCAATTTGTGCTCTCCACCCTGGAAAGGAGATGCTCCTATATGTTATAAAACTAATCTTGAACTAGTCAGCAAAAAGATGTGATTTTAGGTAACAAAGATCTAAAGAATTGGTCAAGATATAGTGTTCTGACTGCCATTAAAACTTAGGATCAACTTAGATGCCTTGAAGGCTCCATTTGTACATGCCCAAGCTTGCCTTTTAGTCTTTGGGCCATTTATTAGCTTTAGCTAAGCATTTTCTCTATTTCTATATAAACATAAACTCTTATTAAGTTTAACTTCATTAATGAGGATGGATGCTTATTCAAATTATGTTCAATCTAGTTTATGCATCTTTGGCATCACTACTTAAATACAAAATGGTTATAATGCTAAAATTTACATATAGTTATGTTAAGTGTGGTGTTGTAAGCTTTTGGTTCAGGGTATTAATGGCATCCCTTTTTAGATTGATGACATCAGCATGTCTTGTAGGAGTAGTCTAAGTATGGATTGGGTCATGCACCAAGCATTGATATCCTTGTTAAAAGTGCTAGCCTAAGCATGATCACTTTATCTAAAGCATCCCCTTGACCCGTCTAGTGCCTATATGATGCTAGACTTAGTTTGATAAAGGCTTACACCCTTATGACCAGACTAAGCCCCCAAATAGGCTTGTGCTTATAGAACCATCAGGTTTAGCCCAAAAAAGGTTGTGCTAATTAATCTACCATAAACCTTCTGAATAACCAAGTTCCATAGTGAAAACTTGTGCCATGGCATAACTAGCCTAACACGGGCATAAGTTCTTTCTTTTTTGTACTTTGGGTGAGTGCATAAGGCTTGCACCTTATGTGAATTGATGTTAGTGTAGTTGAGTGATAAATGTTGAGTGCTATGGGAACATACCATGTTTCCACCTAGTTGTAATGAGTCAATAACTGACTTGGATAACCAGTTAAGCACCTAAGTCCATAAATGATGAATTGATCCCCTTTCTACAGCATTTTAGTTCCATTGTCAAGATCCGTGTTGAATTTTGTTATTGCAATGGTACAATAGAACAATGTTCTAACTCTCCTTTGATAACATTGAGTACTGGCTATAATAGGTGGAAAATAACTTTGCGCTGAAGCATCTAAGCTATAAAGGATAAATTTCAAGAAAGTGGGTTCATAACAACTTGTATGATGCTCTAGATGAGGTATTTTTTTGCAAACTAACTGAGCATGTGTACTGATGGTTGGCTACCTATACAATCCATAAAAGATGAAGCTATATATATCACCTTGAGTGGATGAAAGAGCACTTAGAGAGACTCGAGACTTTAGATGCCACATAGACTAATGTAGTAAATAAATGGTGGTAAGGAGTACTAAATAATTACATGTTTGAGTTCTTTGTTTCCACATAATCTTATCTTGAAAAAGTAGAGTATCAATTTTTGTATTAACCTAGAGGCATATTTGTGAAATACTTTAGCATAGAACTCAAGAAGCTAATGGTGGATTACAAATTTTAAACTATGAGAATGGAAGGCTAAAGTCCTTTCACATATGAGCAGCACAATAGTGAAGAAAAGGATGTGTAGGTAAAGTGCAATGGAAAGGGACGAGTAAATTAACACCTAAGAGCTCATGAAATAAACTTATAACAAGAGAAGGTATAGGCTGATAGAAGGTCTAGAACTTAAAAGTGTCAAGAGAACTTGTAGTGAACAAGAAGGGCAAGGGGAAGGATCTCTTGAATTGTAGCAATGTTAGGAGGAGAGAAACAATGAGGCCATAAATTAAGCTCAATAATTGATGGGTGTAGAATACACTAGGTTCCTATAAAATTTGATAACTAAAGATACACCGAATGCACCTACCCCTTTAATCTTATAGTGCAAATTAATGCATTGGACCCCCCATCAGAAGAAAGAAGAGTGATAGTTGATCCTATTGTCAACATAGACTTTGATCATTTTGTAGACTTGGAGTATAATATTGTAATTGAACAAGTTTTCCCTTACAAGGAGTTGAGTAAGGATACCTCAAGACCATTGGGCACTAGTTTGCCAAAATAGAAAGAAAGCACAAGCATTCCAATTCATCCAATGTTAATTGCACAAACTAGGTAACAACGCATAGGAAGTGGCCCAACACCACAAGTGAGTAATACATCACCTTTGACATCAATAGTGTCAATAGTAACAATGGGACCAATGCCTAACCTAATGGTTGGAGGCATTGGAGGACCACCACCCAAATAGATGTAAGGAGGATAAGCACCTTAGATGCTAGTTGCAACCCCATAACAAATTTACTATGATATGGCCATGCATCGACTAGAGTATCATGACATGGAAAATGCCACAGAGTATGTGCTAAAATGTGAACTATAATGGCACACTTAGGGCATAACCCAATTTGAATACAAGGCTACCTAGTTCTGACAACTCTACTAGATCACACTCATACCTAGTATAGGAAATTTGATCCTAACCAAGCTATGATTGCCTATGAAACCTTGAAGGAAGCATTCCTAAAAGAATTCAACATACCAGAGTTTAAACAATAGAGCATTATTGTGCTCAAGGAGATTAACCAAGGGCTCTTAGAAAGTATACACCTATATGATGTCAGGTTTTAAACTCTTCTTTCTAAGCTTCTTTATGGCATTCACCCCTCCCAACATGT
The DNA here is from genome assembly GCA_037957365.1 of Torreya grandis. Taxonomy (NCBI): domain Eukaryota; kingdom Viridiplantae; phylum Streptophyta; class Pinopsida; order Cupressales; family Taxaceae; genus Torreya; species Torreya grandis. The sequence goes on along the minus strand of JARHVA010000239.1, from coordinate 4,670,247 downwards.
GTAATGGTTCATTAGAGGGTTACTAGTGTTGTTTAGAAGAGCACCATCCATGAAGACATTCATAGACCCTTGTGAAGCACTTGAATCCATGCTCAGATCCAAGGCAGTCAAAAGTGTCGATAATAGGATCCACCCATTCATGGAGGCATAAATTAGGTATATGGCCTACCAATTCCAAAAGCTGATTGCTAATTTTTTACAATACACTTGAAGTAGATTATGGTACACTGATTGCAAGACAGAAGGCCATAACAAGAATAAATACCCTCGAAAGAATGTATACACATTGCTTCTAAGATGTGAGGTCTGCCATTAGGTGCATGATATTTTCAACTACCTTTTGTTGTAATATACCGATCAGGTTAACATAACCATCTATTATCAGTTATGCGATGTCTACTCATACCACAACTGATTATCAAGTAATTGATGAGATGGACGAGAATGTGGAGAGAGGCGTACGGTAGGCCACTACAGTAATTAGAGGGTAAGCTAACCAAGGAAATGAGGGATATGTCCAACATAATGTAGTTTATGGGATGTAACAAGGTTTCAAAGGGTGAGGTGGAGGATGTGGTGGAGGAAGATTCCCACCGATAGAGCATTATCAGTGCAACTACCTTACACATCCAACATGTGGGTATTGTTGAGGAACAAATAAGGTGAAGGAATGCCCCAACTTGTACAATAAATTGACCCAAGGTAGGCCTAACATAGATAAGGGTGTAGGAATGATTAGGTATGAGCTAAAAGTAGAGAAGTGGGCTCTAAAGGTGTAACTAAACCACATAAAGACAGTGAAGGTGCAAGCAACTACTCATAGTGGATTCACAACTAAGCCACAAATTATGCTAATGCCTGAGTTGTGCCTAGAATATGAGGAATAGATTCATACTAAGTGCATCACGTGGCCTAAAACCAAAGTGATACCTTAACCAAACCCTACACATCATAAATATGTATTGCAGTAGGCAATGAGTGTGATACAAAACCTACAAAGAGAGATCCGATTGGCACAAGACCTAGAGGTGCAAGTTACTACCTCTCATAAGAAGCAAGATAGCTAGGAGGCTGAGATATAAGAGCTAATATAGATCCTGTGTCTCTTATAGATGAAGGGAACGCTTCCCCTCTCAAAGAATTTACTCTTAGAGCATGGAAGGCAAAATACAGTTGAAGTCACAACACTACACATGGAAAGGGCATGAGAAGTTAGGCATACACATAATTTAGAGTATGATCAAGAACTCCTTATGAATGATACAATTGATATATGGTCTATATGTGAGGTCCTTGTGGACATAGGCACCGAGGTCAATATCTTGACTAAGAATGTATGGGAGAAGATGGGTAGGCCAACCTTGAAGCCTTCCCCTCATGTATTTTTTATGGCCAACAAGACTCGAGTGCAACCCATCAAAATTCTAAAGAGCATTGTTGTAGATATCATGGGCATCAAGTTTCATGTTGATTTCGAGCTAATTAAGTTGGTAGAATAAGACAATTATCTAGTTATCTTTGAAAATCCATGATGTTATGAAAATAATGAAGATATGCACTTTAAAAGGCACTATATGACCTTTAAATATGGCAGAGGGTAGTGATCCCCCTCTCAAGTGAAAAAGGACCCCTTATATAGAGAGTGTTGATCTTGAGGATGAAATCAACCATATATATAACATCATGACACAACGCACCGAGGCTCTAAACTCTAATGATCAAAGGAATGATTTCTTAGGAAGATGGATAGTCAACCTCAAAAACTAGCAACATTGCTTGTGATCGATGGGTCGAAAAAGCTTATGAAACCACTAGTCGAATAAGATTGATCACACTCTAAAAAAATGGGTCCCTTACGACAATAAAAAGGGAAAGAGAGTGCTTCACCTGAGTAAAAGCAAACTTGCAATACTATCAAGATATGAAAGGAACAATCCTATGGAAGAGTATGTCTATGACCTTGAATCATACATCCTAAAGGAGGTAGATAGGATGGTTGTACTAATGTATACTTTGAGGAGTATTATCACTCATGGGTGGGAAGTGCAAAGGCCTAGCTTGCCAACTTGGCAAGATGTGAAAGTAGTTATATGCACTAGATTTGGGAAAATTAATGAGGACCTGAACATCTCTACCTACGCCAGTAATCCTAACATTGTAGCATATTTGCTCTTATGCAAAGAAACTTGGATTGTTTGTAGTGAGAACGCCCCAAGGAACTTATGGGTGCATGCCTTATATAGAACCTTGAAGTTGCGAGCATGAGCATGGTACATTGTCAATAATAAGCATTGTGAGATAGCAAATTAGGATGTACTTAAGGAACAATTCGTACACACCTTCTCCTTTTCTTCACAGAACCTAGAATTGATAAAGCCACTGCAAGTAATTCGAAGGGTAGTGTTTGAGGACATCATAATACTAGAGGAGTGCCTATAAGATATGTTCATGGAGAAAGGGTTGTCATTCTTGACTTTCTTTGAAGAGTAAATTCTCAATAGTGAATCAAGTGATGAAGATAATGATATTTGAAAGGCATGAATTTGGACAAACTTGATAGGCAAAAAGAAGATAGTGTACCAAGTCGAGGATAATGCCTTGGATGAAGAGAACCCTACTCATCTTCATATAGAAACAACTAAGGGAAGTAGGAAAGTTGAGGACTAATATTAGGAAATGAATGAACCCTACTGCACGCTACTCAAAACTACCAAGGTAGACATCAGTTTAAAAGGGGAACCAAAGATGGCTACTCTGGGCACATATTGGTCAGACATAGAGCTAGCATAACTTATAGACCTCTTAAAAGAGTTCCAAGACTTATTCCCTCCAAATTATCAAGATATGAAGGGCACCCACCATCCCTTATGAAGATGAGTATAAATTTGATGGACAGTGCAAGACCTGTCAAGAAGTGCCCTTATAAAATGAACCCCAATCTCTATGCCAAGGTTAAAATGGAGATTGATGGTATGTTAGCCATAGGTGTCATCTACCCAGTGCAAGAATCTGAATGGGTGAGCCCCATAGTTATTAGTATCAAGAAGAATGGGTGCATCTATATTTGCATCGATTATAGATTGTTGAATGTCACCTACATCACTGACCCATTTTTGAATTAATTCATCGATGAAATCTTGGATGGTGTCACATGTTACAAAATATACACTTTCACTAATGTGTTCTTAGGAAACCATCAAGTGTAGATTGAGGAAGAGGATAAGCCTAAAGCAACATTTACAATAGAATGGGCTTATTTCACCTACAATGTGATGCCCTTTGGAATCAAGAATGCATCAGTCATATTCTCTAGACTGGTGATCACCACATTTAAGGATTTAATTCACAAATTCCTCCAGGTTTATTTAGATAACTAGATTGTGTATGGGATTGTAAGGGACCATTATGACAACTTGTGCCTCATGTTTGAGAGGTGTAGATAGTTACAAATATCCTTGAACCTCATGAAGTGCTTCTTCATGATACCATTTGGCACCTTGCTTGGGCACATCATCTGCAAAGATGATCTAATTGTTGATCTTACAAATATTGCAATTATTCTACCGCTTCAAACCCCTTCCATGTAGAAAGACATTCACACCTTTCTTGGCCACTGTGGCTACTATAAAAAGTTCATAAGGAGCTATGCAAAAGATTGTATCATCACTAGAGGATTTCTTGCACAAGTATGGCCCATTATATTAGGGTGCAATGTAAGAAGATGCCTTTAAAACTCTAAAGCTCAAATTGGCTAGCATGCCTTTTCCATAATTTCCCAACTGGATGACTCCATTCCATGTCCATGATACATCTAACTTTGTAATTAGCACCATTCTGGCATAACTTGATGAAGACAAAATAGATCATCCAATCTCCTTCACAAGCAGGAAACTAACCCAAGTAGAGCAAAACTATACAATAACCGAGCACAATGTGCTTGTCATGGTCTATACCATACATAAATTTAGGCAATACTTGTTGGTAAACCCATTCATCTTCTTCACTGATAAAAAAGGTGCTTAAGTACCTTGTCAACAAGCCCATTCTACATGGGCTCATTTCTAGATGGATAGTTCTATTTCAATAATTCTAGTTTTCAGTTGTCATGAAGCTTGGAAAATAGAACTCCAACCCAGACCATTTATCCTGCATCATCTCTGGTGATGTGATAACATCTATTGAGGATAACATGATAGATGTACAACTCTATAGGTTCCAACACATCCCCAAATATTTGGTAGAGATAGCCACTTTTCTAACATCTAGGTCTACACCCCATACTATAGCAACCAAAGAGAAGAAACAACTCATAGTTCATGCCACCCCTTTCAGCTCATTAGTGGGGAACTATACAAATTAAGTTGAGATGAAGTCCTATGATGATGTGTCTTAGAAGAGGAAAGGGACTTTATCTTATACGAGGTGCACAAGGGGATAGCAGAAGGCTATTGCACTAGAGACACTATGACGTGTAAGGTGTTACAATCATGCTTATGATAGCCAAGTTTATTCCAAGATGTAAAAGATTGTGCCAAGGCATATGACATCTACCAGTGCATAGGGAAACAAAACCATCAAGATGACGTTCCTCTTATCCCCATTCTTTCCCAGGCACCATTTGAAAAATGGGCCATTGATTTTGTTGGGCCGATCAATCCCATAACAAGGCACATAAGCACAAGATATATTCTAGTAGCCACTAATCATTTCACCAAATGGGTTATGGCAATGCCAACCAAAGATTTCATAGCCACCATAGTTACAAGGTTTATATGAGAGAACATCATAAGTCACTATGGGTGCCTACTTAGTTTGACTAATGATAGAGGCACACATATCATCAATGAAATTGTGCAGATTCACAGACCAAATACATGGTGGCACACTATAAGACAACCCCTTATCATCCCCAAGTGAATGGCACCATTGAGGTATTCAACAAGATGCTAAGAATGTGCCTCACAAAGATATGAGATGTTGGTCCTAAAGATTGGGATGATCAAGTGTCAGTATTATTATGGGTCTACCACACTACATATAAGTCCCTAAATAAGGCTATACCATTTTAACTGGTGTTTGGCATAGAGGAATTTTTATCGATGGAATTCATGGTGCCCTCATTGCACATTACATGTTTTGGTCATTTGGATGACCAAAAATCATTGAGTACATGGTTGGAAGACTTGGAGCACTTGGATAAGGTGCACACCCAAGTAATATAGATATAGTAAATAGAGAAGGTGTGCTAGAAGTTGTGGCATGACAAGCATATAAAGCATAAGGTAATTACTAAAGGAACATTGGTCTTAATCTTTGACTCTAAGTACCTCAAGCACCCGAAAAAGCTACAAATTAGGTGGATGGGCCCTTATGCCATCCACAACATTTTAGAAATATGTGCATGCAAGCTACAACATTATCAAGGGAAATGCTCCCTGGGTATTTTAACATCAATTGACTAAAGCTTATAGTTAATAAGATGGCACTTGTACCATCAAACACTGACTTCCCAATCACAAGTTAGTTATGTTGTGATGACCAAAATAAAGTTTGACACAAGCTCAAGATTTCCTTATATTTTGTGTTGTGATGAGTGAATAAGTGAGGCCATTTTAGGCCCACATGAGAACTACTCTGGTGCTTCCATGTATAACTCTAGTCAGGGGAGTCAAACACAGGTGCTTTCTAAGTGCCTGATCTAGACACCTAAGTTTTTGGGTGTGTGGAGTTTGCCAAACTTAGAAAAATATGAGTAGCAAATGACAAAAGGAGGCACACAAGATGATCATGTGCAAGAGATAGAAAGAAGGTGCACAAGATGATCATGCGTAAGACATTAATAGAGAGGAGAGTGAAGCACTAGAGGACCAGCGTAGGAATTTATATGGGGTAAGATAGGCCAAGGCAAGAGATGAGAGCACAATAAATCGACCAAGTAATGGAAGCACTTTTGAAAGGAAACATAGTAGGAATAGAAGAGATGGAATTGAGGAGGATAAATCATGTGCATGTGAAACACTGCACCCAAGTTATCATAAGAAGGGTGAAGGTCATGCCAAGGTGAATGAAGTGCATGAGGAAGATCATATAGACAAGCTGGCATTCACCTAATAGTAGGTGGGAAGTGATTATTTGAAAACACCTGTTACTTTACTAAAAATGCTATTTAGAGAAGTTAATGCAGTGATTGTGGAAGTACACAGATCTACATTAAATGTAGTGATGGTAGAAACACAAAGATCCACATTAAATGTGAATATGGTGGTGTATTTTTATGGGTTCTAGCAGAGTTCGAGAAATCCATGCATTGTCATACCATTACTCACCTACAATTAAGATGGCAGCTAAAAACAAGGTATAAATAAGTGAATGATCAATTGTAGTAGGCTATAGATTTTGTGCAAATTTAAATGCTGAACTAGAGCATAAGTGAGAAAATGCTACTGTAGAGAGACTTGAGCACCCATAGCTACCAAATGAGAATGAGGAAATAAGGAGTGAGATTTTATCTCATTTAAGATAGGAATAGAGGTGTATGGAGAAGGAAATAACAAAAATATAGACAGGAGAAAGATTGGAGTGACAACAAGTCCACCATTAATGGTGAATGATTCTCGAGAGCCAAAGTCACAAATCTAGTGATTGTGAAGAAGTGCCAAAAAACATTACAGGCTTCAACAAGATCAATAAACCATGCTTCAACACTAGACAATTCTGAATAGGGAATAAATAAATGAGTTCTAGTCTACCACAAGTGTAAAAGGATACCAAGAGGACACAGATGGTAGAAGAGACAATCACTATAAAGAAGAAGGCATGATCAATGGAAGGGGTTAGCATCATTGAGGTTGACCTGAAGGCACTCACCAAAATGTCATATAGGTAATGTAGTTTCCCTTAGAGGTCTTGAAAGGGGAGACTTAGGTGTCCTTCATGCACACCTGTAGGTTGAAATAATACAACCATCATATGATGAGTAATGTGCAAGATCTTGACCAAGACTAGATGGTTGACACAAGATCAAAGATAAAGGTGAGCGTAATACTATTTGAACATCTCCATACTAGACAGGCTTGAGACTACTAGTGCAACCCAGCTCTATGAGTTGCTATATTTTGGTAAGCTAGAGGAACTCATGCATTTCCTCATCTTGTGCATCCATGAAGATTAATTCTACTTCTTAGGGAGGTGCATATGGATATTGGTGTGCCTAATCAGTGGAATCACTAGGCTCCTAGACTTAGGCACAAATATCCATCAGATGATGGTAGATGATGTAGAAGTATAAAGGGTTATGAAACTCCTTGGGTATTACAAGGGAGGATTCACATTCCCAATAAAGGACATAAAGGACCCTGGCATGAGGGCCACGATGTGACTCATGAGTTCTAAGCTTTAACCTGGTGAAAGATGGATGAACATCAACAAGGCCTACTTGTGTATCTCCCATCACATGGCGTAAGGGGTCAAGTTTAACACAACAAAATTCATTATTGAGGAAATGGTGAAGAATGTACTGGAATGTCACATGATGTGAGAGACCTTTAGATGGGGGTCAATGTTAATATTAATAATCATGGAGGAGATTAACATGCTTGATGAAGATGAAGATAGTATCTAGGTCTTTTTGGTGCATAAAGACTCCCTGCCACTGAAGTACCAGGACTTTACCTACCCACCCTCCTTTTCCCAAAAATATAAGACACGAGTAATGAGGTGGTATGTTCAATACATCGAGGCATTCATGATATAATGGCGCATCCTATAGGATCTCCCCCAACACATGTTTGGGATGATGACCTTCACTATCATGCAAAATTTTTGTGTAGTGCACTTGGCACTCACAAATGGTAACCTATTTAGCTAGATCAAAATCCCTTATGCACTAATCAAATTCTATGACAGGGTTGAAAACATAAGTATTTTGTATGAAGGTTGAAAAGAGACTTGTAACTTAAAGGACAGAAAGAGATAGGTTTAAGCAAAACACTATAAACTTATGACACCTCAAGGTAAACCTCACTAGCCAACACTTCAGACACCTGCAAGAAACCAATAGACCAATGCACAATAACTAGATATCTTGGTGAAAGACATGGACTTGGAAAGTAGGCTAAGGCACTAGTATGTGCACCCAAGAGGGGAAGCCACAAAATATGAGGAGGATGACTTTGATAGAATGGACCTCCATCTCCTCCAAAGAGAAATCATCACAGGGTGCATCTTCAACTTATTTTATGAGATGAAACCATGAAATAAAGGCATAAACCCTGGGAAAGATGATGACTTCCCCCTCTTGAGCAACTATGATAGGAAGCCAGTGCTAGCAATGCAAAAGAAGTCTCCCCTAAAAAAGTGGGGAAAGACATTTGAATAAATTCAAGAGTGCATCAGGTTAAGGGTTGCCTCTGATGAAGAAGTAACCCCTTTAGCTCCAAAGAAGAAGTGCATGACATTTATGCCAGAGATTACTTCTTCTAGTAAGAAGCCAAAAAAGAAGAAGTCTAAGGGACCCATTGTGATGCCAATAATAACCCTGGTAGAAATGGAGGTAGAAGAGGCCCACACACAAGGGAGGAAGAGATGGAGGAAGAGGAAGAAGGAAATAATATGTACATTGTACAAGAAGTGGGAGATAAGCCCAACACTGAAGAAGTTCATAAGGCCCTCCAAGGTGGCACTACTGTCATGTTTAAAGAGATAAGGAAGCAACCTAGTGCCTCATCCAAAGTTCCTTCCACACAACCTTCACAAACTGAGGAGGAAAGAGAAGGTTGTGGAAGAAAATGGGCCACAACGAGGAAGAGATTGAGATGGCACTGGAGTTAGAGAAAAAGATGAAGGTGATGAAGGAAGATGGTGTGACTTAGGAAGATATTGATAGAGTCAAGGCCAAGGAGGAGAAGGTCGAGGGAGAGAAGCCTAAGAAAAGGAAGGTGACCAAAGATGCAAAGGTTAAGAAAGAGAAGAAAAAGAAAGAGGTTTCTGCTAGAGTGGAACCATCTAAGGAAGCAATAGAGAAGGCACCTAGTGCCCCCACTAGTGAAGCAGATCAAGATGTACAATAGGCATGCCCAAGTTGTGAAGGAGCACTTGAATAAAAGTAAGGTGATGCTAGAACCTTGGAAAAATAATAAGCAAAGAGCGTTGAGGAACCCCAAAATAAATATGATGAAGGCAAAGTTGACACCAAGGGGACACACCTAGAGGAAAGCACTAAAAAACCCTAAGAAGAAGAAGCAAACAAAGGGGATAAGTCCAAAGAGGAACCCCTATAGGAACATGAATAAGACACCTCTGAGGAAAATATCGAATAAAGAAGTAGCACTGATGAAGAGGTTGAAGAACAAATGGAGTTGGCCATCATAGAAGCCGAAGGCATGGAGTTGAGCCTCAAAGAAAAGGTGCATAAGGGGTGGATAGATGAAGATTTTTATGTGTTTGAATATATGTCCCCTAACTCCACCATAGATAAGATGCATAAAAAAATTTCATTTGTGTTCGATAACTACATGGATGAGCCTCACTTTGAGTTATGATAAAAGGCCATATTAGTCATGGATAAACTTGAAGAAGGTCATGACTCCCTTATCATAAATCCTCATGATATGAAACCAGTTAGGTCGATAAATGCACTCATTTGGATGGCCACTAAATTCATGTGGAAGAAAATCATCAATGATGTTAGGGTGAAGAAATGAAAGAAAATCGTCAAGGATGCCGAAGAAGAACCACATACCATGAAGTTCAAGCTATAACAACTATGTGAGCACATAAATATCACCAAACCATCCCTTTTAGTTGTAATTGATTTATTGAACCTCTTAGAGGTTGATAAAGTATGCATACTAGTAGAGCAGATGCTCCTAAGGATGAAAGTGGAGCCAACATAGGAAAAAAAGAAGGCCATTGCACTATGTTCCAAAAAGGGCTAGCTATCAAGCTTTAAGGGGTAGAAGAACTTTTCATAAAGCTACAAAAAGGCACAAATACATCCAATGCCATCTTCATTAAATTTTCCAACCAAGCATTAGTCATAAATACGTGCCTCAAGTAGGCAAAAGGGGAGAAGGAAGAGCTAAAGTGTAGCTATACTTTGTGAGTAGGGTGGAACACACATAGATAATGGGCATGGTCAAGGCACTAAGTATACAAATAAAGGACCAAGAGAAGAACCTTGAATCACTCTTCCATGCCTTAAAAATGAAGGCCTACAAACAAGGAGTAATCCTTGACAAAGGCGTGATGAAGGCTAAGGAAAATCTTATGGCCTTTAGAAAAGAGTTAGAGAAGACAGATTTGCTCATGCTGACCACCACCTCCATGGAGATAGACAATAGCACTGAGGAAATCAAGTTCATTATCAATGGATTTGAGGAGTTTAACACTTAACTTTAGGTGAGTGCACTCAAGTTCTATGTACCAAAGGCTTTGGTAGCTTAGTTTGAAGGCAGACTAGTAATTTTGTATGAGGTAATGTTGGGCCCCTATTTTGACTAATTATAAATCTGTGCCAACTTGACAAACATATCAATATGAGGTAATCACTTGGCATGATTTCTATTTTGGTATCTTTTGCACCAAATAGAGGAATTAACATACATCTTGCACCAGCTGGCAGGCAGTTAATTGATACCTAGATTTCTAGGGCATCTTTAAGAGTGGCTACACGTGGTAACCATGGTGCAAAGGATGCAAGGTGATAGAGCTAGTGGAATGATCAACAAAGGCTCCAACTCAGTACCCGACATGCACTCTCCACCCTAGTAAGGAGATGATCCTATGTGCTATAAAATCAAGCTCAAACTAGTGAGCAGAGAGACATGAATTCAAGCAATAAAGGTCTAAAGAATTAGTTCTAGATACAGTGTTTTGACTGTTATTAAAACTTAGGATAAACTTGGATGCCCTGAAGGCTCCATTTATACATGCCCAATCTCGCTTGTGAGCCTTTGGGCCATATAGTAGCTTTAACTAAGCATTTTCTCTATTTTTATATAAATATAGACTCTGTTTAAGTTGAACTTGCATTAATTATGATGGATGTTGACTCAAATTATTTTCAATCTAGTTTATGCATCCTTGGTGTCGCTAGTTAAATATGAAATGGTTATAATGATGTAGTTTACATATAGTTATGCTAAGTGTGATGTTTTAAGCTTCTAGTTTATGGCATTAATGGTGTCCTTTTCAAAATTGATAATGTTAGCATGTCTTGTAGGAGTAGTTTCAGTATGGAATGGGTCATGTACCAAACATTGATATCCCTGCTAAAAGTGCTAGCCTAAGCATGATCACTTGATCTAAAGCATCCCCTTGACCTGTCTAGCACCTATATGATGCTAGACTTAGCTTGATAAAGGTTTATGACCCTATGACCAAACTAAGCCCCCTAATAGGCTTGCACCTATAAAACCATCAGGCTTAACCCAAAAAAGGTTGAACCAATAAATCTACCACAAGCCTTCTCTGAATAACCAAGTCCCACAGTGAAAACTTTTGCTATGACACAAATAAACCAATGCAAGCCCTAGTTATTTCTTTGCTATGCTTTGGGTGAGCGCATAAGGCTTGCATCTTATTTGAATTGATGTCAACACAATTGAGTGATAAATGTTGAGCACTACGAGAACATACCATGTTTGTGCCTAGTTTTAATGAGTTTAGAATTGACTTGGACAACTAGATAAGTTCCTGAATCCATAAATGATGAATTGACCCCCTCTTCTACAAAATTAACCCTTCCAAAAATACAAAGTAACCCTTCAAACCCTAGGCATTTATGTTCAAAAATTCACTATGATTTATGACAACCCTTTTGATATCAATTTATATAGTATTTCACCTTCAATAGGTTTTCAAAAATAATAGAATAATATTACTTCAATCAAATACCTTTTTTATGATGTTTTCCCTTCACAAACAAACTAAACTTATCACATTAGATATTTATAACATATGAGAAAATTCCAGAATATATTTAAAATCACTTTTTGACCATAAACCCTTAATTAGGTACTTTTTCCAAATCACCTAAGGATGGAATATTATATAAAAAATTACAGAATATTACTAGGGTAATAAATGGCCCTCAAACATTGGCAAAACCCTTCCAAATCAAGTCTCCAACCTCCACAAGCAATTTACCCCTTTTTTGGGTCTCCAACCTCTATGCTAAACTTTCAATCTAAATTGCCACACCTAAAAATGACAAAATAGTGTTTAAAACACCCTTGGAAGAATAATTCAGCTTAATGGCAGCTCCTAGGTGAATTTGCTTCAATAAGAATGAGGGTTTTGATCCTCAATTCCAGCACCTTGAAGGTTTTCATCTTTAAAGTGAACAAGTAAAGCTTTTTGTGCTCCAACTTGAAAATTCAATATTATAACATAGTCTAAACTTTAAAATGAACTCTCTATCTATTTTTATAATCTTTCCTCCAAGATGGGCATTGCACTTTTGGAGGGAAACACAAGTTTTAAATAAATATTATTCAAATTATAACCCTCACTTAAGATCTTGGCCATGACCCTCAAAAGATCATAACTTAAGTGAAAGCTAGACAATAAAACAACTCTTTGAATTTTACAATTAGAACAACATGTTTCTTTTCTTTCTTTAAAATTTCCTTAGTCCTTATAAACAAAGAACAAATAGGCTAAAGTCTTCTTCAAAAGCTTCATGTCCAAAAGTGGGACACGACACTTAGAAAATGATGTCAAGCTAAAATGTGGCCCATACATAAAGGACCCTTAAACATACATATTAAGAAACCATCTTAACCCTCTACCTTTATATGTAAGGAAAATATGTTTGGAATTACACTTTAAAGTGTTAAGAACCTATTAAAAAGAGTTCATAAATGGTTATATATTATAATAATCAACATTATAAAAATATAATTGATAAGGAGTGTTGATATCAAACACATGTAGTAAGTTATGCATATGTTAGAGGGCCATTCTTTCCCCCTCATCATATGTCAATGGGCTCATCTAATAGGAGATTGGGATCCTACATATTTTTCCACCCTTCCTCTCTTGTGGCATTTGTCACCTCCTTGCTCAACATCCACACTAGCACATCATGATATGTATGATAAATTACCAAATTAAACTAAGTAAACTTATCACTCAACCCAACATTCCAACCTTGCCTTTAATCCCCTATAGTGAAGCACGAGGTCGAGCAAACCACCCCCATAATTAATCATTGTTGTAAGATCCACTTCATTAGCAAGGTGAAATAATTCAAGAACATTGAGACAAGCTAACTATGAGGTTTGGAGGCACACAACTAGCTTTTTTAGGGGGGTCTACTTAGTGAGCAAGCAACTCCTATAAGTATTAGAATTCTAAAGCCACTTTCTTGACTTGATTTGGGATCACATTGGTCATACAGTTAATTTGTTTTCACCATGAAAAAACATGTGTATATCTTCTATTAAAAAAATAGCATTATTTCTTGATTTGAATAAGTGAAAGATAATGTTTATTCTGTGGGGATGTGAGAGATTGACAAGGCATTCAAGCCACTATGCAAAATTACCAATGAGTGTTATGCTAAAATTAAATGTTTTTGGGTGAAAATATTTAAACAATGATTGATTCCAAACTTAAGAGCCTGTAAATTCATAAAAATACCAAAAAGGTGGGTAATAGTTTTATCAATTCAACTCTGTAAAATAGTTATTTTATGAATAAATACCATAAAGGTGTTTGAAATTATAATTTTTTTGCATGCAAAACAAAAGGTAATAAATGCCCATATACTCAAGTCTTTCTTCTACATAGAACCATTGATGAATAAGGCACCATATAAAGTGAGATTATGTTGGCTCAATGGCCAGGTCCTAGAGTCTAGACAACCTTTTAAGCTAGTTTCATAGTGAAGAATGCAAATTCCATTAAGAATTGGGATTGTAAAAAAAAGGTTAGAATGGGGAGTAAATTGTAAATAAGGCCTTGAGTATAAGGGTAAGTGCAGGGAAATGATGGATCAAAAGGGGATCTTAAGTGAACATGTTTTTCTTGAAAAACTAAAAACCTCAACTTGTATGGATTATTTGAGACACCTTCATTCAAAATTTGATGATGTCATGTGAACATGAATTGTAACATTTCAAATTTAGTTTCTAAACTACTATTTTTTTTTTGAAATGTTCAAACGTCTCAAAATACGTTGAGGAAAGTTAGATAATATCATCTAGTTTGAAACTATTTTTTTATTTAATTTCACAAGTCAATAGACCCTAAAATATGATCTATTTTTTTTCGGATTTTGCTAAATGTCACAGTCACCGACATCAGCAGGCCACACCGACGTTGGGCAGGGGTCAACAGAAATGGTCAAGTATAAGTAGGTCAAACATCAGAAATTTGAAGAGGCAGTATTATTTTTTGGAAAAAGCCGAGTAGATAGCTTTCTGTGTGGCCCATCATTTTTTTAACATCATTTAGTTTTGTTTTAAATACGTTGGAGGAACAAAAGTTAGATAATATCATCTAGTTTGAAACCTATGTATATTTTAAATTAGTTAAATTTTGCATTAGTTGCTAATGACATATTTTTTTCAGAGTGAGGTTTACTAATAGGTGGTTCAGATCTGTTCAGTATTAATTTGGAGAAATTGAGACACAGGTGTAGCACAAGTAGTATAGGTACAATAGATCCTAAACTTGATGATCAATAACGTATAGCCAATGCATGAGATCTATATAATAGACTCCAAGGTGTTGCAAGATCATGGAGGAGATCTACCTATGATAAGTAAGATCAGGTTGGTCGACCCCTCATGGTGAGATCTAACTACCCAAAAAATATAGAAAATTATAATTTTCTTTTGAATGTGTATACAATTAAGTCATGTTTGAAACCATAGATATATTTTTTGGTTTGATTTGATGAATCAAAAGATACATAAATAAAGATAAACATGTATAGTTATGGCATATAGCATTATAAAAAGACTTAATTAGAAATAAATATAGATAACAACCTCAAAAGTAATGAGAATATATAAAATATATATATTTAGGAAGAGGAGAGTGTAGTCAATGTTGTATTAATATTTTCAAGAAAAAGTTCGATAAAATTCATAGTCTTTAATATGGTCGAAGTTGAATTTTATTATTTTTTGTCAAAAACATGCATTCAACTATGTGTTTGTAGGTTCATGCCTCAGGCTTAGGAATCTAAGCCATTCTCAAGCCTTCAGGCATGTGTTTGAAAATTAAAATATAAGAACCACATATGCAGAAGTAACACGTATGTAGTTTGTGGTGAAATTCATTTCACCATCCTATTATTTTGTTATTGTTTTTTTATATTAATTGTAATTCAAATTTATAACTTTTGGTTTAACATATAGGGTTTAGAGTTTAAGGTACAATTGTAAAGACAATTGAGGATAATTTGAGTTGCTTCAACCTATTTGTGACCATAAAATGTGATTTTGGGCACAATTAGCCCCAAAAACATCACAAATTGATTCAATCAGTCAATTGGGGAAATAATTAATGTGGTTTGCATTGAATTAAGCCATGTGAATGTAATTCTTACTCTAAAGGATGTTAAGTGGTGTTAAATCGATTGTTTTAAGGTTTAGGGCTTAAGGTATATCGATTTTAGGTTTTAAGGTATAAGGTCTAATATTGAAGGCACATGGGCCAAATCGATCTCTTTTAACCTATTTGTGACTACAAAATATGATTTTGGGTTTAATTGGCCCTAGGCACATCATTACAAATTGGGATAATTAGTTAATTGGGGTAATGAGTGATGTGATTTAGGCTAAATTAAGCCACATGAACATAATTATTACTCTAAATGATGTTTATTGAGGATAAATTGATTGGTTTAGGGTTTAAAATTTAGGGTTTAGGGTCCAATCATGAAGGCAATTGAGCTACTTGAACCCATTTATGAGTATAGAAATTGATTTTGGGCACAATTAGCCCCACCGCCATCATAAATTGAGCTGATCAGTTAATTGGGCTAATATGTAATGTGATTTGCATTGAATTGATCCCTATGAACATAAATAAGTGGGGTTAAATTAAATGGTTTAAGGTAAATATGGTTTACGATTTAAGGTTTAAGGTTTAGGGTTTAGGGATTAAGGCTTAGGGTATATAGGGTTTAGGTTTTAGGGTATAAATTCTAATCATAAAGGTAATTAGAGCCAAATTTAGCTCCTTTAAACTATTTGTGACTACATAATGTGATTTTGGCAATTGGCTCCCATGTCATTGCAAATTGAGCCAACTAGTCAATTGGGGCAATGAGTGATGGGATTTAGGCCAAATTGAGCTATGTGAATGTAATTCTTATTCTAAAGGATGTTAATTGAGGCTAAATCAATTTGTTTATAGTTTAGGGTTTAAAATTTAGGGTTCAAGGTGGACAATCATGAAGATAATTGAGTTGTTTGAACCCATTTATGAGTACAAAAAATGATTTTGGGCATAATTAGCCCCAACACCATCACAAATTGAGCCAATCAATGAATTGGGACAATAAGTAATGTGATTTGAGTTGAATTAAGCCTTATGAACATAATTAAGTGAGGTTAAATCAAATGGTTAAAGGTAAATATGGTTTATGATTTAAGGTTTAGGGTTTAGGGCTTAAGGGTTAGGGTATATAGGGTTTAGGTTTTAGGGTATAATATCTAATAGCAAAGGCAATTAGGTCCAAATTAAACTCCTTTAACCTATTTGTGACTAAAAAATGTGATTTTGGGATCAATTGGTCCCCACATCATCACAGATTGAGCCAATTAGTTAATTAGGGCAATGAGTGATGTGATTTGGACCAAACTGAGCCCTATGAACATAATTCTTACTCTAAATGATGTTGATTGAGGATAAATTGATTAGTTTAGGGTTTAGGGTCCAATCATGAAGGAAATTGAGGATAATTTTAGTTATTTGAACCTATTTGTGACTATATAATGTGTTTTTGGGTTCAATTAGCCCTTATTCCATCACACAATAAAATAGTTAATTGGGGTAGTTAGTGGTGCAATTTGGACCAAATTGATTCATGTGGACCTAATTCTTAGTCTAAATGAAGGTAATTAGGGCTCAAATGATTTGTTTAGGCTTTTAAGAGTTTTCAATTTATGGTTTAGTGTTTCTAGGGCTTCAAGTTTAGGGATTAATGTTTAGTTTTAAGGGTATAAGGTTAAAGAGATCAAGGTTTTAGTGTTAAGGGTTTAGGTTAGGGGTGTTTATGTATACATACAAGATTGCGTACATAGTAAGACCATGTATGCAGTTTGGTTAGTGGTAAAAAAATAAAAAATAAAACATTTAGGTCAACATCCTTTTTTTGAATCTTGACTTATGTCCCCTAATTACTCTATTTTGTTCTATTCTATACACCGTAGGTCTATTTTTTACTAATTTGATGCATGTCCCCACCGTTAAAAGTAAAAAAACTTGTCTACACATGGTTGAATAAAGAGAGCATATCTATTTTTTAATAATTTTATTATTGTCCCCATTTGGTACTACACATCAAGCAGGTCTACTTTTTAATAATTAGATTATTGTCCCCACCCTCAAAAGCTGACAACTTTGTGCAATCATGGTTGATGGATTTCATAATAGCAAGAAGAAGTTAAAGTGTAAAATACTAGAGGAATTACACGTGCAAGATAAAAATAAAGGCAACAAATGAAAAAACTTTGTGCAAGTATACTATCCCTAATGAATTGAATGTCACAAATAATGATGAAACGAATAATGATACTATACTAAATTGTGAAAGCACAATTGATAATACTGATAGTATACCAAATTATAATGCAATTCCACATTCAAATTTTATGGTTTTTAATTTTGATGATGATGATAGAATGCATGAAGATGTAAATTGCATGGAAACACTGATTGGTGAAAGTAACAATCAAGAAAACACTATGGGAACACTATTGAATGAAGAAACTAGCAATGAAGAAAATAATATGGATACACCAAATCAATCAAATTTACCATTAAGAACACCTCCTAGGATTTTGAAAAGATGAACCATGTATTTAATTGAAATTGATGAAAACATTTTGAAACCAATGCCTAAAAAAAATGTCTTGGTGCCATATGAGAAAAAAAGCTGAAAAAATTTGGGACTTGCACTTTCACAAATTAAATGAAACCTAAAGATGCCAATTTTTTGTGACATTGATGAAATTTCATAAGATGAGACCTACAATGAACACCCTAGGATCAATAACATCTAATATTGATGGTTTAAACAAGTCAATTGTTAAAAAATTTCATAATGCATACAATCAAGCAGGTGTGAACAAATGCACCAAAGATGGAAACATTGCCCGATGCATTATTATAACTTATATAGTAAGTTTGAAAACAAATAATAAATGATTGATTATACAAATAATCTAGGCATTGCACATAAACATAAAAACACTAATGAAAGCAATCGAGAGACGTAGAAGACTTGATGTTTCTGATAACAATGAATTATGGGCATTCTCTGGTAGACTCCCATGGAAATATAAGGATATAAGAGATTCCTTATAAGGTTTACTTGTATAATTTTGGAAAGATAACACAAGGGTATTGCCTAATATTAGAGATGCAATAAAAAGAATATTTGGTTATCGTAATTGTAAACCACATCCTAAACATTTTTTGGATATGACTCAAACATAATTGTACTCTAAATTTGTTAAAAAATATCCACATATTCTTATTAATAAAATATGTTTTGAAAATTTCTAAACCTTTCTTTGTGAAAATTAATCACACATGCACTACTTCTTGTTGTAGGCAACATGTTGAATTTTTGATGCATTATGATATTTTTCATCATGTTCATTGTACCTTGCATACTGACAACATTTTTTAGGAGTGTGGAGTGGAAGCCCCACCAAAATTAGTAAGGGAATTTATTCCATATTTTTTTTTTATGACGATATGGACAACTTTTTTATAATAAGGCATGTTTGGATGAAACTTGCAACATTTGTGGTGGATTGCCAAAATTAAAAAAAATGTACCCATGAGGAGAGTACACATGGGATTGGACAAGAATTGGTTGGTTTTAGTAAATATAAATCTATGTCATATCAATTAAAAGATACAAATGAATCTAAAATGTGCGAGCTTATGATAAAACAAATACTCGTAACATCCCCACTGAGATCTACCTAGAAATAGGTGATTTAAAAAAAAAAATAAAACAACATATACTTTCATTAAATTACCCCACAATAATCTAATTAGTGCTCCATATAAAATATTATAAGTATGATAAATGTAAGATAAACATGTGACATTAGTCATCATTGATGACTATCATGATAAGAAACACATCATAACTGAATATAGAAATTAATTACAAATATCTAGCATGGCTGGTACAAACATACAACCACTACTAGAAATGTACAATAAGTAATTAATTACAACTCATCATGATAATGTTTTAATAATAAATATAATACAATATAAACATATAAGATACATGGCTTTATGGAGCATAAGTTTCCCAAACTCTAGTATCTATGGTAATCTCAAGTGTCATCTCCAAATAAGTACTGCTGTGGGGAGGGTGAGCATCATCCAAGTGTTTTTTCACACCAACCACAATCCATTGATCCCTCTCATAATTTCCATCAGGAAATAGCCTTCCCTTCATATATGAGTAGATGGTGATGGTGTAGGAATCTAGAGAGACAAACTAGTACTTGTGTACTGTATGATTTATAAAACTAACCATGTGGTGTATCATAAAGAAATCTGTTCTAACAAGATATCTCATAAATATGTAGATCATACACATGAAATGACAATATCTTTGGCCAAAGTTTTAAATAGTTAATGATCTCTATGATTAGTCAAGTTCAAACACACCATTTAATTGGATTACCTTCATTTGACATTGTGATGCTAGTAAGCTAGCGAAGTCCATTTCAACACTTACTCAGTACCAGCAATATGAGACTTGGTTAACATAATATAACTAATAGATTCATACATATTACATCCTCCTAGAAATAATAAAAATACTAAGCACATGAATAATCAAAAGTCAAATATATGAATGAATCTCATAATATTATCTATCACATAAATAATAAAAATAATAACTACAATTGATACCATTCAGGTATAATATACATAAAAAATGCAATTTTTTAATTACTATAAATAGTTTCTAAATATTATGCACCCTATGTCATCCCATAATATCATGGTCTAGTATTCTTATGAACATTCTTTTTAACTTTAACAACCAATCATAATAAACTAGTCTTAATTTAATGTTAACATAATCTTTCATTTAAACAACTAGTTACCATTCAAGGAATTTGTATTCACGTGGGTATACTTTTCATGTCCTTCAGGAATCCTATGATTTATTATTATTATTCACGATGGATATAGGTACACCTCTATCAATTTAGATGAATTATATTTACAATTACAGCTATATTCAAATTATTAACTAAATGTGATGTCCAAAAACATCCCTATGGTATCTCTAGATCTATAAATTTATTGAATACACCGCATTTAAATATTGCAATAACTACTCTCTATACAACATAATAGTTAAATTAATTATATAATTTAAATCCATTATCTAATTTCATCCATATAATGAGAATCGTAATTAGTAGAGTATTCACCTTTGCCACGATGTCATTATATAGCCACTGTATGCATACTTGTCTGTATATATATGATATAAATATGGTTCTTATCTACATATATTTACTGATAGAATCCATTATATTTCTAAAAATGGCAAATGATATTCATAATCAATTGATAAATATACTAATGGTCATACAACTGAGGGTTAATTATATGCATATCTCTCATGTGAGATGCTAATCCTATTCTTATACTACATAAATATATATATGTATTTTCTGAGATTAAATTACTAAATGGTAAAACATCTCATAGAACAATATGCATAACATATAATTATGTTTAGCAATAATATGCATAAGTATGAGTTCTGCTATATACAATAACATAATAATAATATCAACTTATATATTAGCTTGCTATAATATACCCATATACATCTTAAGCTATGATATATTCATATATACATATCATCACATATTTATAATTATATGGAACTATAAGTATATATTCATAATATATATAACCAACTATATATATCTTGATTATACTCTTGAATTCATAAAAAGTTACTAACATGCCATGAATATACATATTATAAAATGAGCCTATACAAATTACATAGATCATCCAACTATATAGACACATATACTCGAACTTGGACGTGATCAATACTTGGGTTGTTTACCATGATTTGAACTCTCTTCCTGAATTTTTATGCAAAATACATAGATCATCATATCCATATTATATTGGATGCAAAGTTCCACACATTTCTACTATAAAGTTACTAGTTACAGGTTCACTACATAAACACTATATATATCCTTATTAATATATATATAGATATATATATATATATATATATATATATATCACTGTATGCAAAACAACCATATCATTGTTTTCCTTTAAGGCAATACACCCTATTTTTGTAACTATTCTAATGGTTTGCTTTGTCGAGAGGTTGTCTAAATACATAGCTGTCTATGTAAATCATTGAATAAATATACCCAGTCTACTTATTTCATGCGCAGATTTCAATATACACATACATACATACATACATATCAGGTTTATCCATAAAATTGAGTGGGATATCATCATTCACAACATTGCGCTTATGCCTATGGCCTAATTTGATAAGTATTAGTATGAATAGATATAACAAACTATTAAATTTACTGCATGTTGAGTTTCAATAACATAGATACCTTGGTACATGATTGGTTGTATATATAACATTTATATTATGCACTATATATATTGTGACTATATATATGTTATCTAGAAGTCACTATAAATAATAAATCGCTTATATATATGTTTTTATAATATTATTTTCTTATATCAGATCATCATATGGTTAGTTAGTTTACTATGTTATATACAATCTATATTTTGCTATGACTATTATTAAATGCCAATTGCCTCATAAATATACAGTTTCAATATATTTTTAATAGTTTAATGTATATATGGCTCGCATAATTTTGGTATAGTGATAACGAAGATCCTAATTTCACATCCATTACAGTAATAACCTACATATTGCTCATAATTATTTTCCATCCTTTGTAACAAGACATTCATAAACATACAATATTCATAATGTAATTACATGGCCTACCTGATAATATGTTGTTATTTTCTTTCACTTGTTTCCCCCTTCTCCAATCTCCCTTTCTTCTGTCTTTTCTCCTCTTCTATATTGTGCACCCTCCTTTCTTTTTAGAATTACCCCCCTTTAATATTTCTTCCTTTTTCTATGAATAAGGCATAGTTTTTTTTATTTTGAAGATTTATTTATTTATTATTATTTATTATTTTCTTTTCTTTTTTTCTTAGGGGTATGGCGCTTAGCCTTAAAGCGGATCTTTTTATTTATTTTAAGAATTTATTTTTTTTTCCTCCTACATATTAATTATAATATTTTATTCATTTTATTTATAATTACAAAAATTAATATATTTGCTAATTAAATTAGCACCTCTAATGTCATAATGACTTATAATTAATTCATTAATCAATAACCTCGAATTTACTCTAATTACGCAAATTACATCTCTAAAAACATTAATGGTCATAAACACAATCACACAAGATGAGTTCCATATAACCATTAAACTAAGTTATCTAACCACGTGTAAACAACTATCTAAATACAAACAACATCAAAACACCCTACGATAACCATTCCATTATGCATATAACATGTACTAACTAATGTGGTGTGTGTAGGGTTCTAGTTGATTTCCCTGTCATCCCCCAATATCTCCATCTATGCCAACCTCTTTGATGATGCTATCCAAGTTTATGGACAAATTTAGGGAAGAAATTGTATATGATTATGCAAGTCACATACACAAAGCTCAATGGCTAGATAAACAATTCATGTTAAGTAAGGACACATTCCCACTTGGTACTATTATTTCAGTAGTTAACTTTTTAGAGAATTACGCATTGCAACTAAAAAAATAATTTTAGTCATAGTATTACCATTTAGTATAGGTTTCCCTTTTTGTGCATATAGTATTCATGCATTCACTTGATTATACAGAGAATAATAAAAAAATATTAATGGAGTACCACTTCTATGTCAATGATGATTGAACACATTCTTCAGAGTATGTGTAAGATTATTTTCAGATGTTTTATGACAAGTTGAGTGAAAGGAACATTATTTTTAGTAAATATTATATTTGGTTAGATAACTACACATCATAATTTAAGAATTCATAGATATTCTACTGGTCGAGCAAGATGCATGTGACCACTGGTGTACAACATATTTAGAATTTCATTGAAGCAGGCCATGGAAAAGAGGAACATGACGGTGCAATAACATGTGTCAAAAGAGCGCTTGCAAGAGAGGAGTTTAAGTTTGAAGAGGTCACTGGTTTGATAAATATAAAAAGCATAGTTAAATGGTATAATGAAATTATGGGCCATGGTGCTCAACAAAAGTCCACTATTTTTAGATATTTTTGGCTAATAGAGGATGAACAATTGGTAAGGCATGAAGATTCTATGATAGTAATAATATTGAGTGAATTACATTCATTTCATAGCTCAAACACAGGTTCTTGGATGGTTAATATGAGGCACATGGCATGCTTTTGTTCTACATGCATTTCCTTTGTTTGGAATGAGTGTGATTCACAAGAATGGGTGGATGAATGGAGTTATAAGCCTCTAGTTCCAATTAACACTTATCAAGTCTACCAACATTACAACTTACATATTTGACATCATCACGTGACTTTGACCATGTATCTATTCTAGTGAAACTAGGTACCATCTATTTAACATGTGTTTTATGTACTAACTTTGGTAAATATATCAACATATCATGTTCATAAATCATGTTTTGTTTTAAGATATAGGGCATGTTTATGTAGTTATTGCAGATGAGGATAACAAGGAGGGGATAGACTGCTACTTGTGCTAGTGTGTAAAGGAAAAATAGAAATTGACTTCTGTAGTCATAGATGGGTAAAACATTTACTATCCCATTGGGTTTGTGGTATTTATTGGAACTTGGCTTCGATGTTATCCTATAAAAAATTCAAATGTATGGTTGTTTGAAGACTATGAAGTACATAGGAAGATACTCCACTATTCAAATTTGGTTCTTGTAACAAATGTTCAGTTGCACAAATATTAGGGTAGGCCATTAAAAATGACTCTATGGAAGGTTTGTGAATCTGAACATGGAAAAATTATTGCTACTATAAAGAATAGAGCCAATCCTAGTGGTTCCATAGATTAAAATCCAAAGGTATGTTGACTTCTCAAATGCAAATGTGTTTAATTTTATCAAATTTTATTTATTTATTAGGTATTACATATAAATTTCAATTTAATTGCACATTAACATATTTTTTGTAGGTTAGTGGTGTCAAATTAGCTTCCACCTTCATGTGGTTGGCATCATTAGTAAAGAATTCTATATTCTCGAAGCTAAGAGAAGATTCTAGTTCATGTAGATGATTGAGTGTTTTACCTTTCAATTCATGTATATGATTCCACCTTCATGTGGTTACCACCATTAGTAGAGAAACATTATAAATCTAGGGATAAGTGGTCTTGAGATCCAAATGGGTGCTCCGTCTCCTAATCAGGCATACTCGGATGCCAGGAAAGTTACATTTTAAGACTGATCATTGAATCCTCTACCATGAGTTCATTGATGATTCCAAGAGCTTCAAGGTGAAATTAGAGGACTTTGACATGCACATGATGGTTTTTTTATTTCATGGATATGACTTCCGATTTTCATTTTATGGTTGTCTAAAGTTTTCCTAAAAAAACACCAATTTTGCCTTGTAGGGACAAGTGGTGTCAAGGCCAAAATGGGTGCTCTATCTCCTAATTGGTCATACTAAAATGCCAATAATGTTGTCCTAGAGGGTAATCCCAACCCCTAATGTGGTGGTGATGTCAATTTTAAATCACAATCCCCCAGAGATAGAGATCTTGCATTGTGGCTTGCATCTTGCATTTTAGGACAAGTGGCCTTGAGGCTAGAACAGGTGATCCATCTCCTAACAGGGCATACTAAGATGCTAATAATGTGGTCCTAGAGGTTAATACCTATCCTTGACATGGTGGAAATTTTAAACCTCCATAGATAGAGATCTTACACTATGGCTTTCATGCATCTAGGGACAAGTGGTATTGAGTCCAGAACGGGTGCTCCATATCCTAACCATACGTACTCGAATGCCATAAATGGGGTCCTAGAGGTTAATCACCACCCCTAACATGGTGACAATGATATTTTTCACCCATGAGCCCTTGGATATAAATATCTCGCACAGTGGCTTGCATTTTGACAACATATCTTGTCAATGTTGCTCAAGGCTAGAATTGTTACAAAAAAGGGTATACACATGGATTCAAAGGCTGTGGTTATAGGAATAAATGTAAATTTCACATCCCCAGGTTTTGGAAGTGATGCATTTCTAAACAAAGGTCCCATAAGTGGAATTGTCTATTGGAGGCAAATAACCTGTCTCTTAACTACATAGAAATTATATTTTAGGATTGATCACTGAATCCCCTTCCACGAGTTCATAGATACTTTAAAATTTGATAGATTTAAGGTGTAAGTAGAGGAATTTGAAATGCACATGATGGTTCTTTCAGTTCATACATATTACTTATGGTTTTTGGTTTTACGACTGTCTAAAGATTGCCTAAAAAACACTAGTTTTGCCTTGTAGGGACAAGTGGTCTTGATGCTAAAACATGTGTTTTATCTCCTAATAGAGCATAGTATAATGAAAATAATGTGATCCTAGAGGTTATTACCCACCCCCAACATGGTGGCCATGTCGTTTTACACCCACAAGCCCTGAAGATAGAGATATTGCACTATGGATTGCATTTTGCATCTAGGGACAAGTGGCCTTGAGG
This sequence comes from Torreya grandis, assembly GCA_037957365.1. Classification (NCBI taxonomy): domain Eukaryota; kingdom Viridiplantae; phylum Streptophyta; class Pinopsida; order Cupressales; family Taxaceae; genus Torreya; species Torreya grandis. Next base: position 4,644,195 of record JARHVA010000239.1, on the reverse strand, counting down.
ATAAAATGGATGATCTATATTTTAATCAAGAATACTTGGATGCTAGGAATATAGTAATAGGAGTTGATAATCATCTTGGATGTGGTGGTGATTTTAGTTTTCATCCACAAGGCCCTAGAGACAAGAAATAAAATTTTGTTGAAAATCTACCCTGGTAACAGGATTTTGTGTATGAGGAAACTTGCTTTTCTTGCAACCAAAAGGGATATGTTGGTTAGATGTGTACTATTCATCTTGTCCTTGCATAAATATAGATTAATGAATTCAATTTAATGAGAATCTGCACTTGTTTCAAGGTCTAAGTTGTTGAAACCTTCAAGTAACCCTGTTTTGTGCATTAACAGTCATTTGCAGGCGCTTATAAGAATATTCTTTTGTTCAAGAAGTAATAGTCTATAAGTATAATTATAAGAATTAGTATTTAAATTTATCATACAAGGATAAGTATAATAGTCTATTCATGCCTTGTGATATACCTCACATGTAGTGAAAACCACCTTTACATTGAAGCATGTGCAAAAACAATTTGTGCCCCTCCTCATTACACTTTATGCACCAAAGGTATTTTAGTGTTTTTTTCAATCCTTTCATTGATTGTCTCTCCCAAAACATTTTCATGTTTTAAATATTCCCCTCTATCTATGGGTTGATGCATCCATAAGAAAATTTAGCTACTTTTATCCTTGGTGCAACCTCAAGAGCTTCATGTGCATTCAAATATGTATTTGATGCATGAATTTTCTTAAAAAGGGCCAATAGTTCTTAATAAAACCACATAATGACTGGAATTATAAAAAATAGCTATTATAATAGAAACATATTACTTAAAAATAGATAGCCCATCACCTTGCCATTCTAGTTAATGCAATAGAATAGACAAAAAATGGAAAAATTTAGAAATTTCTAGAGCAAAACTCAAAACACATACTTATAAGATATGTTATATATAATGGATTTTCCATAGTTACAATCACATTAATTTTTTTATTGTATTATGTCTATTTAACAACAAACCAAACCAAATCATAACACAAAAATAGTTGTATCTACTTCAAAAAATATATTCTATGATCACTGCAAGGTAGATTTTTAATGCCCAACAAAAGTTTAAGGCATACAATGATGTGAACATGTAATAGAATATGTAATAAATTAAAACAAAATCCAAAACCTGAAATTAATGAGAATATTTATAAAGTGAAATGTTGAAAAATATATAATGTATACAATATCCATACAAACCATATAAAGGTGTACAAAATGTGAACACAAGTGATACAATATCCTAGGTCAATTCTGTATAGGCATACAATGCCAAAAATTTATACATCAAGCTATAAAGTCATACAAAAAAATGTCATAAGACATGATCGTAATCATAAAAATGCATCACTTTATTTGCCTTTCATTTAGAATCCTCTCCCTTGGATGCCTTTCTCACAGCTAGAGGTGTTGGATCTAGCTGACTATGTGTCCTCCTCCATTCAAAACTTGCCTGTAGCTCCAATTGTTCATATGCAAATATTGTCATCAAATTTACATGTACTAGATTAAGATACTTAAAAAATTAAAAATTTAAGTCTTTAAAATGATAAAAAAATTAATAGGTGCACTTATTGTAAGCTGGCAGTCATGCTCAATTTAGGACTAACACTCAATATGGTTAATGATCAGTTCACATTGGGGAATGGGAGTGTGAAACATGTCACCAATAATATCCAGTGATATGTTCTTGATAATAGAAGGGTTATCTCCCTACAAATGTATATATATACAAAATATAAATTTAAAATTAGCTAATAAACATTTAAACCAACTAGCTAAAACATTGAAATATAATACAAAAAAATTTCAAATTAAATTGTTAACTATACCACATCATGCCTACTAATCATTGCAATAAGACTAGAAGACATCATCAAAGGAGTCTGCATAAATAATTATTTTGTGCATCAACTATTTGCACAAGTACAAAGGACAATTATAAAACACACATCTATATTTACATTTAAATATTACAATAACTCTCATGTACCTCAATGAATTGTTGTACAAATGAAATCATAATAACAACACCTACATTTGCTCCCTCCCTAATAGATGGTAAAGTGTCTAGTGTGTTCATCAACTGAATAAATGAAATATCATTGTTAGTCACTTCAGCATATATATACAACACCATACATGCACAATGAACCATAACATTAATTAATTCTTAAAAATCACCTTTGTATAGGTATACACAGGCATATTATTAGCAACACACACACTCATGTGGTGCCCAAAATCCTGTTGCAACATAAAAAAATTCATATACCTTATTGAGATTTCAACATAAAAATTAATTATTACCTTTTAATTTGTACAAATATTTGAAATTTAACAAGTCTGACAATTTTTTATAATAAGTACAATATTAAAGTTACCTAGGAAGTTGTAGCCTAGGTGTGCAGACTTAATGTAGATGGCTGAAACATAGTGAGGTTGATATCATCTAGGCCCATGAAAATACCACCTAGAGTAGGCTGCATGATATCTTCCTCCTCCTCTGGTCCAGTGCATATAACACCACATGATCTGTAATAATGAACTCATTGGGTAGTAATGCTAGATGAAGCCTCACCATAAACACCCTCACTAGTAGGAGTATGAGAAATCTAGCTCATATGGTTAACAAGGGTGTCAGTAAGCACCTAAATTATGTGCAAAGTATCAATTTATATAGTCTCCTTGAATGTAAAGGGTAGGGTCTTAGGAGAATGTGGTTTGTTGATACACACTCTTATAGGCTGATTAGGTGTACAACATGCACTTGGCCTATCCTGCACAAAGCTCTTTCCTCTGCCAAAGAACCCCAAGAAATCAAAATAGTTTGGAACTGTTAGGTTGTGGAGCTAAAAGCTTCAACCCTTTGCAAACTGAGGAACAGAAGGTTGCTGAGATCCAGGAGCACCGGCGTCGGCAGCAGGACCGATGTCGGCAGAGACCAGTGCAGAAGGCCACCGGCGACGGCAAGAAGTTGGCTGACGTCGGCAGAACTAGACAAGCAGGGACCGACGTCGGTCGCCTGTGTGTTCCAGAACTGCTCGTTTCATGGACAGTTAGTTAAGTGAACGAAGAGTTTGCATGTTGAGACCAGTTAGAGTCTTGGGCTGCGAGGATAATTGTCTAAATTAAGAGTCTAAGTTATTGTTTGAGTTAAGGATCTATTTATAGACCCATTGGCATGTATTGTATAAGGCATGAGATAGAAAGGAAGATTTCCTTCTAGTTGTAAGATCTGTGAGTTGCAGGTTGTTGCAAGCTCATTGGGGATCTACATGTAAGTTTGGTCTTTGAATTGCAGGTTGCAGGTTCATGAGAGATCAACTTGAAGTGCTATAGAGTGCTTGGTGTACCGACAGGGTTATTACTGACTGGTTGGTGAGGTGAACACCAATTCTGTGTGTGAGTTGGTTGTTGGGACCATTTTTTGTGTAGGAGAGTGTGTGTGAGAAGAATTACTGTACACTTGAGGTGTGGCGAATCTCTGTAAGGTGAAAGAGTGTGGCGGCTCTTTGATGTATTCTTTTCTGTATAGTGTTAATACAAGATAGTGTATTGTCTCTCATATTCTGTGCTATTGGTGTATTCTAGTTACTTGTGTTTCTGGTTATTTCCACATATTCAATTGCTTATATTTGGTAATCATACTGTGCTCTTTCTGAGGAGCAAGATCCTAACGGGTGGAATTAGAACAGGTGTGTTTGTTCTTGGATTTACCTCCACCCCTCCCAACAAGTGGTATCAGAGCTTTTGGTTGGGATACTAACAGATTGGTGTAGATCTGGGTAGTGTGTTTTGATTACAGGTTACTCACAGGGTTTCTGTTTGAGTGGGAGTTGAGCAATGGCAGAAAATAGTCAACTACGAATGGAAAAGTTTAATGGCAAGAACTACCAATTATGGAGGATGCAGATTGAGGACTATCTGTATCAGAAAGATTTGTACTTACCGTTGGGTGGGGTTGCTAGCAAACCCTCGGATATGAAAGATGAAGAATGGGAGGTTCTTGATCGGAAGGCTCTGGGATCTGTTAGATTGAGTCTTGAATCATCTGTGATTTCCAGCTTATCACAGTGTAAGACAACGGTGGAGTTGATGAAATCTTTGGCAAATTTGTATGAAAAACCCTCGGCTTCTAATAAGGTATTTCTTATGAAGCGTTTATTTAATTTGCAAATGTTGGAAGGTGGATCTGTTCATAGCCATCTTAGTGATTTCCATGGTTTGGTAAACCAGTTAAGTTCAGTCAATATTGTATTTGATGATGAACTTAGAGCTCTCTTAATCTTGTGTTCATTACCTGAAAGTTGGGAAGGTTTGGTAATGGCAGTTTCTAATACTGTGTCTCCTTCAAAAGTCTTAAAAGTGGATGATGTTGTGAGTGTGATCTTGAATGAAGAGATACGCAGGAAAAGCACAAGTGAATCATCTGGAGATGCTTTGAGTGTTGAAGGAAGAGGAAGGCCAAGAGAGAAGATAGAGCGTGGGAGATCAAGGTCGAAAATAGGCAGGAGATCCAAGTCCAAGTATGGCAGAATAACCTACTGGAAATGTGGAAAGCAAGGGCACTTAAAGAGAGATTACAGATCGGGTGAAGATCAGCATGAAGGACATGGAGAAGAAGCAGATGTTACGGGTTACGTTGCACAGGATGCTCTGGTATGTTCTTTGGATAAAGTAGAATCTTGGGTATTAGATTCAGGTGCCTCTTTTCATGCATCCCCACATAGGGAATTTTTTCATGAGTATGTCCAAGGAGACTTTGGAAAAATTTGTGTAGGGGATGGTAAGCCTTGTCAGATTGTTGGCAAAGGCAAAGTGAAGCTGAAATTGCAGACAGGTGACACATGGGTGTTAAAGGAGGTCATGCATGTCCCAGTCCTGAAGCGGAATCTGATTTCTGTTAGAAGTTTGGGTGAAGAGGGTTGCACAGTAACTCTCACAGCGGACTCTTGGAAGGTTACCAAGGGTACACTTGTTGTAGCTAGAGGTAAGAAAGTAGGTACGCTTTATCTATCTACTTGTTTTACTGATTCTCTTTCTGGGTTATCTACTTCAACTGTAGATTCGGAGATGTGGCTTAATAGGCTTGGTCACATAGATAAGAAGGAGATGCTGGTTCTTGAGTCAAAGAGTATGCTTTCGGACTTGGAAGGCATGGATCGTGGTTTCTATATGCAGAAGAAGAAGGTGAGGTTTCTTGAGGAATCTGATGTTAGTGACAAGAACAGGAAAGCCTTGGTTTTCAAGGAGAAAGTGATGGACAGAGTTCAACACAAGGTGCAGAGGAATTCTGAGCAGAGCAAGGGTGATTTGGACAAGGGTTTGATCCAAAAAGAGCTCACGGGAAAAAGTCAGGTCTCACAAGAAAAACACAGAGACCGACGTCGGCAGGAAAACTGGCGTCGGTGTCCAGACAGGGACCGACGTCAGCTATGTGCAGCCCGACGTCTGTGACTCAGGGCAAAAAATGACCAGCGTCAGCCAGGGGAAATCGACGTCGGCAAGAAGGCAGTCGCAGGGAACCGACATCGGTCGACTGTAGACTAAGATGTGACCGGCATCGGTTACTGAGACGAATTTTGGGTGGACAGCGAGTTGTCATGGAGTCTCAAGCACCCATATGGAGGACTGAAGGTGTAAGTAAGTTCTTAAATTCATCATTTCCCTTCTTTACACTACTTGTTGCTCACTTATGGCATAGAACCAGGAAGTTGTTAAAGAAGCAGAACAGGTAGATCCAAGAAACAGTGGGAGCTTGGCATGGATGAGGATGTGATTCCTTAGAGGAGAACCAAATAGGTGTTTTGGGTAGTGTTGCCAGCTGGAAGTAAGCACTGAGAGACGAATGGATGTTAAGGATGAAGAAGAGCAGAAATGGATATGTGAGATGGAAGATCAGGGTATATGATCTTGTATTAGCTGCAGGGCAATGGAGGTTTGATCATTGTGTTTCTCTTTACCAGGTTGGATAATATTAGCTACATTATCCTATTTTCTGTATGATGTGCTTGTTGCAGGGTTACATATACAGGTATTGCTGAACTAAAGGTAAAGCTAGTTCAGGTGTTTGTCATGGAGAATCTGGAAGCAGCAAGATTCTTTGGCATGAGTGTGTTCTAAAGACATGGAGGTCTTGTTGACTTTGTTTCAGGATGATTGTGTGAAGCCGGTTAGCACACCGATGGTTAGACAGTTCATAGAACAGGTGTCTTGATTCACATAATGAGGTTGAGTGCATGGTATGTACTAAACCTGAGTTTTCCCAAGAAGTGGGAGTTATCACAAGTTTGGAGTCAATCTGAGAGAGTAATACTGAAGGGCAGTTCAGTGGGACCAGCAGCAGGTGCACATGCTATGCAGGGTCAAGTTCTTTTTCTACATGGTTGTAGATGCGGATGTGGCAGGTAATTTGGATAACAGGTTTTGCACCACAGATTTTGTGGTGGTTGGTCTTCAAGAGTGATCTTGAGGAGGGATACAAATCCAAGGAAACAAACTAGACGGTGTACAGGTACAGGTACAGGTACAGGTTGCGGCTGTTTATCTCCAAGGGGAGATTGTTAGGTTGTGGAGCTAAAAGCTTCAACCCTTTGCAAACTGAGGAACAGAAGGTTGCTGAGATCCAGGAGCATCGGCGTCAGCAGCAGGACCGACGTCGGCAGAGACCAATGCAGAAGGCCATCGGTGATGGCAGGAAGTCGGCCGACGTCGGCAGAGACCAATGCAGAAGGCCACCGGCGATGGCAGGAAGTCGGCCAACGTCGGCAGAACTAGACAAGCAGGGACCGACGTCGGTCGCCTGTGTGTTCCAGAACTGCTCGTTTCACGGACAGTTAGTTAAGTGAACGAAGAGTTTGCATGTTGAGACCAGTTAGAGTCTTGGGCTGCGAGGATAATTGTCTAAATTAAGAGTCTAAGTTATTGTTTGAGTTAAGGATCTATTTATAGACCCATTGGCATGTATTGTATAAGGCATGAGATAGAAAGGAAGAGTTCCTTCTAGTTGTAAGATCTGTGAGTTGCAGGTTGTTGCAAGCTCATTGGGGATCTACATGTAAGTTTGGTCTTTGAATTGCAAGTTGAAGGTTCATGAGAGATAGCTTGAAGTGCTATAGAGTGCTTGGTGTACCGGCAGGGTTATTACTGACTGGTTGGTGAGGTGAACACCAATTCTGTGTGTGAGTTGGTTGTTGGGACCGTTTTTTGTGTAGGAGAGTGTGTGTGAGAAGAATTACTGTACACTTGAGGTGTGGCGAATCTCTGTAAGGTGAAAGAGTGTGGCGGCTCTTTGATGTATTCTTTTCTGTATAGTGTTAATACAAGATAGTGTATTGTCTCTCATATTCTGTGCTATTGGTGTATTCTAGTTACTTGTGTTTCTGGTTATTTCCGCATATTCAATTGCTTATATTTGGTAATCATACTGTGCTCTTTCTGAGGAGCAAGATCCTAACGGGTGGAATTAGAACAGGTGTGTTTGTTCTTGGATTTACCTCCACCCCTCCCAACAGGAACTTCATTCAACACAAACTCACAATACACTTTTCTCAAAAAATACACTGGGTCCTCATTATTGTTGCAAGGTGGGTGATCAAAAACCATCCACCATTGGTCCCAAAAATTTAGTTTGATCAAATGGTGAGTGTACCAGTGGATTGGAATCCTTTTGGCCATTCACATCTAGTGGTGCACTAATTTCCCCATCAATGAATGAGGCATAAATTGGGGATTTGGTTATATTTTTATCTTTCACAATGGCTTTAGATAATTTGTTGGAATAGTATGCCCCACATCTATTTCTATAGTCAGTTCACCTATCAATTTGACCTGTTAATGACTCAAATTTACCTAATAATGTTTGTATTGTGTCTACCAAATAAATTTAGTGGGGGTTATTTGCATGGGGATCCCTTAATGTCATAATCAAATTCTGAAGTTTGATCTTATTTTCAATGATACAAGCTACTAAATCCTCTTGACTATCTTTGGGAGCTTGAGGAACTATGAGCGGTTATGAGGGTTTTGTGGGTGAGGAGGGATATAAGGGTCAGGTTATTGTTCAGTGCCACTTGCCTCTACATGTGCTAAAAAACAAAAAAAAAACAATTTCAAGAAAAATGCAACTAAATTAACTAATTTTGTTTGTAAATGCAATAAAATATGTTTGCATACATCTCTTTTGGTGTGCCATTGTCAAATTTGGGTTGCTGGATTGCTTGTTGCTTGCCCTAGTTGCACATATTTGATCTTCTCCTCTTCTCACAATTTTCATCAATGCCAAATGAATGACATCGATGATTTTTTTATTTTGTTTTAAAATGAAAGAACTACATACATATTTGATCTTCTCCTCTTTTGCTCACGATTTTCACCAATGCCAAATAAATGGCATCAATTTTTAAAATGATAAAACTACGTACGAAATTCTATCATTTTAAAACCGCATACACGGTCACATCATGCACGTGGTCATACTACGTACATGGTTCTGGCTCGGTAATTATCGAGCATATGGTACAAAACCACATACATGGTTTTAAAAATTGCATAGGTGGTGTTTAATAACTTTGATATTTATAATTTTGTTAGCTTATTTTTTAAAGGTTTTTAAGGGAGTTCGATAAGAAGAATAATAAACATTTGTGGAGGAAAAATATTAATACATATTTCTAATTTGCCAAAAGAAAGGGGTTTGTTAATCCAATCTAAAATAATTTTCTATATTCTCCATAAAAGATAAAACAAAAGAATAGTATGGGATGCTTGAAATGTAATTGTATCCCTACAAACTTGAACATCTCTCCTAAATTAATTCAAGTCTGTGAATTCATGTTGTTTCATATGCACACAAACATCGATGATTCATACATCCAAGTGCCTTATTACCAGAAACCACTATCAAAACATGTATTCAAATGCATTTGTGAAACCCTGATGATCAATTTAATGTTTAAATAAGCTATAAATGTTAGTTTTTCTATTTACTATATTAAGTTTTTTTTTTTGAGTTTTAATTTTTTAGTTTTACGATATTTGGTATTAGATTTTTTTAATAGTCTATAGTTGTTTTTAAATTAAAGATGTTATTTTTTAATTTGATTAATTTAGTGTGTCAATATTGTTAGGATTTGTTATATAATATGTGTTCAATTTTTAGATTTATAATGTCACTTGTGTCTAGTGTCATTACTTAATAATCAATAATATCATATTATGAAAGTTAAGATACATTTTCAATAAAACATGTACATATCATCAAAGTTGAATTGATACTCTTTGTAAAGGATACATTATTAAGAGAAACCAATGTCCATGGGAATGTTATGTCCATTATGTGGGAGGGATCATTCAATGTGCAACGCACAAAGGAAGATCATGTAGTTTAAGCTAGCTAGTTGAACAAATAAGAGGTTGGAGGAAATGAAATAAGGAGGCTACCAACCAATCTCAAGTTTGTTGTTAACTTGAGGATTTTATATTTGTGTTAGTAGGAAAAAACAAAGCATTTAAATAACTACATACGTTGAAGAGTTGTTGCATCAGTGACCGTGATGACATACTCTGATTAGAGACAATTCATAAACTTGCACCAAGAAGACTAAATCTAAGAATGGTGTGTAGTGGCAGTAATTATGATTTTATTATTCACGATGAAGTATAATGGATACAAATGTGTTGTTCAATGAGGTAGCTTAATTTGAAAATGATTAGTTTATGCAAACACTCACTAATTCACTAGTTTCAAATACTAAACTTTATTTTTCTTAGTTTCCCATAAATACATAAAAATTGGCTTATTTAATTAAAATTAAGTATTTAAAACTGAAATATAGAAAGAAACTGAAAGAATAGATAACAATACCCAGTAAATTAATTTTAGAATTTGTCCAATTTGAACTACCTCTTCAGGTCCACTTAAAGTACAAACCAATTGATTAAAATGATGCAAAATACACTTTTTTACCTCAATTTTCTCCCAATAAGGGGATAAAGGTTCTCTGTACTATCTCTAAGAGGTCTATGAAATGGGATCTTAGCCTTCAATTTTCTAATCCTAAAATAAATTACATAAAAACTTGCTTTGATCTCCCTTTATATGGGTAAAAAATTACATTTTAAATACAATATTCCTCCTTTTATAGTGTTTCAGAGGTCTTTGGTGTATTGGCCAAAGCATTAATCTTTTTGCATTGGAATAAGGGTTTGAATCCTCTTGTACGCCTTATTTTTTGCTAATCATTCCCAAAATTTAAGGGATAAATACTAATTCTTGCATGCCAATTAATAAGTTAGGATATATCCTAATGGTAAAGGCCAAAGAATAGGTTGCATGGGGTAAGGGGTTCGAATCCCCAACCTCCATGCTTATCCTTTTTCTAAGCCTTACACTTTTATTTGGTTCATTTGATAAGTTTAGTCCTAAATTCGTTGGGATATGCAATAAATAATGGCTTAAAATAAATTTTGTTTCCACTTGTTGAGTGGTCAAATGACCATTCCTTTATCCTACATGCATTGGGAATGGAAACAACCAAAGCTTTAAAAGGAATCTTGCTTGCCTTCTTACTCAGTCATAAGAGACCACACTAGACTTGCCTTGGAGCTCAGTCTTTGTGGAAGTTTTAAGTTCATTTTAAGAACTTGGACTCAATACTTGGTAGCTATGATGAGGGTAGTTGGCATATTCAATTAAGCCCTATGATGGATTGAGATATCTCCACATGGGGTTTTAGGTGCTAAGCTTTGTAACATTATGATGTTTAATCCACATTCACCATGTTGAGGCATGTACATTAGTTTATATGGAAAATAACTTCCATGGTATTATGAATATAGGTGTCAATGTCCCCCTCCTTACAAAAAAATGACCCCATCGGTTGAAGGGGCCCTTGTTGATAAATAGTGTGGACCCCACACTAGCAGGTACGCTGTCAAAGACCAGAGACCAAAACCAAACCCATTTATATTTTATCTTTGTCATGTGTCCCCATATGACTGGTCAATGTGTTAATTTATGATTAGTCCATGCGTGTAATTATGTACATCATGATGACATCAACATTGTACCCTATCCATATTTTTTTACATATTTTGCTTTAGCTTCAGTAGGCCATAAATTTTGAATATGGTGTTGAAATGACTTCATTTAAATTGTGTTGGAAAGCTCTTGATGAGCTCTTCAATGTGTAGATAGTTTTGATAGAATTTAAGACCATATAAATGTGTCAAATGTGTGGATCCTCCTAGATCACTCCTCCCAACTAAAAAGCTTTTGGACCACCAAAAGTTTATTTCATTTAGAAAATAAGTGAAAGTACAACTCCCTCACTTTCTAGTTTCCATGCATCATGCTTTACTTGGATGCATTCCTTTTCAACTCAAACGAAGGTACCCCTTCATGAAGTCTTCTCTTTTCTATCAATAAAAACCTCTTTTTTCAACTCATTGAGTAATTTAGGAGCAAAATCATCAACATAAGGAACTCGAACATTCCCACCTTGATCCATAATCATAGGGAGTGATGAGCCCTATAAATGTCATGTTCTTGTCCCCATATATTGTACTCATCCTAATTATTAACCATGCTTTTAAACACTTTTCCATATAGTTTCCTTCCTTCAAAAGCCATATAACATTATGTTTCTATACTCTTTTAATAGTTATAATTATGTATTGGAATTAAATATATGATAAGTATTTATTACTTTAGGACACTTTTTCTATAATGTGTTTTAAGGATGTTTTAGAGAAATAGGTATATAACACAAAACATCTTGTAGCAAAGGAATCTCATTACACAGACTATCCTGTAGCGACTGCGTGACCAAAGCCACGAATTAATAGATTTTGATTCCTCTTTAAATTGACTCACAAAAACAACCATAACCTCCATGGAGCCTAATAAAAAAGTGGTTCAAGGTTGAAATCATTTTGTTTGTCCTACAACAATGTTGCAAAATTCACATGAAGACATCTTTAACAAAAAGAGCCAATTTTGGTTTTCTTAAGTCAAATGTATCTTAGATTAGAATATATATTATTTGCTATAAAATAATCTCCTATGCAGTATATATATATATATATATATATATATATGTAGCAACAGAGTTGAGATATATTAGATGTTGATTAGAGATTATCAAAAGTATATTTTGTCAAGCAACTATCATTGTAATTTCTTGCAGCAATTCATTGCTGCATTTTTTATTAATATGAACAACCATTTATGAGTTCAATCTAGTGTTGTGAGAGGAAGGATTGAAGCTGGAGTTAGAAGGAGGAAGGGCCCCCTTTGAAAGTTTGCAATAATAATCCAACCCATTTTAATAACTAAGCATGCTATTTAATTTATTTATGCATTGTGAGTATCATTTCTAAATTATGTGATTTACATTCTTGATTAGATTTGTTTAAGGAAGTTTCCAATACATAAGGATTTATTTCACAATATTTTGTTCATATTTTATTTCCAACTTTTCATTTATTGCATGACTTCAACATCTTAGATAACAATTAGCAGAAAGTCAAATTAGAAGGTTGAGTGTGCATATACAGTGACATCATCCTATCAAGTCTACATATTCAGGTTGACATTTAAATAAAGTAGAAGGTACAGGTTCATAGTAACTCTCCTTGTTCATTTTGATCAAGAGAAGTATATCTAATTGTGAATCGACTTCTAGTTATTTTTGGTACCATTATTGGGGAAGGGTGTCACACACTTGTAATCTTCAATCTTGATAGCAAATGTTTTTAGATGTTTATTGTTTTTATTTCTAAAAGCATACTGTTTTTTTAGATTAAATATTTCCTACTTTCATATTTTAAATTTCCCCTTTTTCAAGTAGGATAGTGGAAATATTAAAAAAAACCCATATTACTAACCCTATATAGGCAGGGTGGGCAAAATGTTAAAAAAAAGTGGTTGACGTATGCAAAGCGAAGGGGAGTATATAGGAATATTTTTGACTAGATCATCAACTGTTGCTGCAAGATCAAAAATTCATCCTATAGTAACTGAGAAACATGAAGGAATTCTTGAAGATAACTCACAATTATCAATAAAAGAGGTGGATAAGGAAGAATTTTTGGTTGGATTGGTAGCACAAGTTGGAGACCTTAAAGAGGTCCATACCCCTAGAAGAGACCCATATGTACCACCTCTAAGAATTCCCACCTTATTAGCTTATACTCAAGAATCTAAAGTTTGCTTTCTTTCATCTCCCAAATTTATTGCTAAGGAGGCATTCAAGGTTATTATTGCTCCTGGAAGAAACACTAGGCCAATAGAATCTTCAAATTTAAAGAGACTCTTTGCTGAAACACTAGATGAATATTTTGAAACCTCCACACCATCCCCATTGTATAGGAATCCATATATTCCTAAGAAAAAATATAAAGTCTCCATCTTCTACACCCCAAAAAATAAAAGAATTGATAGAAATTTTTAGTGGTGGGTAGCAACAACCCCCCATCTACCAACACAAAGAGTATTCATGGAGGATCACCAAGAAGAAAACACTACTAATGAGTATGCTAATTTCAAATTTCCTATCCTTACTCTTGAAAAAAATGCAACCATGAAGAATATCCCTAACTCTAACCTCCCTACTTTCAAGGGAAACACATTTGAGGATCCATACACATTTTTTTTTGAGTTCGACATCTTATGCCACAACTATGATTATATTCAAGATGCTTAGAAAATCAAATTATTTCTAGAAACACTCAAAGATGTATTACTTAGATGGTTCATGGGACTTAGAAAGGATGCCATTTCTACTTGGGATGAAATAAAGGAGAAGTTTTTGATGAAATACCAAGACTATTGTAGGGGCAAAAACTACAGGAGAGATGACATATTCCAAATGACATAAGCTGATGATGAGTCATTAGAGGAATATATGGAAAGATTTTTATTCAACTTGAAAAAATGTAAGTAGAATACAATAAAAAAATAATCGATCAAGCTAATATTCTTAAAATGAATTAGAGATGATTGTCTGGAGGCACTAGATTTAATGTCTAGTGGTGATGTTTCTACACTACTATTTGATGAACTAACAATTTTGTGTACAAACTAGTCAAGATCAACCATGAACAAAAGTAGGGGAAGAATCCTTCCTACAACATCTACAATAGAACTATCTAAAGGTGTAGTTAGCAACCTGCTCCAAAACTTGAAGTAGGACATTATCAACTTGATATATTACATACACAAAGGAAACATGAAGAAACTGAGAAAGCCTTAGCTTCCTATTTCCTTGAATGTAGAAAGAAGAAGGTGGATTACATATGCCATTATATGAAAGCTTGGGTAGCCATCATAACAAAGGTGAATACTGAGATAATAGAGCTACATGCCATAGGAGAAGATGAGAATCAAGTGTTTTTCATGGCTTAACAAAAACCATGGGTACAAAGACCAGGTATGCCATCAAACTCTATGTTTACAAATTCTTAATTCTTAAATAAACCTCAATATGGTTCTTGGATGAATATACCCAATAAAAATTAGTCTCAAACAAGTTGGAAACTACCCCAAAACTAGTTATGGATGCAATAGAATGGACAACAACCTCAACCTGGGCAATTCTAAAACTAACAATGGTTCTATCCCTCTAATCCATGACAATAATAATGGAGAGGTAATCAAGGCTTTCCCCAATAAATGTAAAAACCACAATAACAATAGGCCATAATGCCAAACACTCTGTAACCTATTCAAGCTACTCAATTACCCAACCAACCCATCCCTAATACTACCAATAAGTCAGTTTAACCAACACAATCCATTGAAATAATGTAATATCGAACATACACCTTATACATTATCAAGTTCAACTTTGCTTAGGTCATGTTCTTCCCTAACCCACCTCACCCATAATCATAGAAAAATTTGAATCAACTCCAATTCATACTAATCAACAGCCACCTATGGCCAATCTTGAGCCAAGTCCATCAAAAAATAAAAATAAAATTGGCAATCCTCATTTTCTAGAGAGATTGAACATATCATGTCCTGAACCAAAGCTTGAATTTAATATTTTAGGATAACTCAATAATGTGTGCATAAAAATACTCACTCTTTCAAATAATAAAGGATGTTCCTATCTACAATAAAGCTGTTCAGAGAGTTACGTTTGAAAAAACTAGGAAAAAAGAAGGATCTTATAACAGTCCAGGGCATTAGCCAACTAGCAAAAATTATGATGGGAAACATAGTTCCCCCCAAATATTTTGATATGGGAAGTCCTATAATTAATGTTATCATCCATGTCTAACCCATCTCTAATACTTTAATTGATTTAGGTGTATCCATCAATGTGATTATCATGGAGACCATGCAATAGTTGAAACTTAACACTCTTCATCCAACACCCACCATCCTCTAGATGGCTAACAAATCAACTGTTAAGCTTGAGGGGATTATTGAGGACCTTATTATCACTATGGACTCATTACAATATCTAGCAGACTTTATTATCCTACAACTAAAAAGCAACTTGAGGTGTTATCCTCTCATCCTTGGCCATCCATGACTGACCATCGTTGATGCTTTTATTGGTTGCAGGTTTGAAAAAATGCTAATTTCCAACAAAAATGACAAAAAATCAGTTTTGTATCCACCAACTCAACCTTCCTGGTGGCCCAACCCCTTGGATTGATGACCTTGAAGAATTTGTCTCCTTACAGACTCTCTACACAATTAATTGGAGTCTAGCTCTGTAGGTATAAGAAGAAGACATTATCCTTACTGGTATCCTACAAAACACCTATCAATAGGATATTGTAGCTACCAACCTATTAGAATGTACACCATTTCCTCTTCAGAATACCTTTTTTAAGAATGATCTTGCTAAAACAACAAGAGTTATTTGGACATTCCATCATTTGCTTTCTTATCAATGCAGTTATGCTTCTTTAATTGCCAACATAGAAACCATGTTTTTTTTAACAGAGCAAGTAGACATTTTGCCAAATAAACCTCTCAACATCAGCACCTCCTTAACACCCAAAAAAGAAAGTTAGCTACTTAAAATGTTGAGAAATCACACAACATTTACCTAGGATTACCATGACATGAGAGGAATACCTCCAGATTTATGCACGCATCATATTTACATTAAAGAAGAATGCAAATCTATACACCAATCCCAATGATGAATGAATCATGCAATTAAAGATATTGTCAAAATTGAGTTGTAAGAACTCTTAGATGTAGGGTTTATTTATCCTATTTCAAATAGCCAGTGGGTCTCTCCCATGGTCATTGTCCCTTAAAAAGGGGGCAAATGATGTATTTGCATTGACTATTAATAATTGAATGCTGCTACCTAGAAGGATTACTTTCCCCTTCCATTCATTGATCAAGTGTTGGATACATTAGCATGAAAAAAGTACTTTTACTTCCTAAATGGCTACAGTGGTTATAATCAAATATGAATCACTCGACAAGATTAAGACAAAACCACTTTTACTTACCCTTGGGGAACCTATGCCTATGTCATCTTACCATTTGGTCTTTGCAATGCCCATCTAGTTTTCAAAGGGTTATTTTGAGCATATTCTTTGATCTCTCCCATGACTATGTTGAAATCTACATGGATGATTTCACTGTCTATGGGTAGACATTCAAAGAAATGCTCACTAGCCTAGAGTAAGTTCTTCAATGTTACCAAGGCCACCAATTATCTTTGAGCAATGAAAAGTGTTACATGCTTATGACTAAAGGGATTGTGTTGGGGCATCACATATCCCTTGCTGGAATTCAAGTTGACCCAACAAAGATAAGTATCATTAAGGATCTAACCACACCAAATAAGTAGAAAGATGTTAGAATATTTTTAGGACATGCTGGTTATTATAGATGATTCATCAAATATTTTAGTAAAATTGCCACCCCATTCTTTGGATTGCTTACTAAGGATGCTGAATTTACATGGACTAATGATTATCAAAATGCCTTTCAACAACTCAAAGACCTTCTCATAACAACTTTTGTTCTAAGAGGGCCTAATTGGAAGAAGCCTTTTCACATCCACACAGATGCATGTGACACCACTTTAGGAATTGTCCTTGGCCAAAAAGATGAATCCTTGAGTTATGCAATCTATTTTATCAACAAGAATCTTTTAGGGGTTGAACTCACCTACATTATAACATAGAAGGAATTTCTTAACATCGTCTATGCCACCAATAATTTTTGACACTATATTACAGATTACCAAGTATTCATCCACACAGATCATGTGCAATCAAGTATTTAATAAACAAACCTACTATAATAGGCAGGGTAATTTGTTGGTTGCTTTTACTACAAGAGTTTGATATTACCATTGTGGACATACCAAGTAAGGATAATGTAGTAGCAAATTTTCTATCTCAATTGTAAAATGATGAACATAATCCTATTGTTGATGATTCTTTTCTTGATGAACATTTATTTGCTGTAAAAATTCAATCTCCTTGGTTTATAGATATTGTTAACTATCTTGCTGCAGGATCACTACCACAATATTTCTCACCTAGAGACAAATAACATCTGATCCAAAAGAGTAGATATTATTCATGAATTTCAAGATATCTCTTTATCACTGGACCAAATTCAGTTATGAGAAGATGTATTTGAGAAGATGAAGCTTATGACATTATCAGAGCCTACCATGATGAACCCTGTGGGGGTAATTTTGCTACCAAACTAACTAACATGAAAGTACTCACTGCTAGATATTATTGGCCTTCTTTGCATAAGGATGCCATGATGTATACCCATAGATGTGATCAATGCTAGTGTATGGAAAACTCACTTGCTCTGATGAAATGCCATTATAGCCACAATTGGTTCTAGAATCCTTTAACAAATAGGGACTAGATTTTATACGTCCCATTAATCCTAAATCTAACAACAAGGAATACATATTAGTGTGCACTAATTATGTCACAAAATTGACAGAGGTCAAAGCCTTACCCCATGCCCAAGATTAAAATGTAGCTAAGTTCTTGTATGAATAAATATTTACCCACTATGGAGTACTAAGAGAAATAGTCACAGATGAATGCCCATAGTTCATATCATAACTTATAACTGCATTGGAAAAATATGAAATTAGACACAAAAAGTCTACCCCTTACCATCTTCAATTAAAGGGTCAGGTAGAAGTGACAAACATAGAATTGGAAAATATAATCACTAAGATTGTCAGCCTACATAGAAATTATTGGTCAACTCATCTTTATAAAGTAGTTTGGGCTTATAGAATCACCTAGAAAACCATAACTAGTTTCACAAACCATAACTAGTTTCACTCCATATGAATTAGTTTATGGTAAAAAGCCTATTCTGCCCATTGAGTTTGAACATAAAACATTAAGGACAACACTTGATTTAGGCTTAGATCTTTCCCAAGCTCAACAAGATAGGATCATGTAATTTAATGCACCTGATGAACTGAGAAAAGAAGCACTTCATCACACTGAAATAGTGCAAAGATAATGTGTGGATTGGCATGACAAGAACATCATGATTAAGAATTTCCAACTTGGTGACTGAGCACTTATTTTTGACTCTAAATACAAGGATCATAAAGGAAAGATGCAATCCAAATGGCTTGAGCCTTATAAGATCGAACAAATTTTTGATAATGGAGCCATAAAGATCATGACCATTGACTCTGTTTGGTTCTGACTGCTTGTTAATAGACACAGGCTCAAGCTATATCATTTTCTAAGAAAAGTCTCACTAACCAACTTCTTTAAGAACAACATCCATCTCTTATCCATGAAGCAAATCAACCTATTCCTACAGCCGAAGGGTATTTCTGTTAACCCTTCTCTAATATTTTTCAAGAGTAATAAAGCTTCTTACAGCCAAGAACAAGTCATTCACAATGGCTTGGTTCAGGCTGAATAAAATCCTACCTCTTAGATTCCTATGATTCTAGTTGAGTTTGAACCAAAAAATCTAAAAAATAAAAATAAAAAAATTCAGCAATGAAAACTTTTGGGTGTTGTTAATGAACGTTATCTTAAAAAACCAGGTCACTAGTTGACCAATTTTCATTGAAAAAAAGGAATGAGAAAGGACACTACTACAATAAAACTTTTTGTTTTCAATTATTTTGGCTTGAAGATTCATTCCCTTGGAGCAGAAATACATTTTTCTTCTTGCTATAAGATGAAAAACTTACTGTTGTAGGATAACACTTGCTACTGCAAGATAAAAACTTGTTGCCACATGATACAACTTGCTACTATAAGATAAAAACTTGTTGCTACAGGAAACATTTATTTCTACAGAATGTATTCTTATCATTCCATCTTACATTCTATTCTACATAAAAAATTTTACTCCCAATCAAATGATAACACACGCCATGACCTCTACTTCGAATCATCATTTGCACATTAATAAAAGGTATTCCTACAAGTAACAAGGTCATTATTCTATATTTATTTCATGTCATATATTTTAATTATTTAAATATGATGGTACTTAATGCTATTAATGTGCCACCATATCTTCTCCTTATCACACCAACTTGTCATATCATCATGTGACTTTTGATACATTGCTGCTGCCATCCTTCGCTATTACCATGAGCCATTTTGTGCATGTTAGTTTCATCCCTTGAGGATAAGTGATAGTATAAGCTGGGGGAGAGATTTTCCATAATTCATATAGATCATTTCACTCTCAAAGCAAAAATAAGAAACATTTTGACTAAGCCATAAAACCCTTGCTGCAAGAACACAACCTGTAACTCAAATTTCATCTCACAATATGGGAGGGGACTTGCTAAAACATGAACTGCTTGATATCACCCCTTTAACCAATAGCCCAAACATCCTGGCCCTATTTTAGAATGTAGGATGGGTGTAGTATTTTGAGAAGATACATGCCCTAAATGGAGGAATTACATAAGAATTTACTGGTACATTACATAATAACTTGGTAATAGTAAGAGGAATGGATATAAAGCTAACAAAAATTGTCATTAACAGAGTAACAAGACTACCAAAAATAGGGGAGGCATGGCAAGATAAATTTGATGCTGAAGTAGAGAGGCAAAAATTCATCAAAGGAAATGAAAGCCTAGAAACTTCAAAGTAAGGCACTTCACAGTTATCTCTACCAGTAAGATGGGCCAAAGTTGTCGAGTTTATCTCTAGATATTTCATTTGTGAAGGGAGGTATTCCATGCTGCATGGCATACACTTCAAGTTCATGAATCATTTATGGCATGGTATAGAGATAAATGTCCCCAACTTCTTGCTCCATTTGATCATAAAAATGGTGGAGGCTTTTTAAAAAGGTAACTCCAAAGCTCTTTCCCATCATTTTCTAATCTAGTTGATTGTTGAAGAATGTTTGCAAAGGACTAGACCCAACATTAGTTGGGAAGCATTTCTTTTAGTACTAGGAAATACAGAAAGTGATAGATAAGGAAATAAAATAGAAGAGAAATTGGAGGTTGAAGAATAGAGATCAACAAAAAACCTTCGTACAACTCCACAAGAACCCATAGAAGAAGACCATCTTGCAATAACACAAGAACCTATAGAAGATCTTTTTGTAGCAACACAAAAACTTGCAATAAGGATTGAAGAAAGGACTTTCATAAGCAGGGAATCCATAAAGAGGAAGAAACTCATTCTTTGGCCTGATTCAGAGGAGTCTGCGGAAGAACTTCCACCTTCTCCCAAAAAGGACAAGGTAACCTCTACTCCTCATAGATCCCACAGATTGAGAAGAAAAATGAGAACTAAACATGATTCTATTATTAAAATTAATGAATAATCTGAAGAATAACAGACTACTAGCAATGATGAATCCTTAGAGGCTAAAACAAACAAGGGATAATGATCTTTAGAATAAAATCAGAAGGTATAATAAGTAGATTATAGTCTTGAAGAGTTGAATGAGGAATGAATGGAGGAAGAAGCGAAATAATTGGAGCAATTTGTTGTACAAATAGAATTTCTCACTCAGGAGCAAACCCTACAAGAAATTGAGAGACTAAGTAAGAAGATATAGGATCAATCTGGAGGAGGATTGGATGCACTTGCTGCAACAACTTTTTAGCTATAGCCTTCTACCGAAGACCATCTTACAATCATTATTTCACAACTGTTTGTAGAGGTAAATCAACAAAAAGAACCTATAGCTACCCAAAAAGTCAGGTATCATTCCTCATTTTCAATATCTTCTAAATTGATAAATTGAATGGATAGTCAATTTGAAATTCTAAAGGAATTAAGAAATTGCAAGAAGAGAATAAGTTGAAGGAAGAGAGGATATCCAAACTAAAACAAAAAATTAAAGATATTGCTGGTCTTACTCAAGAGCTCCTTGATTGTAGACCTCCTGCTAGAGTTTATTCAGTCTACCTTGAAGATCAATGACATAAGTTCAAGTTCATGAGAATTTATTATGATATGCCTCATGAAGTCATTGATTCACTTTCCTTCTTTTCTATCTATAAATAAAGTTCATAGGAAGAACAAACAAACTTATGCAAGTTCTACCTTCATAATTATGTTGTTCCTTATGACAAAGAGTGGAGCCTTAATCTATATGTTGGAGATATACAACTAAATGCATTTTCATCATATTTGTTGAATGATAAAAGAAGAGGAAGAGAAGTAGCTGAATGTAGGAAAAAGGAGATTGAAAGCCAACTACTTATCAAGAGAGAATCGATGGCACCTAATGTTGTATTTGTTGAATGGGATAATATCATGTTGAATAAAGAAGTCAAATCTTGGGTTGTGAAGAATTGTGATGAATCCCAAGATTTTTTTTAGGATTGGGAACTTCTGCTGGTCCTGCAGCCAAAGAGTCCTGTAATGAATGATGGAATGAGCTCACTCCTACACTGAAAAAGAGAGATCCATATTCTTATTTTAACTTATAGGCATCATTTAACATAATCACAAAATATATTCTTCTTATAGGTGAAATGGGATCTCAGTTGCTAAACCTAAAGTTCCAACCCCCTCTATTCTAGTATCCTATTCTAGATTGGTAGGAGAAGGCCCCAATGGATGAATCTAGGGAAGTCAAAATTTGGAAACTATTTGAATATAGGCACAAATTTTATGCTCACCTTGCTAGTGGTGCTATAGATCCCATGGATTTTAGAGTTCTTTGTGAAATAGGAATGAACAAGTTTGTTGCTTGAGGTCGAGTAAGATATTAAGTTGGAGGGTGTGATGAGCCCCATAAATGTCATATTTTTATCTCCATATATTGTACTCATCTTGCTTGTCAACCATGCTTTTGAACACTTTTCCATACGATTTCCTTCCATCAAAATCCATATAACATTATGTTTCTATACTATTTTAATAGTTAGAATAATGTATTGGAATTAAATATATGATAAGTATCTATTGCTTTAGGATATTTTTTCTATAATGTGTTTTTAAGGATGTTTTGGAGAAATAAGTATATAGTGCAGAATGTCCTGCAACAAAAGAATTTCATTACATAAACTATCTTGTTGCCACTATGTGACCAAAGCTATGAATGAACAGATTTTGATTCCTCTTTCAATCAACTCACGTAAACAATCATAACCTCCATGGAGCCCAATAAAGAAGTGGTTGAAGGCTGAACTAGTTTTGTTTGTCCTACAATAATGTTGTAGAATTCACATGAAGATGTCTTTAGCAGAAGGAGCCAATTTTTGTTATCCTAAGTTGAATGTATATTAGATTAGAATATATATTTTTTTGTATAAAACAATCTCCTCTGTGGTATATATATGTAGTAGTAGAGTTGAGATATAGTAGATGTTGATTAGAGATGATCAAAAGTATATTTTGTCAAGCAACTATCATTGTAATTTCCTACAACAATTCATTGCTGCATTTTTTATTAATATGAACAAGTATTTTTGAGTTCAATCTAGTGTTGTGAGAGGAAAAATCGAAGCTGAAATTGGAATGAGGAAGGGCCCCCTTTGGAAGTCTGAAGCAATAATTTAACCCATTTTAATAGCTAAGCATGTTATTTGATTTCTTTATGCATTGTGTGTTTTATTTCTAAATTGTGTGATTTACATTCTTGCTTAGATTTGTTTAAGGAAGCTTCCAACACATAAGCATTTATTTCATAATATTTTGTTCATTTTTTATTTACAACATTTCATTTACTACATGACTTCAACATCTTAGATAACAATTAGCAGAAGATCAAATTAGAAGATTGAGTGTGCACATATAGTGACATCATCCTATCAAGTCTACATCTTTGGGTTGAAATTTAAATGAATTAAAAGGTACAGGTCCATGGTAACTCTCCTTGTTCATTGTGATCAAGATAATTATATTCAACTGTGAATCGACTGCTAGTTAGGGGGATCATACAGGTTCAAGTTCACCATGAAATATATCTGCTTATATAGAGGTGAATTTGTTTCTCTCTCTTAGAGGTAGACTATCCAAATTGAAACCTATAAAACTAGGTTGAGAAAGTTTATGACTCCCTTTGATATCTACCAAATGACCTTCTTGCACTCTTGGTGTCTTGGTATTCTTCTTGGCATATTCTTTTAGCCTCTGCATTGCTTGTAGGCTAGAGTGAAGCTTTCCCATTAAGAGATATTTTTTGATTTATCCTTTCATGGAAGCACTTCTCATGTTGATTTCATGCCACTTCATCTCTCTTTGGAAGTACACTTTAGCCTACCAACATATCTCTCAATTATTATCTAACTTAGAGAACCTTGTTTGGAGTTTTCTCTCAATGGACTGCCTCTTCACCCATCTTACTGAATTCTACAAGAAATGGTAAGCAAAATATGCTAACATGAATGTCAACATGAACATGAACGTATAAAATAGAAAATGATACAACCTCTTATAATGGGATACTCATAATGTGCTTCTCAACTTGGATGGATGCTCCATATTTCATCCTCAATGAGTGATCTACCTTCGCACTTGCTCATACAAATGGGGCTCATTTCCTTTATGATTCTTCAATAATGGAAACTCAATAAGTGATTTTTAGGTGCTACATAAGCATGCTAAACTAAACTCAGCTATGCAAACATGCTATATATGAAACCAAATAATTTCTTACCGATCTAATATAATAGATGCTCCTCTTTGGGTTTCTCCCTCTTGATGGGATCTTCTTTGGATAGTGGGATTATTCATGGTATGTCTCTTGGATTATTAGTTATTGACCAACTCTTTCATGTGATACATCTTTCTTTGTAGGGGTTTGAATAACCTCATTTATTATAGGTGCTTTCACAAATTCCTTCTTGCAAGTATTTGGATGAAGTTATGGATGAAGCTTCAAATACTTGTCAATTAAATGGCCACTCGTATTATAATGAGAGCAATAATTCTTGCCCATTTTCTTGGATAATATTCCCTTCTTGCCATTATACACATTTTGACTTCTAAAGTGGTC
This sequence comes from Torreya grandis, assembly GCA_037957365.1. Lineage (NCBI taxonomy): Eukaryota > Viridiplantae > Streptophyta > Pinopsida > Cupressales > Taxaceae > Torreya > Torreya grandis. Next base: position 4,619,717 of record JARHVA010000239.1, on the reverse strand, counting down.
TTTAAAACTTGCCTCCTTCCTCTTAAATGACATAATCTTTCTTTGGATGGACTTTCTCTTCCAACACATGGCCACACAATGGTTATTCATTCCACAAAAAAAAAACATGAATATACATACCAAAACTTTTGTTTTATGGGGCCATTCTTCTCATAATCAAGGTAAACATTAGAATACTTATACTTTGCATACCTTTTAAGGTTGTCCTTTGTGCAAGTCTGATGAGGGGAAAATGTGTTACCTCCTCCTTTGGTATATTCATCTCTCTTTAAAGATGCTTTGCATTCTTTTTAGATGCTTTTCCCATGATTGAAAGGTTTACCATTTCTTGATTCCATCTTGCTTTCACTCTCATCATCATTTTGTGATGGTGAGTCATCTCTTTGTATGAACTATTTTTTTAAAGCTAGTAGCTTGGGATCTTTTCTCTTAGAATAGTTTCTTGATTTAGTTGTCTATGAGCATTCTCCAACTTCTCCTTTGCCACTAACATATCCCAAAACTGCATAACAAGGTCTTTCTTCAAATCGTATGGGATTATTCATTCCTTGGCCATTGATGCCATGGCCCTTTCCATCAAAACCCATATTAGTTAGCAACTTGAAGCCAATACCTTGAGTATGCTTCTCAAATTCACCAAAATGAGCATCTACATCTTGATGAGAAGAACAAGAACACGGTGAATTACTTATTATACATACCTTAGTCATGGTTTGTGCATATATGGTAGAGGATGGTCTCATTTTATTGGTAGACTCTTCTTTCTCCTCCACTCCACCATTTTAGAACTTTTCCAAAATCTCTTCTTTGGATTACAAGTCATGTTGTGCTCCTAAATGATTCTAATGAGAAATTCTTCTTGGAACATCAATCGATCTTGTAGCTCTTGCTTCTCATCTTCTAAGAGCTACAATATTTATTTTAATTTAGAGTTTTCCTCCTGAGTTTGTCAGTTTATGCTTTCAAGCTCCTGAAGCCTTTCTCTCTTCAAAGCTTTGCCTATGGTTTTACTTTTTCAGCCAAGAAACCTGCACTTCTAAATTGTAAATTAAACAAATGGAAGAATCTACACAAATCAAAAAAGGTGTTAACAAACCCTTTGGAAAATTGCTTTGATAAAAAACTTTATCTAAAAATGGTTAGTTCATGCAAACACTCACTAATTCACCAGTTTTAGATACTAAACTTTGTTTTTTCTAAATTTCTCATAAATACATAAAATTTAGCTTATTTGATTAAAATTCAGTAATTCAAACTAAAATATAGCAATAAATTGAAAGAATAGAGAATGATACTTAATAAATTGATATCGAAATTCATCTAACTTGGACTACATTTATGGGTTCACTTAAATTACAAACTGGTTGATTAAAATGATGCAAAATACACTTACATCAATTTTCTCCCAATAAGGGGCTGTCTCTCCCAATAAGGGGATAAAAGTTATATATATTGTCTCTAAGAGGTTTGTGCAATAGAATCTTAGGATTAAATTTACTACTACAATAAAATACATAAAAACTTGCTTTGTTCTCCCTTTATAGGGGAAAAAAGTTACATTTTAAATATAATATTCCTCCTTTTGTAGTGTTTCGAAGGTTTTTCGTGTATTGACCAAAGCATCAATTTTTTTGTATTGGAATAGGGGTTCGAATCCCCTTGTACACCTTTATTATTTCTAATAATTCTCAAAATTTAAGGGATGAATACTATTTCTTGCATGGAATTTTATAAGTTAGGCTATATCCTAAAGGTAAAGGCCCATGAATAGGTTGTATAGGGTAAGAGGTTTGAATCCCAAAACTCCATAGTTATCCTATTGCCTAGCCCTACACTTTTATTTGATGAATTTGATAAGTTTAGTCCAACATTCATTGGGTTATACAATAGATAAGGGATTAAAACAATTTTTTTTTCCACTTGTTAAGTGGTCAAAAGACCATTCCTTTATCCCACATGCATTTGGAATGGAAACAACCAAAGATTAAAAAGTAATCATGCTTGCCTTCTTATTCGATCATAAGAGACCATGCTAAACTTACCTTGGAGCTTAGTCTTTATGGAAGTTTTGAGATCATTTCTAATAACTTGGACTCAGTACTTAGTAGTTGTGATGAGGGTGGTTGGCGTATTCGATTAAGCCATGTGATGGATTGGGATCTCTCCACATAGGGTCTTAAGTGCTAAACTTTGCAACATTGGGAAGTTTAATCCCACATTCACCATGTTGAGGCATGTACATTGATTTATATGGAAAAACACTTCCATGGTATTGTGAATATAGGTGGCAGGGTCCCCTTCCTTATAAACAGAGGACCCCATCAACTGAAGGACCCCTAGTTGGAAAATAACTTGGGACACACACTAGTAGGTACATTATCAAAGTCTAGAGACCAAAACCAAACCCATTTGCATTCTCTCTCTGCCATATGTCACCATATATTGGTCCACATGTCAATCTATTATTGGTCCATGTGTGTGATTCCATACATCATGATGATGTTAGCACTATTTTGGAAGAATTTGGGACCATCTAAATGTGTTGAATGTGTGGATTTTGCTGGATCATAGTCAACACCCACTAAAGATATAGTGAGGACATAGTCCCACTAGATGAATTTTACATGCTTGGTAAGGTGCAAGTAATCAGAGGAGCATATTTGAAAAGATGAGTGGAGGCCCATGTAATACTTATAGTGAGGAGTAGCATGTAGTTCCTAATTGAATGTTGTAAATGTGAGTATAACATAGTTTGACTGATCTCATTATGATTTATTTTTTCCATTCATAATTATAAATGTCAGATAACATGTTTTTACCCATCCATTATTATTTGAATTATATTGGATTAATGTGTATGACCCTATCCATGATCAGAGTTATACCCCTCATTGGATTGACAATATGTTCCCATCCAACATTTTTCATCTTGAACTGGTGTGTGTCGTAGTTCTTATATAGTATTGTTCCTCTCTCTATGCTTATACTAAAGGGGGAATGTTGGAGATAATATTAGTTAGTACAAATTAGTTAGTAATATCAATTTAGATTAGTCTTATTACAAGTGAGTGTGTTTGTATGTGAGTTGTGGTAACAAATCAACCTTAGAATAAGGAGTAGGATTAAGATATTTGATATGGATGGACAAGAATGTACTCCTTGTTTATAGGAGGTAGTTCTTATATAAGAATATATCTATAATAAAGATACAAGAATACTTTTGTTTAATTTAAATGGATGGTTATTCTAAGGAATAGGAGAACACTACATGTATCATTGAGTTTTGTCGCACTCAATACTAGACCTTGATTTTTTGTAAAAAATATGAAGACAACTAATGGATTCACTAATATATTAGCTCTCCTATAATAAAGTGAGAAAAGAGTCAACTGCACAATGGGTCACATGAATTTAATAAGTCATTTATAACTATTTTACAAGAAAATAGCCAAATGTAACACATAGAGGAAAGGGGATAATAATAAACTTTGCATGATTGAATGAAAAATAACAAACCATTTAATTTTTGACATTAATGGCAAGGCATGTTGAAGCATTGTAAAATGGAATTGCACTAATCTAAAATAAAATTGGTCAAATCTTGACACTCTAAGCATGTTAAGAATGAAAGGTCACTCTATGTGATTATAATCATTCTCAAAATCAATCTTGGACAAAAGAGCATTTTACCTTGATGCATGGACCCATTTCATAACCTCTCAAACATCCATATTATTTTTGAGAATGTAATGAGTTTTACTAAACCTTGTTTTTTTGGTTTGAAAACAAAAATAAGCAAGTGATGGAGTGAAAAATCTAAGACTTTGGAAATAATTTTATATGAAACATTCAACAATACGATGGGCCACCAAATCATAATAAGTTATAGATTTCCATATTTATGTCACCTTTATTTATAAATTTAATATTTGTTTTGTTAATAGCAAAATCCAAAGATAGTGGATATGTAAGGCTTTTTGATAAACTTTGAGAAAATATAGGCCCACAAAGTACCTTCAGGTTTTATACAATTCTTAACATGATCCATCAAGCTCCAACTTATTGTCATTAGCGATAAACATGATTGTCAAGTGAAGTTCGTATAGAGAGATGGATATTGCACATTATATGTTGAGTTGAAAAAAGTTTTCATGACACTACATAAAAAAATTGTTGATGGGAGTGATGCAACTCAACAGTCATATATTGGGTTTGAAAAATCATCTTATAGTGTTCAACAAAAGTGAACACGATGACAAGAAGATATGGAACTATATTGTGGAAGGTCTTAATAGCTTCAATGCATTCTTGAGAGTGGTTATTTTTAAAGGATTTAATAAAACTTGGAAGCATGCTCCCTAACATATAAACAATACATCATTTCTCTACATTGAAATAAAAGTACGTGATTATAATTGTATTGTCCTTCCCTCTATTTGTGGGGTCCTCACATTGGCCCCACTTTTTATTCAGCCTATGCATTCCAATGTTGTTATTTTTCTTGGTTACTTTAACATGTTTTACAAATACCTCTCTAGATAATCCCACTATTGATAAGTTTGACCTCATAGGTGAAACTTTCACCCCTATAATTCGAAACTTTGCTTTTCATGCCTCTATAACCTCATTTATAGCTTTGTCCTACCATATGATGTCTTAAAATGAAGATTTGTTAACCTTGTTAGCCTTGTTTAAGGTAATGTCTTGGGAAAGATTTAAAATGCCTTCAGAGTCAATCCAATGGGATCTAGGGGTATGTAATATTGTGTCAATAAGGTACCTATTCTGTCAGGTCAAGTCTTTTGACTTGGTCACTTGGTTTAAAGCCCATTAGTCTTGCTTGATGAAATTAAGGTATTTTAGCAAAGTTTAAGGTTTTTGAAGAAACCTCGGTTTGCATTGTGACCAAATTAAGCCTTATCAAGGTGAATTTTTTGCATGAAACATTTAATCATATGGTGAAGAGGTCATCTGAAGTCCTAAGTGGTCTTTGACTGATATAATTTCTTTACATGAGATCATCTCTTTTACACTTGTTTCCTTTGCCTTTAAGGTATTTAAAGATGGTCAAGATGGGATGCACATGCCATTACACTTCTCAAATATTGAAAATGAGTTTTCAATGTACTAATATCAAAGGAAAGTCATAAAAATGGTTTACATGTCAAAATAGCCTAGTTTTTGCTCTAAAAAGGTAGTTTTATGGGTTTGTGCAGACTTGAGGAGCCCACTTCTAGGTAAAAATGACTTAAAGGTTTATTTTGGTATTAAATAGGTCATCTCCATGAGTTTCAATCTCTCACAGGTCTTAAAATTCCAAAACTTGCTTCTTTTCCTCCATCGCTCCATTGGCAAGCTTCTAAAGCCAATTTTTATATGCTCAATACAACCTGAAGAGAGAGAGAGTTGGGTCCTAAAATTTTTTAAATAGGAGGGGGTACTAGTAATATTAATATTTATGACACTAGTTGTCAAATTTATCCCCCCATATTTATGAACAATCATTAAGAGTGTACGGGGTCTCTATGGCTTATTCATCTAGATAGGGTCCAGGTTTGTTCTGTTTCTTCACTTCAGAGCTTAATGGAGATTTTTATAGGGGGATAATTTTAGGGTCAAATAGGACATTTTTTAGGCTAGAATCATCAGATAATTTGTCTTGATAAGGTGTTTTTTGATAAGAAACTGGTTTCTTATCTTGATTGTTAAGGATGGCAGTTTTCAAGCATGTCTGATATATCAGTTGAGTGTAATCATATTCAAAGGTTTCTCAAGTTCATATTTTATTTATAATACACCTATTTAATTCAATCTAAAGGTTTAGGTACCTTCATCTTGAAGAGGGTTTTCCTTGAGGTATCATGAGTGAGACGGGTCCTTTCACAAGGTATAATTACAGATCTAATGAACTTATAGTGTGTGAGAGTATCTTAGTAAGGTTAACATGATATTGAAGGATTTATAAAATATGATAATGTCTAAATTTTCCTTGGGAGGACATTTCATATGAGGTTTTAAGACTATGCTCTCTCAAAGCTCAAAAGAGCACTTGTAGGCGTAATGAGTAGGTTAGAAGGACATCATGGCATGTGATACGAGCTATGAGGAATCATGAATATAAATAACTGAGCTTGGAGGGCATGGATTTATTTCTCAATGTTCATAAGGTATTTAAGATTAATAATGACAATATGAGAGTAAAAGATCTCTTTGGAGCCTCAAATGCCTAAATAACACAATCAAGACTATGTATGATTGTATTTCCAACTTGAGAGACCTCTAAAGGACTATGTGCCTTGTAAAATGTGTTATGATGGTGTCAAGATGAGTATTTAATGTAAAATAATCCCCTTAAATGAATTTTAATGATCTAAAGGTCACTAAGGTACATCAAGATCATAAAATAAAACCTCTCTAAACCCTGTTTAGTAGAGATTAAGGTATTTTTATTGGTTTCTAAGGTAAAGTTCATATGTTGATTTCCATATTTATCAAACTCTTTGAAAGATTTTACAAGTTGGTAAGATGAGTTGGTGTTAGTAGTGGTTTTGGTATCATATCTACCATATCACCAACCATGTCATATGTCCTTCATCTATCTATACAAATATTAAACATGCACTTACAATAATCAATCATAGTTCAAGGCTATTTCAAGAAGCATCATCTTAGAAACACTGAGGTAGGTGGTTTTGAAGTCTAAGAGATTAAATGATATCAATAATAGGAATTTGATATTATATCATATTGGGAGCATAAGGTAAGTGGAATGACTAATATGCACCACAGTCAAGTACAAATAATCACCTACATCCATGATATGTTAGCATAGTCAATTATCTTCTATGCAACATGAACTTTTTGTGAAGGTTGAGAAAGTAAGGAGAAGATGGATTTGATGGGTGAATGTATTATATATAGTGATTATAATATTACTCATTTAATACAAAAATGAGGTTATTTATAATAAGAAGTAAAGTGAACCTACAGTTATGCCATGCTCACTTAGTCATAGTCAATTAAGGTGACCTGTGTGTGATCACGTGAAGACATGAATAAACAAGAACAAGGAGATGAGGTGTTACAATTTAAAAAGTGTCATGAGGTTAAAAGGTATATGTAGGAATATTAAAGGTCCTAAGGTTATTCACCTTCTTCCCTAAGGTGTAAAAAAGTCCAAAATCATCACCTACAACTAACTTGTAAGCCTAACTGAGCTCTAAGGATAATAGGATGAAAGAATGCAATGATGAGTTAGAAGTTTAGATGAATAGTCAATTATTAAAGCTTATAGAGTTGGAAAATAGGTTAAAAATATTATTTTATAGTATAATACCTCTCATTAATTCACTCATAGCCTTGTGAACTTACAATCAAGCAAAGTATAATCACAGTCAGCCTACCTATCTACAATGCATGAGGAAGTTTGTATGAGAGAGGATATTTGAGGAGTTTATTAATTTCACAAGGTAATAATGAATTTTTATCCATGTTAATGACCTATTAAAGGCGTTTTTTCAATCACATTCTTCCATACAAGCCAAAGGTAGAAAATACACACTTACAACCGGTATACACCTACAGGCAATCCTTGCAAAGAGTGAAGATGTGGATAGGGGTCATGAATGTAAGGGAAATGAGGGTTATAGAGATGAAGATGAATGAGATATAGAGTAAGGAATGTAATACATTTCATTATAAATTCCTATAAAGATCATATTTATAAATTCTACAAACACAATATACTAACATAGTCTTTTAGAACCCTGCAGGCCCACTCACAAGCATAAGTGAGAGGAGTGTCTTTCTCACTAGAGTTGAATGTATAAAAATAAAAAAGAGTGTAAATGAATTATATGATTATCTTTATCAAGTTGTGATCATGATAGGAGGATAGAAACTTAGGATTAAGACCTATAGGGTCAACATACACTGTTTGAATAAAAACCCTTTGTAGTGAGGTTCAAATGTTTCAAACCTATTTGGAAGGTCAGTATTATGGAGCATCATTGTGGATCATTTAATATATCTTTAAAAACATTTATATATATATATTTTTCTATGAAAGTGAGTTTTGAGGTCTTAGGGCTCCAAAGGACCTCCTTTAGGCTTTTTATGCATAATTACCCCAACTCGAGAGGCAAATTTATAGAGGTTAAATCTTGTTGTAGGATTTGCATGGTAACTTGAAGTTGTTTGAGGTTTTTCAGGGGTCCCATTATTCAAATACATGACATTGGATCAGCCCTTTGGTATCACAAATTCATGAATAATTAATTAGAAGGTAGATAACCTTGTTTTTCATAAGAAGGAGCTCAAAGAGATCCCTTTGTTTGCTTAGAAATTTCACAAGGATATGCATGGGAACTAAATACAGTAAGGGATGTTAGATGGGTCCCCATACTATAAATTCTTGTCATTATTTTTTGTAATGGATCCCTATCCTTTATGAATCATTGTTAAGAACTTAAACCTCTTAAAACCCTTCTTAAACCCTACAACTGACCCAATGGAGAAGATATGCTTCTTGATATATTAAAATTCAATAGTTTGAGCTATAAATTAAATTATTGATACTCAAAACTCTCCTAAGCTTCACTTCCAAGTGTTTTTTTACATGTGTAGGTACAATACCTTATGGTATAATACCCTATGGTACAATACAAAATAGGTAGTTTTGAGCTTGTTTGTGAGGGTATAAGTTGTGGAGTGATCTCCAAAACATTTAAAAGGATTTATGGCGACTTAATAGAGGTTTAATAATTATCTAAAATCTTCTAGAGGTCCCTAAAGTTGTTATATAATCACTGTAAGTTGGCCACTAGCTCAGAAGGTGAGAAAACTCAGTTTTGCAAGCCAAGAATCAATGGTGAAGGCCTGAGAGTGAAATAAGAGACTTAAATATCAAGGGATGAGTTGTTTAATAGTTATAAAGGTCTCAATAAGTCATTTTAAAGCACCAAAACCTACAATTTTCATGAAAAACATCTAGGCTTACCAATGACTACTTCATGGTTTGCCCATCTACACAAGGCCCAAGAAATTAAAATTTGGCATGGAGGATGGTATAATTCTTGGTAAAGTGAATCAAACACTTTTGGCAGGTTTCACACGTGTGGGTGGCTATTTGGGCCAAATCTCTCTTTCTAGGCCTAGGAGGCATAATTAATTCTAATTAAAGAGAGAAATGATAGAAAAGGGATACTTACACTCAGATTTAGATATGAAAATTTGGTATGAAGCTATAAGGGGATAGAGGGTACTCAAACATGTGCTCAATTTTCCAAGGGGATCCATACATTATTTTGGACAAGGAGATTTACCAAATTTTATGGATATAAGGAATGGGTGGAAAAGGAAGCAAATGGAACAAATTAGCATCTTTTGGAGGGTCTGATGGCTCTAAGTGCCTTTTTGAAGGTATAAATTAATTATGAGAAGCCATCCATGGAAGAGATTTGCCTGATTTAAATTGAAACCCAATTTTATCTCTCCTACACCTCTTTTATTAAGAGGGATTCAAATGATCAAAGCAAAAATTGATGCATAGAAGCTCTTCAAAAGAATTTATTGAGGTTGATACTTATATCCTATGCCTATTCAAGTAAGAACAAGTCAAAGTTTGATTGGAAGAAGGATTCAAAGGGTGTAAAGGTCTTTAGGACTCCTAACAAGACCTTCCTTCCTTCTTATTCCTAGCATGTTATAAGAGTAAAACAAGCATTTATGAGCCTTATAACATCCCAAGTAAGGTGGAGAGACCTAAAAAATGGCTTAGGGGAATATTTCAATGGAGAATGAATGAAGAATTGAAAACCTATTTTCTAGGAGGAAGGGTTATTCTTCAATAAGGACATGTGAACTAGTATATAAGGTGTGTAAGTAAAGATATATGCACCTTCAAAGTGGTCAAACTTGGCCAATCAATGATGAAGACATTTTAAAGTATCCTTAACACATGATACTCTACCCTTATGCCACTCTAAGGACATTAAGTGAGAAGAGAGATTCTAGGAAACACTACATAACACTTGAGTGGTTTCAAGACCAAGTTTGACATCCCTATTTTGGGGCTACTTTGTCTCCCCTATCACTTGATTTTTTTATCTATACTCTCTTTTCCAAAATTACATTATCACTCTTTTGATTTGGCTATGCTGAAAGACTGCCAAATTTTTGTATTCACCTCTTGAATAAATAAGAAGCTCTTTTTCTCCATTTTTAGGTTTTGGTGAAGTGTATGGTTATTGTCATTTATATATCATTATGAATCAATTATTTTCTAGTTTTTATTCCTTCATATAGTATATTTGAGTTTTTTCAAGTCATACTAAGTGTCAAAATCAATCTTAGTCTAAGGTTGGATGTGAATTCAATATCCTTTTCATTCCTTCCATATAAAGAGTGAGTTTTTCAAGTCCTTTGCATGAAACATTGTTGTAGAAATCATACCTAAAGTGAAGAGAATGTGTTCAAGCCTTTTCCCTTACTAAGAGTGTCAATTACAAGAATAAGTGGTCATATTCATTGGTGCATCACTTTCATTCCAAAGTTTTCATTTCAATTTCAATATAAGCAGTATCCTTTCACCCTTTTTATAGTAAAAAATTATTAATTAGTAGGAGTAAGACTAGATTTAATGAGGGCATCAAGGGAACCAATGCTCTAACTTGAGATTCTCTCCCTTCCAATGTCACCCACACTTAGGAAACATTCCATTGTTTCAGTGGGAAGCAACATAAATTATCACAAGGGTAACACTCCTAATTGACAACACCTACCACTATGTGTAATGTGGAAAGACACAACCTTATGGCTTGGTGTAGACACACAAATTAACATCCATTGATAAACTAATGCACTTGTGACCATCCTCTTATACACACTCAACTCATGTCAAATTCCATGGTTTTAAACTATTATTCCTCTATATTTATGCATATGACTCTTACCCTTGAGTAAAATCTGATACATAACATTCATCTTATTCACTCCAAAATAGCTATACTCATCATTTTGAATGATTCACACTTGTAGCTTATTGTCTATACTTATCAGAAAAATTCATTCCTTTAGGACTATCACACCTTCTAGTAGTGTCTGATTCTGCTGGTTGCATCCTCCTGATAAATAATGATTATTTTCTCAAATTTAAACTCACCTAATGGGTCATCCTATATGTTTTGTTAGTTCTATTTGAAGAATTTCCAAAAATATCATTGTAAACCTACATTTTATGACCATTATTCACTATAGGCTCATATGATTGAAAAACACTGGAATATCTAATTGCACATTGAAAGGAAAGCACCTATTTTTTTCAATTTTGAGTCCACACAACCCTAATATCCCTAAGTTAAATATGAATACACCTCTAAGGTCACAAATAATCGTTTAAACACTTAAACACACTAGGATTATACCAACATATTTAATTACCCCAGTTTTTCACACACACCACCATACCATGGGATAACTACATGGAGTTTGATCCCTCTTTCGAGTATTGGTATGTAAGCAACGCTTAACACAGGGGGTGTTGAGGTCAAGCACAACTTCAACCACTAACCCTTTTTTCCCATTTATTTTGTTTATCCCTCATGGTCTATTGAGTTAGGCTTCTAAGTGAAGAAGAAGGAAAATAATGACTTCCATAATGAATTGCATATATTTGATCATGCACACAGGACCTACAGGTGAAAGTATACTAATCCAAATTTACACAAAAAGTTAAAACCCTATCAGACATCAATGTCACCTATAGACATTAGCACAAGTTGATCTCATCTAAATAGAGTGGTCTTCCCTTGAGTGGTTATAGAGCCCTATTCCTAATTCAAAGCAACCTCATACGACCATACATTTAGTTTCAAAGTTGTAGTCAATGTACTCCATGTTCTATTTCCAACCAAGTTATTCCTCTTTGGTATTATCTCCTTTTTGTGTATTTTTAGATTTATCAAGTTATAAACCAATTTTTTGATTTTTTCCATATTTTATACAATCTAATTTTACACAAAAGTTTGTCATAATTAGGATTTTATACATATTTATCCCAGTTTTGATAAAACATATTGGTGAACTAGTGTTTTGTTTGAACATTACCAAACCATAGGTTTTCCTTAAGGTTCCAAACTTATTTCTAAGATTTCATATTTTTTTCTTAGGATTTTAGATTTGATCTCTAATTTCTCCTTGTTCTTTATGTAAATCAAAAATTTTATTATTTGCCCTAGGGTTTCACCCTCATTTTTATATTAAGGTTTTTCCTTTCCTAGGCTTGTGGGTTATCTTTCATTATTTAACTCATATATGATCCATAACGACTCTATTTTAAAAATTATTAGAGGTATTTATCAGTCATATTGATAAAATCAGAAACCTATTTTTGTTCACTAAAATATTATATGGATTTTTTAGAACTTACAATTTACTATTTTTATTAAATTTGACCTAGGGGATGAATGGTTTACCTAATTTAAAATTAATTTATGAGTTTTTTATGTTTATTGACTTTAATCAAACACCTATTTCAGATATCAAAAATATGTAACAGTATTATGCACATCATATAATGGCTATATGGTTACTCTTGGTGTATACCTTCTAATTCAAATAATGATTGTTCTAATTGCATAGTGTCAACTAGAAATATTAAATATTTTTTATAGTTACCCATTAAATTTGATAACACTAATGTACAAATAAAATCAAGGTTGAAGTTAATCATAATACACCTTTTATGTCTATGTTAACTTCTACCAACCCTCCTTAAGACAATGATAGCTACGTTCCCTCTAACTAGGTCCATGTTATCACTATCCCAAGAATAAGGTAATCCACCCTATAATGACAAATAAAGGTAACCAACATGTCTTTCGTTACCCCCATCCACCTCCCACATCTCCTCTTGATGGTGTTTTTATTTATATCTAATCACAATTACCTAGAGTTTATGCTTGTGAAGCCCTTCAAGATCAAATAATCACTATGGGAAGGATACTAAAAGAGTTTAAAAATAAAAATCAATATTTTATTTCTAATATCAAATCATTAGAACATTAGATCATTTATCCAAATAATTATAATATGTTAGAGTTAATCATGCATTTGCATCTTCATTTATAAATTTTATGCCTAACAAGACTTCATATCAAGATTGAAAGCTAAAACAAAATATATCTACAACTAATGCTTCAAAAAGCATACAAAAGACTAATAAGATTTAAATTGATATTCTAAGAGAAATGATTAGCAACAAGTTGATCAAACTACCTCAAATACATCCTTTAAGAAGATAAAAATACTATTGTGCTTATCATAGAATGCATGGGCATCATACAAATAAATGTGTGGCTTTGAAGAGAAAAATACAAAGTATCATTTATAGTAGTGATCCTATTATAGGTACATCAATTGATAAACCCACTCACATTATAATTTCATCTCCTAAGGAACAAGTGCAAGTAGGACAAGTGGAAAAATTAAAATTAATACAAATGAAACAAAGACAAAAGTATGGATACAAAAGGATAATTTGGAGTAAAAATTGTTACAAATGGAACAATTAGAGCTAGAAAACATTTAGGAGGTGAAATTAGAATAAGCAAGATTACAAAAGGAACATGATGAAAAATAACAATTGTAATATGTAAAATTTAGAAACTTAGTTAGAAACTAACAATGGTAATTCTTTCATTTTAAAAACTCAACATAAACCCCAAATAGAGCATAGAAGAGAAATGAACATGATGTACCTTCACTTATCAACAATGAAGATACTCATCCTTTGTTACTTTGGATGTAATATTTGATACTTGTGATGTGGTACTCAAATGAAACTCCTATGCAAGGGATTTCAACAATGTGATAATAATTTGATTGATATATTTTTCTCTCAAGTGGATATGTGATGATAATTTTGATAGCTTATTCAATGATACATTTGATAGGTTAATAGTTGGTCCTCAACATGGAGGAAAGCTTGTTAATTTATAGATTTTTTGGATGAGGAATGGATGGCCAGATTTAATCTGAATATATTTAATATTTTTATTTTGGATGGTTACATATAAGTCCTCATTCAAATGAGGAAGACTAATTCCTCAAGTGGTTGAGAAATATGGTGAAGTTAGTTGGGTGGTTGACTGAGTCAATAAAATGAATTAATGAAGTTGTTTTCTTGTTTTTAGGATAGTTTAAATATTCCATGAATTGGTTAAGGTAGTTAGGTGACTCACTATGTTGATTGAATGTTTCAAGGAATTGGCTGGGATGACTCATTAGGTGGTTGAATGGGTAAATAGATGATGTGGCTTAGCTAATTTTATTATTTGTTTTATTTATTTATTTGGGATTTATGTGTGCATGGATTTATTAGTGACTAAATAAATAACTAATATTAATTAATTTGTTAATTAATCAAAGGGGAATGTTAGTGAGACTATACCATTTTTTTTTATTATTGTGGTGGTGTTATCACAATTCAGGTGGTATGAATCTGGATTTGTGATTTTGAGTAGATTATCGAGTATAAGTGATATATGATGAATGGGGATGAAATTATATTAGTGAGGACACTAAAGTGGTAGAATATATGTTTATGCATTTTGATCCTCTTTGAAATTGCATTGCGACTAGAAGAAATGACTTTTCAAAGAATGAAGGAAAGTAGAAGGGAGAGGGGTGAAAAATGATGCCCCAAGTGGATTGATTGATTAAATGACAATGTACTGAGTTAGTTAGTGATGATTCCCCCTCAAGAGGTCATGCAGGGATGAATGACATGAATGGGTTCTCGAAATGAGATGAAGGGAGAAATATGGAAGTATCAAGGGGTGGGTATGAATGAAGAGGGGTTGGGATACAATATGATGTGATGAATGGATAAGAATTATATATATATATATATATATATATATATATATATATATATATATGATGGTATGGATGGTATGGATGAATGAGGTTAACCCACTTGAGCTAATTCTTACATGTTATAAATACCCATATTTTGTATAAGCCTTATTTTATGATGTCTTTTGTAGAGCCTTTTATATGTACACCATTTAATGGATATTTAAGTACTTAGTGGTGTGGTTTTGTGGAGGCCTCCTCGTCTATATAACATTTTTATTATGGTTTTTAATCTTCCAATACTTTCTATCATTCTTAGACACTTTAACCATCATGTTATAGGGATCCTTAAACATTTATGGTTTTGCTTTGTTGTCTGGGTCATGGGACACTACCATTCACTTTAGGTCCTGGGACACTACCATTCACTTTAGGTCCTGGGACACTACCATTAACTTTAGGTCGCTATCGTCAATGTTAGTTTCCTAAACTTTAAGCGAGTTTCCTAGTTGGTCATCTTCTTTATTTCTATTCTTTTTATTTTATGACTTTTGTGTGGGCCCGTGTGGTTGTATCTTTGTCAACTTTTGCATTGCACTGGTCTTAATTTAAAATTAAAAGGTTACATATATATATAAGGCTAGGGCATAATATTTTATTATCAATCAACATTCTCAATTAACATACATATTTTATTTAAGGGTTATTGAATCACACCTTATACTGAATTACTCGAGTTAAAAGTCTGAAGTATTTTAAAAGGTCAATTTTCACTTGGATTTCTTATACCAAGGATTATAATAGAAGAAAGAGAATATAGTTACACAATAACCATTACACACATACACCTATGAGGGAGAACATCATGTAAGTTTGAGGCCCTCTTTAGAGTATATGGCAATGTATGTAACACCTAACAATAATAGGCTTGATAGGGTTAAACTCAACTCACGTGTTAAACCCTTTTTATTGAGTCATAGGTGTTTACAAGGTAAGGAGCTAGCATTTTATTGTCACATGAATATCATGCATAATCTGATCATTGATTTAGGTAGAAATATGAAATACAGGTGTAGGTGTAGTTTTAGGAAGAAGCGTAATTGATTTCAACATTATGGCAAAAATGTTTGGATTAGGATACTAACATTGATGATAGTGTCCAAAGGTTGTTGTTAGTGTCCAAGAAGGAAAAATAGTCAAAAACCTAAGTGAACTGAATATAGATCTAGGTATTAGGACTAAGATACACTTATCTCATCCCTTAGTTGTATCATCATTGTTATATTTCTTACACACACTTGAATAAGTTAATTTATAGTACTATTGCATACTTCCAAAACATGAGTTTGTACACTATTCAATCAATTTTATTCCTATAGTGTTTTATTACAAAATCCCATTGTGGATGAAACATTTTAGTGAACCCGACCTTTGAGTCTAAATTGAACACCCTAGCTTTCCCTAGGTTTTTAACCTTCTAGAGTTTTAGATTGTTGTAATTTTTTTTCCATATCTAATTTTATTTGTATAGGCACATTATAGGTTATGCTTGTCTCCTTGTTTCCCTAGCCTTCATGCTCTTTATTTTGGTTGTATTTGGGTTTATAACCCTCAAAATGATTACCCTAGTGAAAAACCTAAAAAGCCCCATCATTTGGATTTTATATACAATCTTCTTGATGATCAATACATTACTTATGAGGATTTCATGGCTAACAAGAAATGTAATAAAAAACCTCCTTTTGTAGTATTCCATTATAATTATGCTAATGAATGGACCAATAATCCAAGTGATATAAATGCAAAGGTTGATTATAATATAGAGACTAATAGCACCACTTCTGATTGATTTTATGGTTATGATAGTGATTCCACATACCTGTAGTTATAAAGTGAGTGTGAAGAGCCTAACTCTTATGTTTCTCCTATATTGCATGATTTACAATATAAATATGTCTTGCTTTATAAAATACCAAATTTATCTTTGCCATTTGCTAGTGCATTGCAACACATTATATGTTATAAAATAAACATGCATGCAAACTAAAAGAAGCATATATTTCAAAATGTTGATCATAACACTCTTTCATTCATATATTATTCTCATAATATCCATGTATAAATATATAAATGCATATCTTCTTTAAAAAATGATGCACATGATATAAAGCTTTAGTATATTCATTTTTAACCAAATGTTGAAAATTTTACAAAAGCTGAAGTTTTTTTTTCCATTTTTAACAAATACAAATACTACACAAAAGGAAAGTATTCCTCTTTCTCTCGATCTCAATTATGCAAATATGACAAAATTAGAGTACGCTATTTCTTTACTCAATGATACAAAGATAGAATTAAAGTCATTCTTTACTGTCTCTTGATCGTAAAAATGTTCAATGTCATTCCTCTACTTTATCTCTGGAAGAAAGGAATCAAATTCACTTTCTCTATCTAGAAACACAATTATATACAAATGCATGCAATAATTCTCTCCCTCTCCTTATAAAATGGAAATATGAAAATCATAATAGTAGTCAAAGTAGTATACATGATGCATGAATTAAATGATTTCACTCACTTTGATTGAAATGACAATGATTAAAATATCTATCATGATGAAAAGGATCACTTTTATATAGATCATGCTCCTTATAATTCTTTGAGGGATTGTGAAAAAAAAAATGAAATTTCATTTCTTTCATGTAATGAGGATTCTAGTAGTCAATCTATTTTCCATAATAGTATGCATGATATGTTAGTTTAACTCATATACAATGATTATTTACATAATAGATATATCGATGATGGTGACATTAATGAACAAAATGTTTCTTTCTGTGAGATCCAATGTAATATTATTCCTTTGGAGCAAACATATGATATATCTTTCGATGAAAATGTCATAGAAGGACATATTATCATGCCTCCCTCACCTGATCAAAATAATGTTCTAATATCGACATATAATCACAATATTCAACCATTAATTCCTTTTGCAAATATTGTATCTCTTATGCATGATGTGGGTGATCTTCAAGAAAAAGTTCATTTTTTTTACCAAACATGTAACTCATTACAAACTTTGTTATAAATTATTGGATTTAGAAAAAGAATTGGGGCTAATTTAGATACCTACATAGATACATGAAGATATTGAGATTGAATCAAAAGATACATGTATATCACATACAACACCTCTTACAAACAATAAAGAGTCTATAAAGAATAAAAATATAGAATACCTCCTATAATTAGAGCACATACTTCTACTAAGAATTAGCCACTTTAGTATGATCACTTTAGAGATCGACCACATGATATACCAAATGTATTATTGGATAATAAGTTGACTACTCTTCCTCCAAACTACTATCATCCACCACATAAATTTGAGAAGATCAAACAAAAACCATTTTTCACTTATCATGGTATTAATGGGAATCATAACAATACTTTTTATGTTTTACAAGAAAATATTATATAACTTGCAAATAGGGGAGTTATTACATTTAAAGATGATACAACAATGTCTTCTTATCCCACTTCAAGAGGTTATCCTATGAATACCAAGACATCCCATGACACTCCTACTATGGAGTAAATGGTTTATTAACCTTTGTATAAATTAACCACTATAACACACTTTATAATGGCCAATGTATCCCACATTGATCCTACCAAGGAACCATTGGTTGATCGAGACCTCTCACTAAAGGTGCACATTATAACATCCCCACTAGGATCTACCTAAAAAGACGTGAATTTTATTTTTTAATTTTAACAACATATTCTTCCATTAGATTACACCATGAGAATCTAATTAATGATCCATATAAAATACTATGAGTATGATAATTACAAAATAAACATGTGACATTTTTTATCACTAATCACTATCATCATAAGAAACACATCATATATATATAGTATATTCATAGATGGGGATATCGATAATATTTTCATATATTCATAATATTGATCTAATAATGTGGTTATTTGTGACAATGTATGTTCAATATTAGATGTGGATACTAGTCATAACTTATAATAGATATCCATGAACTAGACTAATTGAATCATAACATAACAATTTACTAATTTAGTTTGTTGAGTTACAGGCCACATATGAGGTATCTTCCTAATTAGGTTAATTACATCCTCATGTATAAATATTATTATTATGGAGGATATTGCTCATGTCACTCTGACACCTAGTTGTTATTAAATATCACATTCATATAACATATAACTAAGATTATGAGACATTTGATTTTTGACATTGTTATGAACGGTTGTTTGTATAGAGTAGTTGAGCTCAAGAACAACGGACTATGATATTATGGGATGTCATAGAGTAATTTATATTTAAAACTACTCATAATAATTATAAAATAATAGTTTAAATGTATATTATACTCGAATGGTACAAACTGTGATTGTTATGCCTATTATTTATGGATAAATTATAATGTAGAGATTCATTCATATGTTTGATGAACTAAATGTATGCATTAAGGTTATTTCTATATTTATCATGTTTTGTGATTATTATTAGGAAGTAATTTATATGAATCTATTTTTTATATTTATGGTAAACAAGTCTCACATTATTGGTACTGAGTAAGTAGTAAGGCAGACTTCACTAGCTTACTAACATCACAATGCCAGATGAGTGTAATTCGATCAAGTGGTGTGTCTGAAATTGACTGATCCTAGATATCAATGACTATCTTTGACTAAAGTAATGTTAGTTATATATTTTCATTTCATATGTATGATTTTTATGTTTGTGTGATATCATGTTAGAACGAATTTCTTTATGGTACACTGCATGTTTTTAGAAATCATACAACATACATGTACTATCTTGTTTCTCTAGATTCTCGCACCATCACTATCTACTCATCCATGAAGGGAGGGCCATTCCCTAATGGGGGATTATACAAGGGATTTATGGTCCATGGTTGGTGTGGAAAAGTGCTCAAATGATGCTTTCCCTCCCCACAACAGTATTTCTTTAGAGATGACACTTGAGATTGTCATAGATACTAGAGTTCGGAGAACTTATGCTCCATGGATCCATATATCTTATATTTGTGCATTATATTGTATTATTATTTAAATATTACTTGATGATTTGTAATTATTTACTTATTTTACATTGACAATAGTGGATGTCTGATTGTACCAGTCATGGTTGGAAGTCCGTAGTTACTTTCTATATTCAGTTATGATGTGTTTCTTATGATATATATATATATATATATATATATATATATGATATTCCTTATATCCTATACATGTATATTCTTACACCATTAGTAGATATTCTATTTTGTTATGGTTTAGCGTTATTATTACTATATAAACTTCCCAAATCCTCATAATATTATAATCATAGATTTGGGATTCTATTTTAGTATGTATGTCGAAAAGCTGTAGCTCAATATCACACTTAAATATAAATATACCAAATCTGAACATACTAAATTATTTAGTGGAGTATAATTGAAATACGTGGAATACATTCATCTTAACATATTTAACAGCACTTATATATTTAGATAATGATTAACCTACTAATAATGAAATAATAAATATAGGCCAAAAAAATATTGCTACATATAGCTAAGCATTGGTTTTAGAAGACAAAACCATCCATTAAAATATATACAATGTTGTCAAATTTACTTGCAACGTAGGCTATTATACTCTAGCTTTACATATTGCTATTATACTGGAATGAGTTAGTTTGTAGTATATGATAACTTATTATAACTCGGTAATTAACATATATGAGTCAGTGTATATATAGTGTATAGTATAATGATTTAATGAGTTAGTGTATATTATATACAAATTACTGTTATGGTCACTCATATATAGATCATTGTTGTCAGTATAAGCAGATCACTGAGCTAACATATATATATATATATATATATATATATACACACACACACACACACACAATTCACATGGCTAAGTAATTCACTATAATTTAACCATCAAGTTTGTTGTGTATATACCTACGTAAGAAGTTTGATCTGTACAGTTAGGTCATCGAGGTTGCTAATAGGGGAAACTAGATGCCACATATAACAGAGATCATATAAATATTAATTATATGATATTATAATTTACAATATATTAAATGCAACACATCAATAAACCATTGGCAGGAGGCTAAATTATAAGAGATATTTGACTCAATGCAGGTCAACGATTTGAATCTCAGAAGTCCCTTTTTTTAATCTATCTCCTTCATAATTTCTTCCTCGTGAGAGCAAACAACAAAATGCAATTAGGACAATACAATACCACAATATGCATGTCCACTAAAAAATATTTTGTAGGTAGCCATATAACATATGGTTATATAACATTAACAACAGTATTTAAAATGTTACAAAATGTATAAATCAACTTGTGTTTTATACTTCTCAGATCACTGTGTTTCCCTAGGTAAGTAGTTTGACCTTTATATTGAAATTTCCATTTATATATTTAGTTCCATATATATAAACATGTATATATGTATTTATTTATATAGTTCATAAACAAATATACACTAAAATATATATATGTATTTATTTATACACTTCATATATATATTTGGTTTTATGCAGGTCATTCTATTTTCATGCAAATCATTGTATATAGAAAAATGGCTAAGTTCAAAATACTTGGGTATATTTTTGGTATTCAATTATAAATCACCACATATTACCATATACTCTAATTTAGACCATTTCATGAATATCATAACAAAATTTAAGACAATGCCTACCTAATATCCATGTTCAATATCAAACTTTGTCCAAGCCTTCAATTTTCCTTCTTCTCCAATCTCTCTTTCTTCTATGTCTCCTTCTAATTGTGCCACTTCTTTTTAATATTTCTTCTCCCTTTTAAGAAATGTGCCACTTTTCCCCTTTATGTAATGCTCTTTCTTTATTTTTCATTCAATGGCTTTATCTTTTTTTTTCCATATTTTTTTCCTAAATCCCTAAATGACTACCTTCCTTTCTCTTTTATTTCTGGTATGATTTTTTTCCCTTTTCCTTTTTAAATATTTTCCTCTTTTCTTAAAAAAGTTTGCCCCTTATTTAACTTGCCATTTTTTTTCCTTTTTGTTTTCTTTTTTTCCATTTTATTTATTTCTTATTTTTATATTTTCTAATTATCTTAATAATAAATAACTATTTAGTCATACTGACTTAATAAAAATACTACATAACAAAACACAAGATTTATTCCATAGTACACATGATTTATTCTACATAATCATTACAATAAGCTAACCATGTGTAAATAATCTAAATGCAACTAATTATTAGAATATACTAACTTGTACTAACTAATGTGGTGTGTGTAGGGTTCTATCCATTTTCTCTATCATCCCCTAGCATCTCCATCTACATCACTTTCTTCGATGATGCTTTCTCTTTGTCAGGATCTGAGGGATGAATTTGTCCTACGTCTAACTCACGACAAACATGTAGTTAGTCCATAACATCATGACATATATAGATCATAAAATATAACTTAAATAATAACTCATCATGATCATAATATAAGAATATACACTACAACTAACTCATAGCAATGTAATCATGTAACCAAATAAATATTCAATTGTCACATAATAACATATAACTCTTAGCTTAAGAAAATAATAAAAAATGAAAATTTCAACTATAAATATCCACAAATAATCAAGTAAGTTTTTTTAGCGAGGAATCAAGATGTAACATCTTTCCTACCTAAAGCTAGTCATCATCCTAGATGACTCTTATTCAAATATAAGTTCTGAATTAAAAACATTTTTCAATAGAAAAATAACATAGTATAAAGTATCAAATCAAGAAAATAAATGTGGAAATCGCCTATAGAACTCATCATAGTCCTCCCAAGTAGCATTGTCCTCAGAGTATTGGTCCCACATGACTTTACATTGTGACATCTCTCTATTATGCAAACAAAGTTTACGAGTGTCAATTACTCTAATTAGTTCTACCATGACCACCCTGAGATCCAAAACCTGCAAAGCATTCCAATCTAACTCATGCGAAGGATAAACTACATAATTTTTAAGATAAGAAACATGGAAGACATTATGTAATAGAGCTAGGGGTGGTGGTAATCTAAGCCTATACACTATAGGACTGACCACTTCTAACACCTCAAAGGGTCCCACATATCTCAGTGATAATTTCATTGAATTTCTAAATTTAATCAAGATCTTATACGACTTAACCCATAAAAACACTTTATCACCTACAAAAAATGACCTATCTATCCTTTTCAGATCAACATAACTCTTCTACTCATCATTGGCCTCAACCAATATCTATTTGATTATTCTAAATTTATCTTTTATTTTTGAAAGCATCTCACATCCAAAAATTACCCTATCTTCCAACCTATCCCATTGATTAATGTCCTACACCTTCTTCTGTACAATGATTCAAATGGTGCTATCTTCAAAACTGATTGGAAAGATTTGTTGTAAATAAACTCAACTAATGAAATATAATCTTCCCAATTATACTAATGATTCATGTAATACATGAAGAATATACTATATCACTTGATTAACTTGCTCAGTCTAATCATCAGTCTCTGCGTGATATGCAGTGCTAAAATTTAGCTATGTACCTAAAGCTAAATTTAGGGTTACCCAAAATCTAGAATTCATCTTCGTATCATGATCTAAAATGATCTTATCTAGAAATCTACACAACCTATATACTTACTTTACAAACCTCTTCACAAGAGTATGCACATCATTTATCAAATTGTCGAGTATAAAATGAGCCACCTTGGTTTGTTTGTCAACTACTACGAAGATCATATCATGCCTATTTCATGACATTGATAAACCTTGAACAAAGTCCATACTGATCACCTGTCGCTTCCATTTTGGTATGTCATGTGGATATAATAAACCATTCAGATGCACATATTCAGCTTTCACTCACTAACATTCTAGATAACATGACACAAAATCCACTACATCCTTCTTAATTTCCTTATAGAAATACAATGGTCTAAGCTCTCTCATGAGCTTGGTTACTCTTGGATATCCTGAATATGGGGCATTATGTAGTTATTTTATCACTATGTTCATTAGATTCTCTCAATCTAACACATACATCCTTCTATTATAATGAAAAATACCAACACTCTCTTATCTGAATCTTTTATACCAAGGATTATGAGCTTTCTCAAATAATGCTTTTTTGACCTGATCGTAGAATTCATCTCCTGACAAGAATTTGATCACTTAATATATAAAATTACTCTTAATAGTAGTCATGACTACTATGTACCTTCTATGATTAAGGGCATCGAATAATATATTTTCTTTACCTTTGATATATTTGATATCAAAATTGTAATCAAACAAGAATTATAGCCAACATATCTGATGAGCATTTAATTCAGTTGGGTGAAGATGTAATTATGACCCAATTAATGCCACAAAACTTGTAAGGTATGCATAATTGCTCCAAGTTATAGGTCATGATGGGCATAAATCACTTTATAAGGTTTCAACTTCCTTGATTCATAAGCTACTACTGAACCATCCTGCATAAGGACTCCTCCTAGTCCATCCCCAAACACATTTGTGATCACTGAAAATTGACCATTGGGGTCAAGAACTCTTAATAATAGTGCTGAAGTTAGCCTTATTTTCAATTTCTTATAATCTAATTCACACTTATCTGACCAGACAAAACTTTGGTTCTTCCATTATAGAGAGGTAATCAGATTAGCTATCTTGGAAAAAATTGAAACAAACTTCCTATAATAGCCTATTAATCCCATGAAACTTCTTACTTCATGGATATTATTTAGCACCAACCTTCCATAATGGATCTTATCTTTTCTTGATCTATTGAGATACCATCCATAGAGATAATATGTTCTAGATATTGTACTCTTTCCTAAAAAAATGTGCACTTAGATAATTTACCATATAAATTGTGCTTTCGCAATCGTTGTAGAACTAGTTCTAGATGCTGAAGGTGCTCCTCTTCATTCTTAAAGTATATAAGAATGTTATCAAGAAAAAACAAAATAAAGTGATCTAGATAATATCTGAACACACTGGTCATGAGAATCATAAATAATGTCAGAGCATTAGTCAACCCAAATGGTAACACTATGAAGTCATAGTGCCCATAACGAGTTCTATACACTATTTTAGGAATATCCTCATCCCTTATCCTTAGCTGATAGTATCCTACTCTAAGATCAATCTTAAAAAGTACTATTTCTCCCTACATTTGATTTAAAAGATCATATATACGAGGTAGTGAATACGTATTTTTGATAGTTTCCTTTTTCAACATTCTATAATCAATGCAAAGTCAAAGAGTACCATCCTTCTTCTTGACAAATACTACTAGTGTACCCCATGGTGGCATACTATGCCTAATCAACTCCTTTGACAATAATTTCTAGAGTTGCACCTTCAATTCAACCAATTCATTGGTTGTCATCTTGTATGGTACCTTAGATTGTGGTTTTGATCCAGGTATGATATCAATAGAGAAAGCAAACTCATGCTAGGAGGCAATCTTAGTAATTCCTCTAGAAACACATCATGAAAATTCCTAAGGAATGGATAATCTCTGAGAGATGATTCCTTAGGTTCCTCCACTTTATTTATTTTGATGATAAATTCTTGGCACCCTTTTCCTTCATCCCTCTTGAGTTGCATTACAAAAATCTACCTAAGCCTCAACTGTCTTTTTTTGCCCTAAATTTATGTCTGATTTTGAAAATCATCTAGACACTCAACCTTCTTCAAATAACAGTTAACCTTGGCTTTATGTTTTTCAAGATAGTTGACTCCTAATATCACATCATATGACTCTAGTGGTGCTACATACAGATCCACTACTATTGTGAACTCAGGAAACCTAATCTTTGCTTTGACTAAACACTTATCAACCATGACTTTTGAATCATTCCCATATTATATTGACCATGTATTTACCATTACTTCAACTCTTCTAGATAACTTAATAAGTATTTAGGAGCTATAAAAGATTATGTAGCTCATGTATCTATCAAAACAAAAATTGGATATTCAAATAAAATACCTGATAACATAATGAGTGAAGCTTGAAATTTGGCTTGCCGATTGTCAACTATCACATGAATACGATGCTAAAAAGTTCCCTGTTGAGGAATAGGACCTTTGTTCTTTGACTTGTCCTGAGTAAAATCATGAGCATAATGGTCATCTACACAAATGAAACAACCTCTATGTGGTCCTTTCTTATCAACCTATTAGTTTCCCTTGAAACTGCCTTTAAAACCATTGCCCAATTTCTTATTGCCTAAACTATTATTGAATTTGGTATTCTAACTTTTGAATTGATTCTTAGAGTCTCCACCCCTATATTTCTAATTATTTTTTTTAAAAGTTGACTTAGAATTTCTAAACTTTTTCTTGAACTTGTCCTTGGCCTGTGCAAGAGACTCAACTTATGTTCTTGTTTAACTATCTTTTCAAAGACTTGGCCCATGTAGAAGGTCTATGGACATCCACCTCTCTGCCGATATGGGGTTTCAATCCCATGATAAACTTCCTAATCCTAAACCTCTCATCTACTTGATAGTAAGGTACATACTTTAGAAGTTTGGTGAAGTTCTCCCAATACTCATTCATTGATAAGTCTCCTTGCTTTAGATTCTAAAAATTTGTGAGCTTCTAGTCAAAATAAATCTATGGAAGCCATCATAACCTGAACAAAATCACAAACTACTCCCAAATAGTGGTGGGCAAGTTAAGATTCATTTCCAACTTCTTGTTAGCCCATCATGTAGCTGCTTCACCAACTAACTAATATGCTCCCTGTACTACTTAGTGATGTTAGAGTAGTTTTATATCTCAAAATACTTCTCCATCTTAGTCAACCATGCCTCAAATCCATCACCCAAAATAGTTACATCAAACTTAGGTGGATTCACCTTTTTCATATCTCTAGCCAACTCTGTAACTACCTGTGCTCTCATGTCCTGAGGGTTTTCCTATTTAGTGGGATGCTCTTCAGGTTTTTATAATTGTTCTTCCTCTTCATGGCCATGGAATTTCTACTCCAGGGCTATAATATGGTCCTTGGTCTCATTCATGGCTATGAGAATCTGATCTAATTTTTTTGCTTACTCATCAACAAATCGGTTAGGATCAAATAAAGGATTAGTATCATTGACATTTGATAGATCCTCTCTAGATACTCTAGCTTTCACCATTCTATTTTATGTAAATAGAAGGATATGAAAATATTAGTGGAATCATTAGGTCCTAGAGTTTATACCATAGCTCTGATACCACATGTAACATCCCCACTAGGATCTACCTCAAAATACATGAATTTTATTTTTTAATTTTAACAACATATTCTTTCATTAGATTACACCATGAAAATCTAATTAGTGATCCATATAAAATACCATAAGTATGATAAATATAAAATAAACATGTGACATTATTCATCACTAATCACTATCATCATAAGAAACACATCATAACTGAATAAATAAAGTAACTATAGACTTCTAACCATGCTTGGTACAATCATACAACCATTATTGTCAATGTATAATAAGTAAGTAATTAAAACTCATCAAGTAATATTTAAATAATAATACAATATAATATACAAATACAAGATACATGGCTCCATAGAGCATGAGTTTCTTGAACTCTAGTATCTATGGCAGACTCAAGTGTCATCTCCAAATAAGTAATGCTATGGGGAGGGAGAGCATCATCCAAGCATTTTTTCACACCAACCATAGAACATTGATCCCCCACACAATCCCTCATCAGGAAATGTCCCTCCCATCATAGATGAGTATATAGTGATGGTACGGGAATCAATAGAGATAAGCTAGTACCTGTGTGTTATATAATTTATAAAAACATGTAGTGTACCATAAAGATATCTATTTTAAGATGATATCTCAAAAAACATGTAAATCATACATATTAAATGACAATATCTAACTAACATTAATTTGGCCAAAGTTTTTAATAGTCATTGATCTCTAGGATCAATCAATTTGAAACACACCACTTGATCAAATTATCCTCATGTGGTATTGTGATGCTAGTAAGCTGGTGAAGTCCATCTCACTACTTACTTAGTACCAACATTGTGAGACTTGAGTAACATAAATATAACTAACATATTCATATAAATTACTTCCTAATAGTAATAAAAAATCATGATAAACATGTAAATAACACTAATGCATACATTTAGTCTGTCAAACGTATGAATAAATCTATACATTATCATTTATCCATAAATAATAGGCATAACAATCACAATTTATAACATCCAGGTATAATATACATTTAAATTACAATTTTCTAATTACTATAAGTAGTTTTCAATATAAAGTACTCTATGACATCTCATAATATCATATTCCATTATTCTTAAGTTCAACTACTCTATATAAATAACCGTTCATAACAATGTGAAGTCTTATATTGTATGAACGTGATCTTTCAAAATAACCAGGTATCAGAGTTACATGAGCAATATCTTCTATAATAATAATAATATTTGTACATTAGGATGTAATTAACCTAATTATTAGGATATCTCATATGTGGCCTATATCTCAACAAACTAAATTTATAAATTTTTATGTTATGATTCAATTAGTCTTGTTCATGGATCTCTATTCTAAGTTATGACTGGTATCCACATATACTATTGATCACACATTGTCAGGGATAACCACATTATTAGATTAATATTATGGATATATGACAATAGTTTTGATATCCGCATCTATGAATATACAACATCTATATATATAGGATATTCCTTATATCCTATACATGTATATTCTTACACTATCAATAGATATTATATTTTGTTATGGTTTAACATTATTATTACTATATAAAATTCCCAAATCCTCAAAATATTGTAATCATAATTTAGTATCATAGATTTGGGATTCTATTTTAGTATGTATATCAAAAATCCCTATCTCAGTATCATACTTAAATATAAATATACCAAATTTGAACATACTAAATTATATAACATAATATAATTGAAATACGTGAAATATGTTCATCATAACATATTTAACACCACTTAGATATTTAAATAATGATTAACATACTAATAAGGAAATACTAAATATGGGCCAAAAAAAATATTGCTACATATAGCTAAGCATTGGTTTTGGAAGACAAAACCATTCATTAAAATATATACAATGCTATTGTCAATTTTACTTTCTAAGTGAACTATTATACTCTAGCTTTACAAATTGCTATTATATTGTAATAACTCAGTGTGTAGTATATTAGTAACTTATTATAACTTAGTATTTAAAAAATATGAGTTAGTGTATATATAGTGTATAGTACAATGATTTAATGAGTTAATGTATAGTGTATACAAATTGTTGTTATGGTCACTCATATACAGATCATTATTGTCCTCATAAGTAGATCACTAAGCTAGCATATATATATATATATATGTTATAATATATACATAGTTCACATGACTAAGTAAGTTACTATAATTTAACTATCAAGTTTGTTTTGTATACACCTAGGTAAGAAATTCAATCTGTATACTTAGGTCACTGAGGTCACTAATAGGGGAAACTAGACGCAACATATAAGAGAGATCATTTATATATTAATTATATGATATTATAAGTTATATGATATTATAAGTTAGAGTATACTAAATGTAGCACGTCACTAAACCATTGGCAAGAGGCTAAATTATAAGAGAGATTTGACTCAGTGCAGGTCACCAGTTTGAATCTCAGAGGTCCCCTTTTTTTTATCTAACTCCTTCATAATTTCTTCCTCATGAGAGAAAATAACAAAATGCAATTAGGATGATACAATACCACAATATGCATGTGCACTAACAAAACATTTTATATCCAACCATATAACATATGGTTATATAACACAAACAATAGTAATTAAAATGTTACAAAAGATATAAATTACCACACTCATGCCATAAATAGTTTGCTATGTTTTATACTTCTCAGATTACTGTGTTTCCCTAGGTAAGTAATTCGACCTTTATATTGGAGTTACCATATAATATTCAATTCCATATATATAAATAGGTATATATGTATTTATTTATATAGTTCATAAACATATATATATATATATATATATATATATATATATATATATACATACATGTATTTATTTATACAATTCATATATATATTTGGTTTTATGTAGGTCATTCTATTTTCATGAAAATTATGGTATATAGGAAAATGGCTAAGTTTAAGATGCTTTGGTAAATTTCTAGTATTTAATTATAAATCACCACAAATTACCATATATTCTAATTTAGATTTTTTCATGAATATCTTAACAGAATAAGGCAATGTCTACTTGATATCCTTGTTCGATAGCAAACTCTATCAAAGTCTCCCCAATTTCCTTCTTCTCCAATCTCTCTTTCTTCTGTATCTCCTTCCAACTACACCACTCCTTTTAATATTTCTTCTCCCTTTTAATAAATGTGCCCCTTTTCCCTTTATGCAGTGCTCTTTCTTTATTTTTCATTCAATGGCTTTATCTTTTTTTTTCTATTTTTATCATAAATCCCCAAATTACTATTTTCCTTTCTCTTTTATTTATAGTATTATTTTTTTCCCCTTTTCCTTTTTAAATATTTTCCTCTTTTCTTAGAAAGCTTTCCCCTTCTTTAACTTTCCATTTTTTTTCTTTTTTTTTTCTATTTTATTTATTTCTTTTTTTAATATTTTCTATTCATCTTAATAATAAATAATTATTTAGTCATAATGACTTAATAAAAATACTACATAACACAACACATAATATTTATTCCACATTACACAAGATATATTTTACATAATCATTATAGTAATCTAACCATGTGTAAATAATTATGAATGCAACCAATCATTAGAACATACTAACATTTACAATTCTACTATGCATCTAGTATTTACTAACTAATGTGGTGTGTGCAAGGTTCTAGCCATTTTCTCTATCATCCCCTAACATCTCCATCTATGTCACCCTCTCTGATGATTCTCTTCCTTCACCAGGATGTGAGGGATGAATCTCTCCTACGTCCAACTCATGACAAGTAGGTAGTTAGTCCATAACATCATGACATATATACATCATAAAATATAACTGAAACAACAACTCATCATGATCATAATGTAATAATATACACTATAACTAACTCATATTGATGTAATCATGTAACCAAAACAATACTAAACTATCCCATAACAATATATAAATCATAGCTTAGGAAAATAATAAATAAATATCCATGGATAATCAAATAAGTTTGCTTAGCAAGGAATCAGGATGTAACACACATGGCGTAAGCACAGTTCCAAATGTTATAGAATATAATAATAGATTGACACATATATTTTATAAAAAGAAATCATGGACATATAAAGTAAATAAAAAGTCTATAAATTAATCCTATACAATAGATACTTAAGGGGATTCATAGACAATTATGTCAAAATAGAAAGCAAAATCATAATAACAATATACTCAATATAGTTAAGAATTTTTATTCCCAACCAAATTCCATAGTATGCAGTAACAATACGATTAAGTTTTTGTAACATGATGATAATCAACAGGTGCACATGATAATAAATATCCAACATATATCATGCACAACATAATAACATATGACTATACTATATGGTTAAATACAAAAGCACACATACACAAACATCTATTATAGAGGAAACAAGTTGTCAAAGTTATTAAAGCCTACAAAGGATGTCATTTTATATCTCTCCTACCCTCCATAGAGGTTGATGTTAGTTGGCCTCACATACATGATCTTCACATTTTTTACAAGTATCATCAACACATAGGTCATCCCATCGATGAATGTTACACGTTAAGGCATATAATATAAGATTTCATCAATCACTAGATACTACCATAACACACACACACACACACACACACACACACACATAGAATAAATAGTTTATTCTAAAAAATATTAGAGCATATAATAGATGTGAAGAATAATATTGATACACACTAATAGTTTCCATGGATTACAAGCTATCACAATCAAGACATTAGGTGAAACTCAATACAAATTTCCATGAGTTAGTGGTAGAGTAGCACGGATTTTACAGTTAGAGATTTGGCACTTATACATAATTATTGGTAGCATGACCAACTTGATGTACCCTATCCAAAGTATAGATAACCTTATGAACATCCATTAGATGGGATCATCAGCTAACCCTTTTCACCATAAAATATGCAAAACTACAAAAAATTAAATAATCAAGAAAATATAAAAAACATTCAAATAAATCAAAAATATAAATATAATTAGCATTTACATATTTAATAGAATTTTGAATATATGTTTTTTACTCTATGTTAGTAGATAACATACCATTTTATTTCTATACACACATATGTTGCATGGGTACTTGAGTGTGATACATGCATACATTGGATATACGATACATTGACATATATATGTTGGACCTTTTCCTCCACCCATGTGACATACTATGTTGGAGGAATCTGCTTCATTGATAGTGATTGATACAAGTTACATGGTTTTATGATCACTTTAAATTATCACATTGAGATTATGTACTAATAATTACACATGTCTATACTCATGCTTACATCTTACATAGTGTGCTAGATATGCCATGGTATAGGACATTTTAATAACATGTGTATATAGGAACTAGTATGATATGTTTATGTTGGTTGATTATATTTCACTTATTCATCTTGTCACATGGTTTAATTGGTGTAATTATTATTTTTTACCTTGTTTTGATAATGGAACATTTGAACATGTTCCTTATTTGTTGGCCATGGTGCCACTGAGTGTTGTTTATTTGGTGTGCATATATTTGAACATGTCCTCCCCTTGAGAGTGTGGCACTTGAACATGCCACTTTTTCATAACATTGAGTGCTCTTATGTTCATGATTGATACATATATGATGTGGTTATCTTATCCTTTTGAGATAAGGTGATTACTAGGTTGCATTTTGCGCACCTCACGGGGAGGGGTGGGGGGCTTGTCATATAAACACAAGTCGACACATGCATAGTTAGAAAATTTGGTACAATTTACATGATTCAAATATACACTTAGGACATAATCGCATGCATTTGACACCAAATTTCATAGATTTGGAATAATTTTTTTCATATTTAAGACATGTATTATATACGATTACATAACAAATGTTATATTTTGATAGATACTTCAGATTGAGAGACATTAGAGTTGCATAATCCATGTAAATGCACCAAATAACAAATAAATATTGATATTATACATCACTTACAATATATTTTATGAGGGGGCATGAACAAAGGTCTTTCCTTTCTCACCACACATTGACGCATTGACTTTTCCAAGATGCACTGATTGAGCTTTTACCTATCTATAATAGTTGGATCACTTGAGTAGTGATTCAAGATTCAGTGCCCTTGATGGCCTTGGAATTACTCCCATTTTTAGATTGAGATGGTCACACCACTTGACCTTGGCTAGGTTTTCTAGATTATGTTTACACTTGAGTTGTGTGATTGAGATTTGATTCTCTCAATGGCCTTGGCACAACTCAACCTTGCACTAGATTCAAGGGTATGATCACCATTCAATTAAATTATTCATATATCTAAGGTTTTGTTGTGAACCTACCTCTCTAATACTTCAACAAGGAAGCATCATCACCAAATTAAAGTACTAAGAGGCAACATGGTTACATCGACACACAATTGTATTCCTTCCTTGCTCTCTTTACTTTCAAGAATTTCAATTATTCATTTTCAAATTATATGCACTAATTACACTATAAGATTCTCTTGGTTGAAGTTAATGCATAGACAATAAATTCAAACATGGCTCAAGCAAAAAAAAGGTGTGTTGTACACACCAAGGTATGTATTTCTTTCCTTTAACCTAGTAATTTCATCTTTATGCATCACTATATTGAAAGGGGGAGGAAAATGTAGATACCCATATTTGGTAAAATCCTTATTTTATGATGTATTTTTCATATCCTTTTGTATGTAGACCCTTTAACAAATATTTGAGTACTTAGTGGCGTGGTCTAGTACATGCCTCCTCAACTCTATGATATTTTTTATTATGATGTTTTATCTTCTCATACTTTATGTCATTTTTTCACACTTTAAACATCATGTTACTTGGATCCATGAGAATTTGTGTTAATGCTTTGTTTTCTAAGTGTTGGGACACTACCATTCACTTCAAGATACTATTGTCGATAGTAGTGTTCTAAACCCGATGTTAGTGTGCTAGTTAGCCATCTTCTTTATTTTTATGTTTTTTATTTTGTGACTATTGTGTGCATGTGTATTTGTATATTTGTTGGATTTTGCACACCACTAGGCCTTAATTAAAAATTAAAATGTTCCCTATATATACAAGGCTAGGGTATATTATTTTATTATCAAGCAAGCTTCTGAATTAACATACACATTATTTTATTTAAGAGCTATTAAATCACACCTTATACTGAATTACCAGAGTTAAAGTTTGAAATATTATGAACATTAAAATTTCACTTGGATTGATTATATGAAGGGTTGAAATAGAATCAAAAACATATAGTTGCACAATCACCATTACACACATATACCTAGGAGGGAGAGCTACATGCGAGTCTAAGGCCCTCTTCAGATAATATGGCTATGTAGGCAACACTTAGAAATAACAAGGTTGCTAGGGTTAGCTCAAATGACATTCTAACCCATTTTTATTGAGTCATAGGTGTTTAAAAGGCAATGAGATAGGGTTTTGATATCATATGCATATCATGTATAATTTGATCATTGATTTAGGTAGAAATATAAAACATAAGTACAAGCACAGATTTAGGAAGACTAAAAAATGATTTTAGCATCATGATAGAAACATCCATATTTGGATACTAACATCGATGGCAGTGTTCAAAGGTTATTACTAGTGTCCAGGCAAGAAAAATAGTAAAAATCCTGAGCGAATATAACACATATTTGGGTATCAAGATTTAGACAAAGTTTGTCAATAGTGATAGTACAAAATATATCAGTGAATAAGATATGATTATATTATCCCTTAGTTGTATATTTTTTATTATACTACTACACACACTTTATTATATTAATTTCTAGTACTGTTGCATACAACCAAAATCTAGATTTTTACATTGTTTAATTAGTTTTATTTTTATAGTGTTTTTGTATAAATACCTTTTTTGGATGAAATACACACTTTGATTGTATTTGATTATGGATTGATTTTACCCAATAAATAACATATGCAAGGAGTGGATTGGGAATGATAAATCTTGAGATAAGTTGCACACTTTGATTTGCCCTAATAAATGATATATGCAATGAGGCATATTTGGGAATGATATACTTTGTTTAAAATTTAAAAACTTGGATTGGATGGATGGTTTTATTTATTTGATTCATGCATAAACATAAATCAATAATTTAATTGAGTGCACAAATTAATGATGACTAATCACGTGATTAAATATCAAGGGTTTGATAGGTTGTTGGTAGATGCAGTCATGTAAAATGTCATTGTAGTGCAATGAGTGTTACTTCAAACCACTCTATCCTTAACTTAGCCCTAGAATTATATTAGGGCCTCTCTTTAAATCCCAAGATAAGTTGCACACTTTGATTTGCCTTAATAAATGATATATGTAATGAGGCATATTTGGGAATGATATGCTTTGTTTAAATGTTACAAACTTGGATTGGATGGATGGTTTTATTTAGTTGATTCATGCATAAACATAAATCAATAATTTAACCGAGTGCAAAAATTAATGATGACTAATCACGTGATTAAATATCAAGGATTTGATAGGTTGTTGGTAGATGCAGTCATTTAAAATGTCATTGTAGTGCAATGAGTGTTACTTCAGACCACCCTATCCTTAACTTAGCCCTAGACCTATATTAGGGCCTCTCTTTATTATTTTATAGATTTTGTGCAAGTCTAACCCATTCCCAGATATACCAAAAGTAGCACTAATCCACCCCTAGGCACCCAAGTCTCATTTTTGCTCATTCCTACCACCGGGCATTAGTACAGTCTTTTAGAATATAACGCATTGCACTATTGACTAAAGGACAACGCTAATGTCCTCTTACTCCTTACTCTCCCAATGGACATCTTTATGTTTTTCTAAACACCCTTAGGGTCAACCTAGACCTATTTCATACCTAGACAAGTACCAAAAAACTATATATAAACTACTTTCATTTACTTATCCATTAGATGGAAATTAGGTGAAAATACTCATAAACAAACTTAAAATAGTTGGGAAAATCAAGGTCATTGATCCCTATTCTGCCCTACTTATGCATACACCCATATAAAGTATCCTAGAGATCAGATTACTCAATTTTCTAGTCTCAAGTCACATTCAAAGCATTCAAACTATCACTCATACTAGTATTCACTTGCACTTGCACCAACACTTAGATTGGGAGAACTACATCGAGCTTTATCCCCTTTTGAGGTATTGGTATGTAGGCAATGCTAAGCAAATGGGGTGTTCAGGTCACATTCATCCTACCCTGCTAATGCCACTCTTTCTACTTGTGCTCCTTAAATACCCTAACAAACACGAAGGCCTAGGGTTTGGCATTAAAATAAGTCAAAATAGGTAATAAACATCAAACCAAAATCTATGCATATAGGCATAGACTCCCCAAAATGAGGTGAAGTTCCATCCCAAGAGTTCACTATCCCTACTTAGAAAAGGACACTACTATAACACATAGGACACTAATGTGGTGTGCTAATATCTAGAAGACCGTGCTATTGTCTAGGAGGGTTTTTGACTCCTAGTTAGTGTTCATGACACCTTGCATAATTCCTACACTAGTTTTTAGCATATTATTTATTTATATTAGTCAATTTCTATTTAAGTACATCTCTTATAAATTTATTTTTATTTATATAATCAATTAAATAAATTATTTTACAAATAATAGGTTGTTGATATTGCTATATTTATTCCCTAATTTATTATTCCAATACTTTATCATCCTAGGGTTTTACATCCCATAACTCCCTAAAAAGTTAAACCATTTGGAGAACCTGACTTACTTAAAATAGTGCAAAAAACTTAACCATAGATGCTCCTAGGGTTTGTATCCTTCTTTTTCCTATTTCCATTTATTATGATAGGCTTATCAAATTTCATATATTCTGCTATAACATCCCTCTTTTGTTGTGTTTACTATATGCCATCTAAAAAAATTATATCTCTTCCTTTAAAAAGAAGTGCTAGGCTCAGTGGTAACCTTATTGAGCATACCAAAATTCCTTTCATTCAAGCTTATACCATGAATAACCCCCTACATTGGTCCTTCACAACATGATTATGTGGAGTTTAATGATAATACATCGAAACATGAGTAATACAATCAAGATATCAATGATACACAAGATAGGACTCAAGACACACTCCCCCCTTAATGATGATAATATAATAATTAATAAAGATGAGGTCTTACAAAGTTTTAGAGATAGACTTTGGGAATAATCCCATGATTATGTATATATTTTGCAATCTATATTGGAAATTGAGAACATGTCATTTGGTCAATCCTTGAACCCCATAGATACTAATAAATTTACACCTACTATGGGGGAAACTCAAAATCTGCAATAACTTTGATACAACTAGTGAAATCTCATAAGTGGCACCACCTCTTATGGCTAGTACACATCCCTTCTCTTTTGATGTACAATCCCTTTGGTAGGAGATCAATTCCCTATAGTCCAAGGTGTTACATCTTCAACATGGTGCCACTAGACCATCTTATCCCTTGTATTCTCATATGCTCCTACATACAACTTTGGCATAACATACAGTGGTAAATCCTTTGCCCTTTAGATTTGTGGCACCCAAGATTACATTGTATGATGGTAAGGGTGAGCCAAAGCATCATCTCTACACTTTTCACATAGCATGTTTGGACTACGTGTCCACTGATTGGCTCCTAACTAAGTTGTTCCCTTGAAGTTTAAAAGACTATGCATTGAAATGGTTATATGATCTTCCTGATTAATCCATCACAACATTTAATCCATTGGCATATATGTTTTTAGCACACTTTTCAATCAACATCATTGATAAGGTTTCATATGCTCAAGTTACATAACTCAAGGAAAAAACTAATGAGCCATGAGCTAAATATGCCATGTGATAGAAAAATATATTAGCAAAGATGACTAGCCCCATGGTAGATAGAGAACTGTAGGACATAAGCAAAGTTTATTACCGATATTAAATGAAGCTATACTATTCAAAAAGTTTCCATCATTCATATATCTATGCCATAGAGTGAAATAAAGGGAAGTCAAGCTTTTCTCCATGGGCATATTAAAGTACACAACTAGATCATATTCAAATAATAAGAGTTATAATAAGGTGAGGCCCATTGAAAATAAGAATGACTAAAAGATAATAGTTAATTCAGCCTAAGAGCCGACTCCTCACCTAGTTTTATCATCTCCTCCAAGGAGACCTTTCGCAAATATTCCTAAATCTCAAACACATGTTCTCCAAAAACTCTTGGAATGCAATGCCATATCTTTCCCTCCCATCAAAGAGGTTTATAAGACTAGGACTCTTCTAAAGAATTATGATGCCAATGCATTTTGTGACTATCACAGGGCACTAGGCCATACTAATAATAGATGCATTAGCTTACGACATAAAATACAAGATTTGATTGATACTAATATCATTAATGTGAGCACCCCTATAGAGGCACCCAAAGCACAACCAATGGAAGCAAAAACATTGAAAATATTTTCTAGTCCATTTCTAAAGCATATGACTAATGAGATAGTAGGCACTTTAGGTCTTCATTATACTTATCAGGCACATCCACCACCAACATCCTATCATAGTCATACAATGGATACACACCCTCTAAAGAATATCATTGGTCTGTATCATACTATAGTGTCAATTAGAGATCTCATCACTTTTTTAGATTAGGAGATTGTCAATGATGACTCAAATTTATATGCACTCTTTATACGAGCTTACATTGATGATCATTCTATCTAGAGTGTCATGGTTGAAACTGGGTCAAACATTAAGATGTGTACTATTACACTTTTACAACACTTAGGTTATTTAGAGCAAGATATTTCTCAGACAAATACAATTATTCATAGCTTTAGTGGCCATGTTTAGAGCTTCGTTGGGGAGATTATACTTCTATTATAACTTGGTCCTGCACATGTGGCTACCAAATTCATTATACCTAGTGATACCACATTTGATATGTTATTGGTAGGCCTTAGATATAACATCTTCAAGATTCTCCATCCACCATACACTTATGCCTTAAGTATATACATGCTAATTAGGTGGTTATAGTCAAGGGACTTTCATATGAGTATCTTTTACCTATTCTATAACCAATTACACAACATGCAATAATCATAGTTACACACATAGATACTATTAACACACCTTTGATGTCAATTGAGCCACTAGTGTAGGCGAGGTCTATTCCTATAACATTACCACGCACACATACTCTCCCATGGAGACATATATTAGAGAGACCCCTATGTTAGAGACATGTTGTGAATTCTACATAGCCTCTCTCTACCCCATTACCATCCAAATTAGTGTTATAACATAGAGCACCCATGCTAGTCATAACTTATTTTACCAGATGAGTTGCCAAGAACCCCATAGTTCATAAGCTTGTTTAGTTAGATCCACAGATTCATAGCCCCACTCCATAGGTAGTTTTAGCTATAGATTACTCATTACATCTGGTTTAAAGATCTCAAACACCTCCTCACACAACACGTGTAGTCACTCTTCCTTTATTTGATTAAGACACCTTGATAGTGAGTCTCTTCTAAGACTCATCAATTAGTATGTTTCTATTTACATTGTACATAGTTTATTTTACCTTGGTCCTTGTATATAGTTTCATTTTTATGTTTCTTGTACATAGCTTATACTTAAAAAACACAAAAATAATATAAAATTGTCAAAAATACAAAAGCATTCAAATATTTTCTCAGAAAACACAAAATTCAGATTGCATGCATTTCCATGTTTAATATCCTTCTATTCACCAGGTATTACATATGTTATCTATGCTAGTATAGTTAGTTTATCATACATACATGCTTCACTTATTCTCTTTGAGTGTTTGCAAATCATTATAGGACTTACATCCTCTACATAGATCTAGATTTACTACTATCTACCCATCAAGGGTACATACATAGATACAAAGATTCAACATTGATACATTCACCCATTAGGGGCATCATATTACACAACTTCTAATTTTCCAGGTTATGTCTTTCTATACTCCATATCATAGATTTCACATTGATTATAT
This sequence comes from Torreya grandis, assembly GCA_037957365.1. Lineage (NCBI taxonomy): Eukaryota > Viridiplantae > Streptophyta > Pinopsida > Cupressales > Taxaceae > Torreya > Torreya grandis. Next base: position 4,579,384 of record JARHVA010000239.1, on the reverse strand, counting down.
CTTGATATTAATCATCGAATACTACATAATTTTTTTGTCAACTACCACTATTATAAACTTAGCTTATGTACATCTTTGCTCTTATACAGATTTATACCACATATTCATGCATACTTTAATTTATAGCTTTACTAGTTTAGATCTGATTGTATGTCTTTTATTCTTCATCTATTTAAGGGAATTTGAATATGCCATTTTTATATGGCTCTAAGCCAATTCATTTCATTGTGTGTATGAAAACATTTGAATATGTCCTTCTATGTGGATCTAAGCCAACCTTGTTTGCTCTATACGTATGTGGACATTTAAACATGTCATTGTATGTTTTTTTTATTTATTAGGCTTAGTGACATGTGCCCATGTCCCTTGTATTATGTCCCCCTAGCCTACTTTGTGTGCCTCATGTGTTTGTATGTATGCTTTCATGTACATGTCATGGCCATAACACTTATCTTACTTGTTACATTCACATCTAGTTTGCAATGCCATGAGGGACCTCATGCATCTCCCCTTCCTCCTTGGGTGCCTTGATGGATATATTGCCCCATGACCCTAGGTAGTTACTCAAATTATACTCAGATTTGATGTTAATATACATGCTTACATTATTATATCTATCTTAACAACCTTGTGAATGCTAGATCTAACATACATTGTACATTACCAACTTATGCTCAGACTATCTTACATTTTGATGTCATGTATACACATTGTATTGGTTTATCACACAAATATCATATGTTTTGAGTTTGACACATGATGCATAGATTTTATTTTGAGGACATTTATTATAGAAGTTCAACAACTCCCATCAAAATATGGGGCATTCATAGGGGTTTATCACAAAAATCAAGCCATCTTAATGCACCCATAACATAGTTTTTAGTACGTAGACACATAATACAGAGCTCAAATTCAAGAAAACATAATGAAAATAGTAATATAAAGACCAGTCTATATTTTTCATAGAAATAACACATTTGATAAATAAAATGACACAAAGGACACTAGTGTAGTGTGCTATTGACCAAGGGACCACACTACTATCCAATATCCCCCAAAACAAAAATTCCATAATAATTATAAATATACAATAGTTATAGTTCAAATTTGCATAGTCTCAGGCACACATTATTAGACAGGTTCAATTTATGATCAGTTACACATAGAATTACACAAGTTTGCTTAGATTGAGGGCATCATACATGACATGATCACTCCCATTTCAATTTTAGATACTCAGACACAAATTATTATAACTCAATCCATAATCCATATACACAGATATCAAAGCTAGAGGCATGTACATGGCACATTATTCCCATATGTTTAGTTTGACTGGAATGGCATCTCCATGTCATTCTCCACAGTGTTACTCTAGACACCATTTACACTAGGTTTACACTAGATTGATGCTTTATCCTATTTGTAATGGTTGACTGAGTATTCCTTGAGCTACATTCCCAAGTGATCATGTGACCCCTGAGCCTTTTTACATTTTAGAGTTTTTGAATGGCCCCAAAGCCATCCTAAATTTTTTTAGTTACATCACATATCTTTATTTACAATTATGTAATTTCAATTTTAGATGCATCTACTACACATGGGTAGGCAATGATGGAGTCATAGCCTACGTGAGTTCTAGAGCCACCTCAGTCCATCAGTCCAATCCATGTTATTTGTTGTTCCCCAAAAATATCTTTCATTTTTGGAACAACATATGAGCTATTTTGGTCCTACAGGGCTAAAATTATCTCTTCCCTTTTCAAAATTTCTTTTGAGCTTTCAAATTCCTCACTTTTCAAGATTTTCAGTAAAGGGATGAGCTGGTTCATTAGGTTCAATGGCTTCTTCGGGTATGTTCAATCAAACGGGTCAAGTTTCCAACACTTAGACACTTTTCAAAGATGGTTCAAGTGCCAAACAACATCGACGTCCCCGTGGATGTCAAATTCAAGCCACTCTTAAAGTTTCTCTTAGATTATAGCAGATGCTGCCAAGTGTCACCTGTCAAGGCCCTTTATACTTTGTTTTTAAAAGAAGTGGATGCTACCACATATCCCTGATGAAGCTCGATAGAAGCCACCATGTTTCGACATCCATGGTTCCTTCCTTTTGTTTCACTATTTTTGAGTAAGGACTGAGGTGGGCCCCAAGCGAATGGTTAAAGTAAGTAGAACGTGCCAAGTGTCGGTGTCTAAAGCTTCAAGTTTCTTATAAGTCTCAAGGCTTCTTTCGATAAGCATCCCTCAGAGTTTAGCAAAAATCACCATGTGTCATCTTTCGCATGACTCTCAAAAGACATCCAGACTATGCCACGTGTCCCCTGTAAGGCTCAGTGGAAGTCAACAAGTGTCAATGTTTGCAGCTTCTCCCTTTTATCTCTATAGTGACTCTCAAGCTCTATGGAGACTGCAACATGTTTGCATCCATAGTTTCTCTTAAAGCTTCACTCTGCGTGTGAAAGATGACAAGTGGCAATTATGGAACGTGCAACGTGTTCTTGTTTAAATGCAGCGGATGCTGCCATGTGTCACCTGTTGAGATTGGTAGAAAATTGACTAAGGCAAAGCCAAAGGACAAACAACCCTTATGGAGGGTAGGCGAGGAGTAGATGGATCATTGCAAAAACTTGAAAGATTATCTCATGCTTCAACAAGTCCTTGTGGAGGGCACAGTTCTCTTTTGGGAAAAGAATGCGGTAGAATGGTTAAAGCGAGAATCCTTTAGAATTTATAAAGGAATTCAATCAGGAATGAAGCTCGAAAAAAAATTTGCCAAGGAAATAAAAGCTCAGAATGCGCCACATGTCACTGGTTAACTGCAGCGGAATGCGCCATGTGTCAAAGACTGAGTGCTCACAATATAAAGGCGCAGAGCCAAGGAAAGTATTCCTTCAGATAAATTATCTGCCAAAATTCCTTTAAACTTTTTATCTGAAGGAAATAAAGAAATGATAGACCTCCGAAGGAATTAAAGCCCAAAGGCTGCCTAGAAGATCCTGAAGGATAGGTACCCTTGTGGAAGACACTCGACACCCAAAAAATGAAATGTCTTTCAAAACCCTAAAGGGCAGTTCCCCCTGGGAAAGATCAAGCCTCAAAATGCCACAGAAGCTGCCAAGTGTCATCTGTTAGGACACAATTTCTAACAAGTTTCAAGGCTACAGAATGTGCCATGTGTTTCATCAAAGCTTTTCAGAGACCGACACATGTCATCTTCTGCAAGACTCTTAAAAATGCTCCCAAAGTTTTTAAATGTAGTGGATGCTGCCACATGTCCTGTTATAAGCTCAGTGAAGTGCGACAAGTGTTTGTGGCCATGTGGACCCAAAAGAGTCTTGAAAGAGTCTACAGTATTTCTAGAGTGTAGCGAAAGCTACCACATGTCACTTTCTACAAGATTCTCAAAAAGACCTCTAAAGCTCAGCAGATGCTGCCACGTGTCCTCATCTATTTCATAAGTAGAATGCACCACGTGCCAAAGACACAGAGCAAAGGGAATAAAGAAACATAGCCCATTGGAGAAATTAAAGCCTGAAGGCTGCCTGGACCATTGAAGTAGTGAACCAGTGGCAGCCCTGAAGACATCAAATTGAAGATGATGGAATACCTATTAACATTTGAATATGGCACAAAATTTGAAAAGTAGCCAAAAAAGGGGGCTTGAGAGCCCTAATTACTGTGGGGCAGAGAAAACAATACAAAATATCTAGAGTATTAACACAATGTTTATATTTGATAGATCGCTTGAGCCTAGAAACATTGAGGCGGATTTCCAAGCCCTTAAAAGACATGACCTGTTCTTCTCCTTGGGAATAAAGGCAAAATGAACAATTGGCAGACATCAAAGAGAACTAAGAAGATCATCCAGTTTCAGGGGAGGAGAGTTTAGTTAAAATACAAAACTGAAAGTGCAATCAAGGCATTGAATGCACAACATGAGCTGTTCCATGGGAAAAATGTGCCAAAACTCTCTTAACCTCTATAAATTGTAATCTCTTTGATTGTTTCAAGGATCTTTTCCTGTTATAAAAGTAAAACCCTGCACAAATTGAAAGCCATTTTACTGAGACTTTGAGCTCATATTTTTAATCATATTTCTTCATTTGAATGATAAAGCAAGTGACCTTTCCAGACTTTGTGCTAGAAATAGCTTGTGTTATTTAGGGAATTATTCGTATGTCTATTTCCTAGAAGCATTCTTGTTTATTTGATTTAACAAGTAGAACTAGTGGAAGTGATTAAGAAGGTGTCCTGAAGACCAACTATGGGATGACTTTGTTCCCCCACAAGTACCTTCAGTGTGTTTGTATTTTCTTTTCCTGTGTAAAGGACCTTGGGATGACTTTGTGCTCCCATTGTTCTTCATATCTCTCTTTTTGGCAGTTGAGGTGGAGACTTTGTGCTACATCTTAGATTGCTGGTTACTTTGCACCTTGGTTACTAGTTACGTGCTCTTTGAAAGAACTCTTTCTATTTCCTATAAGAACACTTCTGAAAGAAGAGAAGTGCTTTCATTGTTACCTAGGATTTCTCCTTTGTTTGTTTGCATCATGTCTGAAAAAAGAGAGATGGATGGTTTGTCCTACTCCTGTGTCTTACTTTTTGCATACATATATATATATATATATATATATAGTATATAGCTCCATATATTTAATAGGGAACCTCCCCTTGATGAGAGGAGAGATTTATCCCCTTTTGATGTAGTAAACCTGCACATCTGGCCGATCAATCTCCCTATTGCTGTGGTGATAGGACCTATTTTGCTCACCAGTTAGCTGGTTGACAAAATATTCATCCAATAGTTTTTGGTGACTCTATTGGGAACACGATAATTTTTGTGCAATTTGGAGCCTCAAGCTTCATATTGAAACATCACCTGTGTCTTACCCATTATCATTCTTATCCATTATAGAGTCTGGCAACTCCCATCTGGGTCTTACCCATTATCATTTATAGCCTTACCATTTTCCTCCATCTCCATTTTCACCCATCTCCATTATATTATCTGGTTTGCAAAACCAGAGCCGTTGGGAAAGAAAGCTCAGTTTGAAGCCTCAAGCTTTAAGTTGAAGCAGGGACAATCTCTTTCCATTTTCATTTCATAATCTGGCAACTCCACGCTACACACGAAGCCAGAGAGCCCAAAGTGTTGTTGACCCTATTTTTGAGTTGGTGCAGCAGGGAAATTCTAACTTGTTCCCTCCCCGACTTCGAGTTCAACAATCTAGGAGTGTTCCTCCTACGGATACCAAGTCACCAACACAAGGCAGAGCCTCTTTTCCTACTGTTAACAGAGCTTTGCCTATTCATACACCACCTAGATTTGTTACCCCTATTTTCAATAACCTAATCATGGCTTAAGGCCCCTGGGGTAACTCTTTTGGTCCCCTAAACTTGACCCCACCTCTACATGAACTTCCACGCAGCTCAAGGAAGAATTTCCCCAAATTCTTTGGTGATGGAAAGGTTCACCCTGATGAACACATTACAGCCTTTAGCATAGCCTACAACGTGATAGGCATAGAATTTGAAGACGTGGTAGTCAAACTATTTGTGGAGATGTTGCAAGGTGCTACTGCAGATTGGTTCTACCATCTGCAGGCTAGATTAGTGACTAACTGGGACACACTCGAAGCCAAGTTTGAAGCCATATTCAAACCTATAGAAGATGCATATGCCCTTCTGGCCCAGCTCACACAAATGAAGAAGGAACCTCATGAACCAATGAGGGATTTAATAGCCAAATTTGATAAGTTGAGGAATAGGATCCCTGTAATCACTCAGTCGACCCCTAAAAACCTCAAATGCTTCTTCATCAACTCAAAACTACCTAAAGTGAGTTTTTTTACTGAGACGTGCTAGCCAGATAGACCTTACTGAACCTCAGGACTTGGCTACTGAGGTAGAAGATGACCTTATCTTGGCTGGGAAGATAAGGAGAGATCCAAATAGAGGTAAATCTTCCTCATCTACAACCACTATTGATCTAATGGTGCAGAATCAGGCAAATGAGTTGTTGGCTCTCAGAAGACAAATGGCCCAAGGGACATCATTTGCTCTTGCATATAGAGATATGCCAAGGAGAACATTCCAAAATCAGGCATACCAAAGCAATGCTGCCAGGGGTCAAGGGCAACCAAATCATCTTCCTCCCCCACATAGAAACTTTGCCATTGAAGCACCTCTAGCCAACTCAATGGTTGGATATCTTGAAGCTGACTCGAGTTTCTCATTCCAGCCTGAGTTGAATCCTGAAGATGATGCTAATCTCTTCACTGAGGAAGAAGAAGAATTAGCTGGCGACTCCAACATTGATTTTTGAACTATCAGGATGAACCTATAAGTGAAGGTAATGCAATGGAGGGATCATATGCTATGTTCACTCGGTCTAAGAATCAATCAGCTCAGGAAGTTGATAAAGAGAAGACAAAGGAGTGACCTCAACCAACAATCTCAATTGCTAAGCGTGGAAATACTTTGCCCTTCCAGCCAAAAGATACAATGACTGCAAGAAAGGTAAGTACACCAAATACCCCTGCACCTTCTACTTCAAATCTATAGTCCAGTCCTCCCCCTACCAAGAATCAAAAAGATGAGCTCCCATCCTCTATTCCTAGTTCATTTCAGACATTTGACATTATTGATCATATAAAGAAAACCAAAGTTCAAATGTCTAAATTTGAATTCCTACAGTCTAACCCTGATCAGTTGGATAAATTGGTTCAATGTGTGAAGAACCAAACCATCCCAACAAGACAAGAAGCTAAGAAAGTAACTCATGATCCCCTAAGGAACATGTCTATCCAAAACAATCTTGTCATTGCTCCTCCTATTGCTCCCAGGAAAATAGAGCCTTTCTATGTCTCTCTGCTGATAAATGGATATCAGCTGAACAATTATATCATTGATTCTGAAGCTTCAGACAATGTCATGCCTGCCAAAGTGGCTGAATCCCTTGGCCTTACATTGACCAGGACATTTGGTAGATGCTTCTCCATGGAAAACAAGAAAGTACCATTGTTGGGGCAAATTAAGGATGCCCAATTTACATTTACAGCGTTCCCAAACAAAAGAATCAAGATGACTGTCTTGGTGGCTAATGTCCCAGCATCTTATGGCATCCTTCTTGGCTAGAATTTATATAAAGATGTTGGTGGCAAATTAAGAATGGACTTGTCTGAGGCAAGAATTCCAGTCAAAGGTGTCATGAAAAGATTACTTCCTGAAAAGGAAATAAAGTATGTGGTCACCCAATCATCAGCACTTGAAGCTCAAATTTTGTTTGAGTCTTCAGGCATGGGTAACTACTTTATATGCACAGAAGAAGTTCATGAAATGCCTGCTAAAGCTCTCAAAGGTGACAACCTGAAGGTTATTTCGGCTAGAACTATGGAAGAATATCCACCTCTAAATGAGGAAGAATCCAAAGGAAAATTAGTGTCTAATGAGGTATGGATCCTTGAATTCGATGGCAGCTGCTCCTCTACCAGTTTAGGAGCTGGGGTTGTGCTGATATCTCCTCAAGGAGATATTTTTCCTTCATCTTACAAGTTGTAATTTAGCAACACTAATATCACAATTGAGTATGAGTCTCTATTACTTGGATTAAAGGTTGCTTAGGACAAAGGTATAAAGCTCCTTCATGCTAAAGGAGACACTAAATTGGTGGTTTGTCAGGTAAGAAACCTGTATCAGACCAAAAATAAGAGATTGCACCACTACCACAATCTAGTTTAGGAACAAATCAAAAACTTTGATGCTTTCAACATCTCTACAGTCCCCAGGGAATTCAATGATAGAGCTGATGCTTTGGCCATCTCAGGCACTCTTCTGGTTCCCCACCCAGACTTCAAAAGAGATAGGTACACTATTGAACTGGTCTCTCAACCAAGTGTGCTTGATAATGCCAGTCATTGGTAGGTGCTTAATAATGACAACCAAATCATTGCCTTCTTAGAGCAAAAGGACAGTTTTGAATGGCTGCATTTTGAAGGCAGTGAACCTCAAGAGCTTGAACTGGCCCCTGAATCAAGTTTAAGCACGAATGGAGAGTTCATGTAACTTAAAAGGAATAAGATTCCTAAAGGCCTGGTCTCCCTTGAGAAACTGTTTTATAAGCATGACAGATTCATCAAATAGCAGCAAACGGAGTCAAGCTCCTCTTAGGGGTTTGATCAAGTAAATATAGGTGCCAAGGAAGATCCCAAGATGGTGAACATTGGGAAGTGCTGTACTCTTGAGGAAAGATTCAAGTTCACTTCTCTACTCAGATAGTACATGGACATCTTAGCATACTCCTATGATGACCTAAAGTCACTCAGGCCTGATGAAATTTGACATGACATTCCTTTGAAGGCTAACTCGGTGCCTTACAAGCAAAAACCTAGGCAGTACAATCCAAAGATATCAGGTACTATTCTATCTGAGATACAAAAGATGTTAAATACTAGGATCATTTTCCCAATCCATCATTCCACATGGATTGCAAACATAGTGCCTGTGAGGAAGAAGAATGGCAAAATTTGCCTTTGTGTGGATTTTAGGAATTGAATCAATCATCCTTAAAGGATAACTATCCTTTGCCAATCATGGATCAAGTGCTTCAGACAGTGACTGGTTCATAGATGTTATCAATGCTGGATGGATTTTTAGAATACAATCAGGTTGAAGTTGGTGAAGCAGACCAGCATAAGACTGCATTCACCACACCTTGGGGCACCTTCGCCTATAAGAGAATGCCTTTTGGCTTGATAAACACTGGCACCACATTTTAGAGAGAAATGGACCTTGCTTTCAAGGATGAGATAGGTAAGTTCATTGTAGTTTATCTTGATGACTTGATTATTTTTTCTAAGCATCGCCCAGATCATGTGCACCACTTGCAACAAGTGCTAAAATGCTGCCACCAGAATGGCATTTCCTTGAACCCCAAGAAGTTAGTTTTTAGAGTAACAGAGGGGAAACTTCTTAGACACATTATGTCTAAAGGAGGCATAAAGATTGAATCAGACAGAGTCAAGTCTATCTAAGAGCTTACCTTGCCTACAAGTAAGACTGCTATTCACTCTTTCTTTGGAAAGGTGAATTTTTTACGAAGGTTCATCCCTGAGTTTGCTGAGAAGACTAGACATATTGTAAACATGATGAAGGCAAAGCCCATCTTCAGCTAGACTAATGAAGGCAAGTCAAATTTTAAAGATATCAAGACTTCCATTGCCCACACCCCAATTCAGGTTTGTCCAGACTATAACAAAGAGTTCACCATATATAGTTATGCTTCAGAACACACGCTTTCAGTGATTCTGGTTCAACAGAATAAAGAAGGTAGGGAATCTCCCATTTCCTTCATGAGTTATCCTCTCAAAGCTCATGAGCTGAAGTACTTGAACATGGAAAAGCATGCTTATGTAGTGGTGAAGGAAGTAAAGCATTTCCACTTCTACATCTTGAATTCACACACTACTGCCTTGGTTCCTGACACAACAGTCAAATCCATAATAACCCAGCAGGAGTTTGGGATGAAAAGAGGCAATTGGGTTGCAAAGATCTAGGAGTTTGATATGATCATCAAGCCAACAAAGCTGGTACGGGGAAAAGGTTTATGCAAATTAATTGCTGACAATAAGCTAGAAGGAATAGAGCATCAAGAATCAGAAGAAGTAGACGCGCCAACAGTCCTCTTTGTCTCCACCACGGATGAGTGGTATTTAGGTATTGATCATTTCCTTACTTATGGTGAATGTCCTACTCACCTATCTTATAAAGAGAGAAGGACTGTCAAGTTGAAAGCTGCCAATTTCATCCTTCGAGACAATAGCCTGTATAAGAGGAGCCTTGATGGAGTGTTCCTTTGCTGCATGGGCAAGGAGCAACAAAGCCAAATTTTGAAATCCTTCCACAATCGGGCCTGTGGAGAAATTTTTTTTGCTCCTGTGACTGCCCATGAGATCCTTCGAGCTAGATATTACTGGCTTACTCTTTTTCAAGATGCGTACAAGTGGGTAAGAAAATGTGAACTATGCCAGCAGTTTGTTGGAAGACCCAAGTTAGCTACCCTACCTCTCAAGCCAGTAGTCATATAAGAACCATTTCAGCAATGGGGCCTCAATTTTATTGGTGTTGTAAACCCATATTCAAGTGCTAGACATGATTATGTCCTCAGAGCCACATACTACTTCACAAAGTGGGGGAGGCAATTCCAACGAAGCATGCTACTTCAGAAGTAGTGTGCAATTTCTTGAAGGAGAACATCATTTCTAGGTTTGGGGTCCCAACTAAGATTTTCACTGACAATGGAGCTTGTTTCACTTCCCAGGAGATCACTCAATTCTGTTTCTACTATGGAATTACACTCTCCCAGTCATCTGATTACTTTCCACAAGGGAATGGACAAGCTGAATCAAGTAATAAGAAGCTAGTCACTATCATCAAGAAGTTGGTTGATGATAACCAAAGAACATGGCACAAAGCATTGGTTGATGCTTTGTGGGTAGAAAAAATTACACCCAAAAGGGCAAATGGTATGTCTCCTTTCCAATTTCTTTATGGTATCAATACTGAGATACCAATCACCTTGGAATTGCCAACATTAAAATTGGCTAAGGCAATTGAAGATCAAATGTATGAAAGCACCCTTGATAATAGGGTCATGTGCCTGACTAAGTTAGAAGAGCAGAGAACTATAGTGGTGGACTGAATCACTATCCATCAAAGCCTGGTAAAGAAACTCTTCGACTAGAAAGTAAAGAACCAAGATTTCCAGATTGGAGATCAAGTCCTGCTGTGGGACAAGAGAAGAGAACCAAAGGCAATGCATGGAAAATTTGATTCCCTGTGGAGAGGCCCCTATACTATCCATGAGCTCAAAGGTGAAAACAACTTCCTGTTGAAGTATCAAGATGGCACACCCTTTTCTCTACCTCACAATGGGTAGCATCTGAAGCACTTCAACTCTTGAAGTATCAGATGAAATTGTCTGTACATATGTATTTTTGTTTAGTTTTTTTTTCTTTTTTGTGCTTTTTATTTTTGTAGCCTTTCTTTTTGGGTAGCATGAATCTATAGCCCAATGGCACACTTCAAGGCACTAGATATTTTGGTTTCTACTCCCCTCAGCTGTTCCAAGTTCTCATCTGAAGGAAGTTCCCCAACTGGAGCCAGCTGTTGTTCCCCAAAAATGTCTTTCATTTTTGGAACAACATATGAGCTATTTTGGTCCTACAAGCCTAAAATTATCTCTTCCCTTTTTGAATTTTCTTCTAATCTTTCAAATTCCTCACTTTTCAAGCTTTTTAGTAAAGGGATGAGCTGGTTCATCAGGTTCAATGGCTTCTTCAGGCAAGTTCAATCAAATGAGTCAAGTTTCCAACACTTAGACACTTTTTGAAGATGGTTCAAGTGCCAAACAACAGTGATGTCCCCATAGACATCAAATTCAAGCCACTCTTAAAGTTTCTCTTAGAGTCCAATAGATGCTGCCAAGTGTCGCCTATCGAGCCCCTTTATACTTTGTTTCTAAAAGAAGCGGATGCTGCCACGTATCCCTGATGAAGCTTGGTGGAAGCTGCCATGTGTCAACATTTGTGGTTCCTTCCTTTTGTTTCACTATTTTTGAGTAAGGATCGAGGTGGGCCCCAAGCGAATGGCTAAAGTAAGCAGAACGTGCCAAGTGTCGGTGTCTAAAGCTTCAAGTTTCTTATAAGTCTCAAGGCTTCTTTTGGTAAGCATCCCTCAGAGTAGTGTGCTCCTATCAAATGGGTTATTTCACCATGTTAAATGTTAGGAAAGACCTAAAAGGTGTCTAATGTTGATAAGGATAGGGATAAATTTAACCAAGGGTCATATATCAACTTAGAAGAGTGTACAAGGTGGTTGAAAGTGATCAAAAGGGGCCCTAAGATAGGTCTATAGCTAAGTGTGTAAAAGAGTGGTCACAAGTGCATAATTTTATCTTAAATGTTAATTTTAAATGTCTACATTTGACCCTATTTTATTATAGTAATGCATCAAAGTGAAAGTACTAGAGTAAAAGGAAAAAGAGTGTGTACCTAAACTTGCCTTTGGGAAGGAGTTTTGGATGTAGGCCATAATGTTGAACTGTGCTCCACACAAACCTATAGTGAAACATATGTAATATCAATCTTTAATTAAGATGAATATCAAGAAGTAAAAGACAAAAAAATAGGGAGTGACAAGGAATAAATAAAACCTAATCGAGTATGTGAACAATTGTGCCTTTTTTGGTGAAAAATATGGTGTGAAACTGGGTGACTATGGCATGTTGTGCATTTTTATTAACATTAAATAGCTTGGATTGGATTTTGTATGCCCTAATCCTCATTGATAAGTGGGTATTTTCAAGAACTCAAGTTATGCTTGACTCCATCATCATAATCCCAGAGTAGTGGAGTATCTTGGGATCCCCTTATGAATCTAAATATATATATTTGATGCACAAACTAGTGTAGATATTGGTGTAAAAATTAGTGAAATTAGGAAACCAACCACTACAGATGGAATAAGGTTCAATTTTGGTGTAGAAATGGTGAAAATATTGAGTATAGTCTGGGTCTGGTGTTTACAACATGGAGAATGCAATGAATTATCATTTAATCTATGGAACTAGTTCAAAACCTAGGGCAATGAGGAAACAATGTGCTATGCACATGCCCCCAATTTCTATTTGGTGCATATAGATTTTGAGACAGTTAAATAATCACGAGTTAAATAATAACTTTATGTCCTAAACTGGAACAACATGTCATCCATGATTGACCCAAAACTTAGTAAATTTGAGATAAATTGTGTAATTATGAGTAATTTTGAAAACTAAGACTGTGAAACTGTTGAGTATTGATCTGAGTAAACTGAGGTTCTGAGAAATTATGGAGATGCCTATTTTTTAGGTATGTAGACAACAACATTGGGAAGGAAATTAGATCAATGCTCTCATATATAATGTGGTGCTTCTTTCCAAATTGACTTTCTAAGTGTTTTTTAAGCCCAAAATTATGTCAAATGTGTAACCATTGTTAAATCCTATATGTTTATTAATTTGGGAAGCCTGGTCTCTAAGACAAATATTTGTGAATGCCTCCTCTTTTGAGGTGAGTTGTTGATCCTGCACAAGAACTTAACTCAGAATAAAAGGTTATGTAGTAGGTTTTTATGATGTCTATTGACATCATTGAAAATCATGGTATCATTAAGTTTATAAACTAAGCATAGTAATAATGTATGATGCATGTGAAAATAAGCATTCATAAGAAGTGTGTCTAGATAGATGTGATAATGAAACACATAAATAAATAAGCAACTGAGTATATAAAACTGAATGGAACTATTTAAGGAGGAATGCATGATGTCCATCATGGAATTGGAATGGGTTAGGTGCATGATTTCCATCATGGCATCTAAATTTGAGCAAGGAATCAAGCAAAGTGTCATGTCCATGATGCACACAATTGAAAAGTACATGCACAACACACAAAACACATTATAAAAGGCCAAGGTGACACAAACAAGGGACATGTTCAAATTTTACTCACTCAAATAGAATACACATATGAAGTCATGTTCAAATTACCTCATATGCATATGAACAAATGATGGAGGCTTAGAGCCACATAGAAGGACATGTTTAAATGTCCACACATATATATATAGAAGGCACATACAAGGACATGTTTAAATGTCTTCACATGCATAAAATTAAAGATATAAAGGCTTAGATCCATGTGGTGATGACATATTCAAATGCACTCAAAGAAAATATGGAGATGCATATAAGATATGAAGCTAGGAAAGTAATATAAAAAACATGCATGATTATGTATTCTGATCAACAAGAGTTAAGTTGTAATATAAAAAATATTTATTAAATGAGATAGGAAATAGTATATCACAATATTAGTGAGTGATTAATATCATATGATTTAATACAATGTAAATTACTAAGCGTGTGAGTAAGATAACATGGGCAAATAAGGATAAAACCTGTGTTTACCATGCCCCTAGTGAGCTAGTTGATGAATGTTTTAGGAAGCCTATGTGAAGTTTGGGACTAATTAGTGATCATATGAGATCAATAGGATAATATTGGGGTGAGGGACACTATATTATTACACTCCTATCCTCCACAACACTCCTATCTAGATGCAAATTTTGAGTGTGTAGTAATGGAAGTACCTGCAACTGAATCTGGGACTGATATTATGTGTAATATGTAATCAATCATGTACACTTGTGAATCATTTATGTTATGAAACTAGATAAAAAAAGTATTAAATCCATTCAAAACTAAATTTATGTATGAAAAAAAAAATATAAGCATATATAAGTCCATTTTGGTATTTTCTAGTGATATTTTACTATTTTTGTATATTTGCATATATATGAACTGATAAATAGAGATAAAGATACCAATCAATGACTTCCTTAAGAGTCTTATCGTAAATATATCCTACATTAAACAAATGAATGGTTATCTCTTTCAAATAAAGATTATCATGTAATTGTGTAGGTTCTGTAGCATTGCCATATTCATATTCGTTATACTTAGTATCATCAAGATCATATCAATCTAGATTATTATAATCATCATCTATATTTTGAACTTGTGAAATGCCACTTTTGTCTTCTATTATTTATTTATATCAATAAGGAACTACCCCATACTATGGTATTGACCTTTATAATTTCTCCTTTGTAATGTGCATCATGTCATGTGCCTTTAGTGATATGCCATCACTTGTATCTATTTGTATGCTAGTTGAAAGTATGTATTTTATTTGTTGTTTTTTATTTTAAGAAACTCTATCTTCTCTTGAAATTGTGATCATTTCAATTTCATGTGCAAATGTGACATGGTTGGCATATTTATCCATTGTTTCCCCCATCGAGATAATCCATGATAGTCTTAATTTAGCATTATATTGTGCCAAACTAAGACATATGTGAAATACCATTGAACATGTTTTTGGCCCAACTATACAAGGAAACTCAATGGATCTAATAAATGATTTAGATAAATTAATCTTACCCAAAATTTCCTTATCATATACAAGAAATTATAAGAGTGTCGTGCTACAAACATTCATTTTAATAGTGTTATTGATCACCACATTGGTACATTGCTTGCCATCTATGAGGGGATTAAGAATCAAAGGCTCTAGACAAGATGAATTATTTTTAGTCAATTCCTTTAGAACCACACTTGAGACTATATCATTTTTTGGTATTTCATGTTTTTGACTTTCTTTTGTTAGAAACCCTCTTTTTAGAATGCTTTGTTGTTTATCTTGAATTTGATTTGACAAATTCTCTTGTTATAATTTCACTTTTTCTTATTGTAACACACGATTTTCACATTGTTCCATTTTTAATTACTCTTTTACTTCTTGTTCATTTTTACTCTTACTTTCTCTAAGTTATCTTGTTGAATATTTTCTTATTGTAATTGTGCGTTTTGAACCTTTTATTACTCTGAGTTATCCTTTGGTAACCATTTTTTTACTAATTCTAATTTTGTCGCTTGTGCTCTAGGAAATACACTCATAAGGTGAGTGGGTTGCTTAAGTGATGTATCAATTATAGGATCACCACTATCAATTATATTTTATATTTTTTTCTTTAAATCCAAACAATGATCTATATGATGCCCATGTATTCTATGATATGCACAATAGTATTTTGATTTTCTTAGAGGATGTATAGGAGGTAGTTGGATCAACTGATTTCAAATCATTTCCCTTATAATCTCCCTTGAAATCTTATTATCCATTTAAATACATTTTAAATAATTTATTCTATAGGTATTACATTGTAGTTTGTCATTTTGATATGTAATATTATTAGGTACAACATTATTAGATGGAGATGCACATACATGATTAATACTAACATATTATGGATTATTTACACATGTAATCTAATGTTTCAATAATGTGATATTTGAAATAAAAATTTTATTTTAATTTTTCAAATATACAATTAACTTTCCCATAGCTATGATTTTATCCTTTATAGCCTCACAATCATAAGCCCTAGGAGCTTCAGATTGAACATGCATACATACACCCTGAAGAGGATATGCAATAGGTGGAGGGGTTTGGGGAAGGATAGGTTAATTATATTAATTTGTCACTATAGGATGGGATAAATTACCTCTTGGCATAGTGATAACATAGACTTGATTATAGGGAAAGTAGCTATCACAACCTTGAGGGTTAGGAGGAGGAGAAAGATATTCTTATTTATCCATAGAATATGACACTAAAACCTGGAAAATTATTATTATGATAGAATATATTAGATCTAAAAATACTAAAACAACAAATATAAATAGAAAAAAAGGATACAAACTCTATAAATTTTTTTGGTTACGGTTTGACAACATTTGAATAATAAACGGGTTCACGAATATGTTTTATCACATTTAGGATTTGTGTAAAAACCTTAAATGATAACACTAATGCATAAAACTAAGAGAATAAATATAATGATAACATCCAATGAATTATAACTAACGTATTCTATAAACTTAATAAAAATAGAAAAGTGTAAGGAGAAAAAATAGACTTAATTAGAAACTATGCCTCCAAGAGGAATCAGGGTCTAAAACTTGTGTAGAGAAGTTTGGTGACTAGAATTAGGAATCTGGAACTGAATCTGGGCTTGGATAACAACACTGGGAAGATGACACTAGAGGGGTGGTTCTCTTATCCAACCTAGAGTGCTCATATCTAATTACAATGAGGAAATTAGGGTTTTTGGGTTCTTTGTGCCTTCATCTACAAAGCTTATATATGGTGCATGAATTTATGATCACTTGTAGGGACCACTATGTAATTAATTTTCCTCCAAAACCTTAGCTCCTTGACATGTGAATACCAATGCAAATTAATGGGTAAAAATGGTTTAGTGGTTAAATTTGGGTGAGACCTCAAGACCCCATGTGATGAGCACTGCTTACATACCACTACTTTGAAGATGGATCAAACTTCATGTAGTTCTCTTATTCTACAGTGGTGTGTGAATAATTGGTGCAATATGCTATTTGTTTATATAATATTAACATTATTAGGTTCCTTAACCATGAATTTTGACCTCTAAAATGTATTTAGACTCAAGATATAGGTTACTAGGGTTGTATGCAATCATAATTGGGAGAAATATGTATTATGCTCTCAATGTGCAAGTGTGATTCTAGTGTTTTTTAATATGGAAGGATACTTGTGTGAAAAATGGTTTTAAAAATGTTTATATAGTCATATCACTGAAAATACTTCAAATGGGGCTCATTAGGGACTTGGGTTGACCTTACTATAACTTTGAATTTAATAAATTAGTCATTATTTGGTAGGAAGACAAGAGAGGGGGGAAGGACACTAGTGTAGTGCACCCCTGTCCCATAGGGAAATCATATCTAATGTGTAATTTTATAATGTTTAGGGTTAAGTAGAACCTAAAAAGTGTCTAAGGTTGATAATGATAAGGCTAAATTTAATCGAGGGTCATATATCATCTTAAAAGAGTGTGTAAGGTGGTTGAAAGTGATCAAAAAGGGCTCTAAGATAGGTCTAGAGCCAAGTGTGTAAAATAGTGGTCATAAATACACAATTTTAGCTTAAATGCTAATTTTACATGTATAGATTAGATAATATGTCAAGGGATGTGTTTGGTTATATATTTGGGTCAATGGATGGGCATGATGACATGAGGGTGAGATAATGTGTAGGATGGTTTAAGATGGAAATAGATGGATGGAATGGATCTGATCCAAGTGTATGCGACTTGTAGACAATTGATAACACATGATGCCAGAGACTAGTTTTCATTATGGTATTTGCCCAAGGTGTCAAATAAAAGGTTTTGAATTATGGATGAATTTATTTCTCTCTTTTATTTCAATGCAACAGTAATGTATATTTCAAGTATGCACTCCAAAGATGTCTTCAGGGACTTTATTGATTTCTAAGTTGGTTTCTTCCAAATTTACCAAGTTATCATCATAACTCCTAGAATATAGGGTGATACCAATGAGGGAAAATTAGAATGTGTGTTGGATGAATGATGTGTGTTGAGTGCATGAAAGATTTGGAGGGATGGTGCTATTATGATGTGAAGGGGGATTGGGACCAACAATCTCATGTTCTAGAGACTGAGATTAGTTTCAAGTTGGATGATTTGAGGATTTTTTACTTTTGTGGTGTCTTTGATAAATGGTATAAGGTCATCTAGAAATAGTGCCAATGTAAAAGGAATATTGAATTCCTTATCTATTGGTGCCTTCAAAAGGTTTTCACTAATAAACTTATTTTCATTTTTCTAACTTTGATATTTTGGGTCTGATAATACCTCAAAATGGTTTTCACTAGGACTTAGAAATTTGATTTTGTTTTTGATTTTTTCGCTTTTGATTCTTTAGATTTTTGGATTTATTTGGATTGAGGAACTTTGATTTTTCTATGAAATATGATAATGTATCAAGATTGGATTCAAATCATGCTTCATGATCTTGTAGTGAAATTCTAGCTTAGATTGGGTTGATTTATATGATAGATTGGTCATTATGAAAGAAGGATGATAATATGTAATTTTTTTGGTCCCAATTAACATGTGAGGGAGATTGAATGTGAAGATAGGAAGAAGGATTGGTGGTGTCAATGAGAGGATTGGTGGCAACATGGTCCTCGTAAAGGCTATGAATGAAACTTGTTTTGAATACAGACAAGGATTCCTTAGAAATCATGGAAGTACCACTAACATCTATGTATTGATCTATATGTGGTTTGTAATTGATGCCATGAGAGCCTTTTTTATGTAGATATGGATAGGTTTGATGATTCCTTGCTCATAGAGGCTAAATCCTCAACCTTGGTAATTCATGGTTTTGATAATTATACTTGTTATAGGATATTTATTACTTTAAAAGCATGAGGCTAAGTTATCAGTGTATAATCAGGTGTTATTGGAACCTTAGATTTCTTCTTCTATAAGAAGGCAAGTTTTAACAAATGATGTTATGCAAAAATGATAGATTATTATTTTTTTTCCAAGTTATGATTGCCTTTTATTGGAGGAGATATGGGATACTTTGATGCATGGAGGGCATTTTAAATGTCGTTACTTATAAGTATCTTTGTTACTTGAGGTGTGGCATTGAAGGTTTTGATATGTGATGGGGGACTATGTGATGGGCTAATGGATGGTAACTTGTCATGGTAATAAATGCGTAGATCTAATATGGGTTGGTCAAAGGTGGTTTGATCAAAGATGGGCTCATCAAATATGGCAAGACCAATAAAGGGTTCTTCGGTGATGGGTTTATCAACTATGAGTTATTAGTAAAATATGGGATCATTGAAGATGGATGGTTAGCCATGGTGGTCAAAGATTGGTTGTTATAAGATAGGTTCAGTAAAGATGGGATCATCAAAGATAGATGTATCTCTAGCTGTTGATTTTTAAATGGGGATGCACTTCATTCTTGAACAAGTGACACTCCTTAGAGGGGTGAGGATAAGATATAGTTGGATTGTCATGACTCAAAATTTATATTAGTGTTAGATTCTTGACAGTTATATGGTTTAAAAGAAATTATTTCTAAAATAAACCTTAGTTGATTGGTGGATAACTGAAATAGTGGTAGGATATAATATAGTCTTGCCACATTTTAATGGACTTTTGTATGGTTTGATTGTGAATTCTTAGATTTTGGATTGGGTAGGATAGATTGGGCTTAATGAAACTTAAGTAGTTAGTTAGGATGGGATTTTTGAGGGTTGGATTGAATAGGTGATGTAGGTTTTGATTTTGAAAGATGGATACAGGAGGTTAGGTCTGAAAACTCTTCTTTAATCTATTAGATTTGATCAAACATAAACTGGTTTTGGTCTTAACAAATTTATTTGTATAAAACTATTTTTATTTTGATAGCATGGATATGATGCATAAGGATTTTTTGATAGGGTTTATGGTTGTTGGATTGATTATTAGATGAAGGTTTGGGTGTCAAAGAAATGATAGGAGATTCTATGTTGTCTATATGTTAGCTAAGTTGTTGGATTATGATGTAGGGGCATCCCATGATGACCCCAAGTTTGATCCATTTTTGTTCTTAGCTTGGTCTAAATGTGTTTTATAGTTTTTAGAGGCCATGAGTAATCCATATGAGAAGTCCAGGTTGTTTAAAGAGGCATAGAATTTGAATTAATAATTTTCTCACCAAAAAGTATGATTTAAACATTTGAATATTATTAAGTCTTATCTAAGGAATTGTATGCATTTTCAGAGGGTGGAAAGATGTCACAAACATGTCAAGGGGATGTAGACACTATATAAGTCTTATAACACTTTCATGAGTCAAAGGTTATGGTATTTATGTAGTCATCTTATGTAAAATCATGAATGTGCAATGTAATCAAGGAGACCATTTAGAGGGATAGGTTTAAGAAGTAGTTATAATCCTCTTTAGACATAAAAGAGTCAATTTTGTGAGGTTAGTTGTTAATTAAATTCGAAAAAGTTGATTGAAATAATGGAAAAATCTTTGTATGAAGAAGTTAATGTGTTTTTGTAAACCTTGATGTTTTGAATGAAGGAAATTACAGATCTTGTTTGTGATCATTTCCTGTTATATCTAAGTGTATTGGATTTTATAATGAAATAATGAACGGAAATTGATTATAAAAGTGTTTTCAGGTATTTTCAAGATTATGTGAAGAGAAATCTTGAAGTTTTAAATAATATAAAATGAACCCTATTGAAGTTGACACAAAGTGCAAACCCTAATTTGGTGTGTATTCTGCATGTTATAGATTGTTAGTTCAAAGATGGATGATGTTGTAGAAATCATGATTTGTTTTCTAGGTATTTTATTAAAGATTGAATATGTTGAGATTATTATATGCATGAGTAAAATTCAATCATTAGGTATTCTATATATAGATTCTAATCATACCCTTGTTTGGAAGGTCATTAACTGTGCAAACTGTTAGTGTGCTTCTTCCTATGAAGGCATGGTTATTGAATAAAATGGTATTATATTACCAATGTGAATATAGGTATTTTTTGGTATTAAGAGTTCAAGTATTAAGGAATGATCAAAATAAGAGTTTGGTGTTTAGAAACTGGTCAAAACCTTATTTTTTTTAGCAGTCATAAATTGGCTAGACTATGATTGAGATTTTAAAAAGAAGTGACTTTTGTATATATGGAAAGGTGTTAGAGAATGTATTATTAAGTTTTTTTGACTCATTTTAATATTTATATAACATTTAATTTGATAAATAATGTCTCAAAAGTTTTCATAACTAGAAATAGACCTGTAGGATGTTATTTCACTACACAATCAAGTGGGTTTTGATGTAGAAAGGTTTAACAGTGGGTTTAAAGTGTGAAAATAGTGGTTTAGAAAGTTGATAAAGGTTCATACAGACCTAAAAAAATAATTTTTAAGTCTTGAAATGCATCACAACTCTCACAGTTGATTTTAGTGTACCCTCGATTGAGACAGGGTAGTGATAACCCTAAATTAGGGTTTTGATGGTTTTGGGAGTTTCCACCATGTAATTTAGATGAAACTTTGTGAAAGGATTAAGGATATGGATATTGAATATATTTTCAAGTTTTATTGGTGTGTATGTGCATATAGGTACAAAAATTCAAGACCGAGTGTAAAAGAACCCTAAGAGACCTAATTAAGAGAAACAATGAGCAAAACAAGCTAAAAAAAGTATCTTAATGAAATATTTAAGGCTTAAAATTGTGTAAATAGATAGATATTGAAAAAGGGTATCTATATCAAGTTATATATTCCATATTTGTGCAAGTAAAATTCTATACAAAGTAAAATAGTCCATAAATAGGGCTAGTAGGACTGAGAAAAAAACAAACATAGTAGGTAAAAAGGTGTGAGTTGAGTTTGGAAGATACTTGTATGTGAATTAGAGGTCTATGAGACCCTATAGAATATGATGAAAAAATTAGCAGACACTTAACAGTAAAAGGAAATTTAAAATTTTGTACAGTGATTTGGTCTAGTAAATCATTGACAAAGGGAGTGAGTTAGAAACAAAGGTTAAGATTATTTTCTTGGTATATGCTCTACATCATTTTGGTCTTAGAGCTTAGGGAAATATTTTTGTTGATTGTCAAAAATATTTGACATGTGTTTTGAAGGGAAATGCAGGACAAGTAACTAGGTATAGTGCTCTATGGAGAGAGTGAGTAGAGAAGATGAAGATTTGGTCAAGCAAATGGTTGACCAGGTGACTCAGTTGATTGATCCATTAGTTATGAGGATGGAGACCATTAAAAATGTTCTCAAAAAAATAGAATAAATATTATATAGATAAAGAGATGATGATCATCAAGGTCAGTTAGTACCTTTGTAAAGAAGGATGGAAGAGAGAGGAAATGAAGAGGTGGCTCAAGGGAGACCATAAGAACATGTAGTAATAGTGAAAGAGGGCATGGGACAATAATGTACATGAGAGATCAGAACATTTTTAGGTCACAGATTAAGAAGAGATGAAGGTACAATGAGACAAGGACCAAGACAAAGATTTTAGGGGCAATGTTGGAATTGCCAAAGAGAAAGACATAGGGCAACAGAGTGTCCAAGAAATGTGAGTAGAAGTATGCAATAATAGAGAGAAGAGAATGAGAATATAAGCCATCATAAGAAAGAGTCATTGCTCATGAGGAGATTCCTATTATAGAATAAACAAGGCAAAGAACCAACCCAAAGGAGACACTTGTTCAAAAGTAGATGTAAGGCCCATGGTAAGGTATGTAATTTTGTTATTGATGGTGGTAGTAATAATAATATAGTTCCTTTAGAAATGGTGTAGAAGTTGAGATTGAAGAGAATTCCACATCTAAAACCATACAGAGTTGCATGGGTTTAGAAAGGACACCATATACTGGTAAGTGAACAAAGTTGGGTTGAGTTTTAGATAACAAGGTATAAAGATCAAGTGTTATGTGATATTTTACCTATAGATGTGTGTCATTTATTGCTAGGGAGACTGTGGATGTTGAATAAGCATTCCATACATGACAAGACAATAAACACATACATTATAAGGAAACATGGAAAACCATATGTACTTTTTCCATTGAAAGGTGAAGAGGGAAGAAAGGATGAAAGAATCATGATGATGATGCAGTTTTGGAGTAAAACTATGAAAGGTTTAGGATTGGTCAAGGTACCAAAAGAAGAAAAGAAAGTGAGGAGTGAACAATGCAAGGTGGAATCAAATAGTTGTCAAATGAAGGAAGGTAAAGAGATCCAAGAAATAAGTAGTCAAGGCAAGCATGACAGCCAATCATGTACGAGAGAAGACAACATGCTAGTGTTTGACATTGCAACTAAGATAAAAAAGAGATGGTTTGGATATGACACCAAGCAAGTGAAGGAGGATGAAATGGAAAATCAAGAAACTCAAGGGAGATCCATGGAGGCTCAATTTTAGTTTCTAATATTTTGTTTAGTGATGAAGGTGTAGGTAAGGAGTAGGAGGAAAATAAAATAAAGATGCATATGCAACATAAAGTGGTTGAGGCAATTAAAGGAAACATGGTAGATGAAGAAAATGCCAAAGAGATGGAAAATATGTAGCAGGCCCATGAATAAGATGACTATGAAGGAGTGATAAGCCAATAGTATGAGAGATGTAAAAATAATATGCAGCCCATGGATATGCAGGAGATTGAGGGTAGTCAAGAGGATGACATACAACAACAAAGTATGAGATTACATAAGTGTGAGGCATGTAAAGAACAATAAGAAGTGGTGAATGAGAAGGAATGGTTAGTACAAGGATCATTGGTGGAGTAAGATTTAATACTTGTAATAGTGGTTGAAAATTTAAATAAAGAGAAGATGGATCAGTTCGAAGAAAAGGAAGATTGGTATATAAGTGCATGGAAAGAAGAAGAAGGCAACATATATGTTTTGCTTAAAATTATTGTTTCATGTGCAGGTATGAAGATAAATATAATAAGACCTAAATGTGGGGCCCAAGAGCATGTAAACCTATATGAGAGGCAAGTGGAGGAAAATACCTTCAATAAGGAAGGATAATGCATTCAATCAACAACATATACCAAGTGGATGACTTAATACCTATGGTAAAGAATTCTTAGCTTGGTAGTATGATGCAGGAGCATCCCATGATGACCCTAAATTTGATCCATTTTTTTTTATTATATTTGTATATAGGTGTTTTATAGTTTTTATAGGTCATGCATAGTCCATATGAGAAGTCTAGGTTGTTTAAAGAAGCATAGAATTTAAATTATTGATTTTCTTGCCAAAAGTATGATTTGAAAATCTGAATATTATTAAGTCTTATCTAATGAGTTGTATGAAGTTTTAGAGGGTGTAAAGATGTCACAAACATTTCAAGGGGATGTAGACACTTTATAAGTCTTATAACACGTTCATGAGTCAAAGGTTATGGTATTTATGTAGTCATCTTATGTAAAATCATGAATGTGCAATGTAATCAAGGAGACCATTCAGAGGGATAGGTTCAAGAAGTGTTTATGCTCCTCTTTAGACATATAGAAGTCAGTTATGTGAGGTTGGTTATTGATTAATTTATAAGGAGTTTAATTAAAGAATGGAAAAATCTTTGTATGAAGAAGTTAATGTGTTTCTATAAACCCTGCTATTTTGAATGAAGGAAATTATAGATCTTGTTTGTGATCATTTGTTGCTGCATCTAAGTTTATTGGATTTGATAAGGAAATAATGAATGTAAATTGATTTTAAAAGTTTTTTTAGGTATTTTTAATATTTAATGAAGAGAAACCTTGAAGATTTGAAGAACAAAGAATGAACCTTGCTGAAGTTGACACAAAGTGTAGACCCTGATTTGGTGTGTATTCTGCCTGTTATAGATTGTTAGTTCAAAGATGGATGATGTTTTAGAAATGGTGATTTGTTTTCTAGGTATTTGATTGAATATTTAATTTTTTTATATTATTATATGCATGAGTAAAATTCAAGTATTGGGTATTCTATATAGAGATTCTAATCAGACCCCTATTTAGAGGGTCATTCACTGTGCAGACTATTAGTGTGCTTCTTCCTATGAAGTCATGGTTATTTCATCAAATGGTATTGTATTAAAAATGTGAATACAAGTATTTTAATGTGATATTAAGAGTTTAGGTATGAATTCATAAACAAAATAAGAGTTTGGTGTTTAGAAATTGGTATAAACCCTATTTTTTTGTAGTAGTCATAGATTGGTTGGATTGTGATGAGATTTTGCTAAAAAATGACTTTTGTATCAATGGTAAGGTTTTGGAGAACATATTATTAAGTGTTTTTGACTCATTTTAATATTGATGGAACATTTCATTCGATCAATAATGTGTCAAAAATTTTCACAACTGTAAACAAACCTGTAGGATGTTATTTCACTACACAGTCAAGTGGGTTGTGATATAGAAAGGTTTAACAGTGGGTTAAAGTATGAAACTAGTGGTTTAGAAAGTTTATCAAGGTTCATAAATACCTATAAAAATAATTTTTAAGTCTTTAAATGCATCAAAAATTTCATAGTTGATTTTAGTGTACCCTCAACTGAGACAGGGTAGTGATAACCCTAGATTAGGGTTTTGAAGGTTTTGGGAGTTTCCACTGTAAAATTTAGATGAAAATTTATGAAAGGATTAAGGATATGGAGATTGAATATATTTTTATTTTTTCTTGGTGTGGATGTACATATAGGTACGTAAATTCAAAACTGAGTGTAAAAGAACCCTAGGAGACCTAATTTAGAGAAAAATTGAGCAAAACAAGCTAAGAAAAATATCTTAAAGAAAGAGTTAAGGATTAAAATTGTGTGAATAGATAGAGATTGAAAAATGGTATCTGTATCAAGTTATAAATTCTATATTTGTGCAATTACAATTCTATATTAAGCAAAATAGTCCATAAATAGGGCTAGTAGGACTGAGAGAAAAGTAGGTATAATAGGTAAAAAGGTGTGAGTTGAGTTTGGAAGAGACTTGGTATGTGAATGAGAGGTATATGAGACCCTATATAATCTAAGGAACATTTTAGTAGACACCTAACAGTAAAAGGAAATTTAGAATTTTGCATAGTGATTTGGTCTAGTGAACCATTGACAAAGGAAGTGAGTTAAAAACAAAGGTTAAGAATGTTTTCTTAGTATATGATCTGCATCATTTTGGTATCAAATCTTAGGGAAATATTCTTATTGATTTTTAAAAATATTTGACAACATGTGTTTTGAATTGAAATGCAGGATTAGTAACTAGGTGCAGTGCTTCATGGAGAGAGCAAGCAAAGAAGATGAAGATTTGGTTAAGCGGATGGTAGACTAGGTAACTCAGTTGATTGCTCCATTAGTTGTGAGGATAGAAGCCATTGAAGATGTTCTCAAGGAAAGAGAAAAAATATTAGAGATAAAAAGAGATGATGAGCAGCAAGGTCAGTTAGTACCTTTAAAAAAAAGGATGTAAGAGAGAGGAAATGAAGAGGTGGCTCACGGGAGACCACAAGAACATGCAGTAGTAGTGCAAGAGGGCATGGGACATCACCATGAAAGAGAGATCAGACCATTTTTAGGTCACATATTGAGAAGAGATGAAGGTCCAATGAGACAAAGACCAAGACAAAGATTTTAGGGGTAATGTTGGAATTGCCAAAGAGAAGGACATAGGGCAGTAGAGTGTCCAAGAAATGTGAATAGAAGTATGCAACAACAAAGAGAAGAGAATGAGAATAGAATGCATGAAAAGAATGAGTAATTTATCATGAGGAGAGTCCTATTACAACAAAAACAAGGCAATGAACCATCCCAAAAGAGAAGCTTGTTCAAAACTAAATGTAAGGTCCATGGTAAGGTATGTAATTTGGTTATTGATGGTGGTAGTACTAAAAATATAGTTTCTTTAGAGATGGTGCAAAAGTTGATATTAAAGAGAATGCCACATACAAAACCATACAGAGTTGCATGGGTTAAAAAAGGACACCAAATATTGGTAAGTGAACAAAGTTGGGTTAAAGTTCAGATAGGAAGGTATATAGATCAAGTGCTATGTGATATTTTGCCTATAGATGTGTGTCATTTATTTTTTGGGAGACCTTGGTAGTTTGATAAGCATGCCATACATGATGGGATAAAAAAAACATACACTATAAGGCAATGTGGACAAACATATGTAATTTTTCAATTGAAGGGTGAAGAGGGAAGAAAGGATGAAAGAATCATGATGATGATGCAGTGTTGGAGTAAAACTATGCAAGGTTTAGGATTGGTTAAGGTACCAAAGGAAGAAAATAAAGTGAGGAGTGAAGAATGTAAGGTGGTACAAAAAAATTATCAAACGAAGGAAGGTAAATCACCTAAGAGAGACATCCAAGAAAGAAGTAGTCAAGGCAAGCATGACAACTAAACATGTAAGAAAGAAGATAATAGGCTAGTGTTTGACATTACAGCTGAGATGGAAAGGAGATGGTTTGGATATGACACCAAGCAAGTAAATAAGAAAGAGGATGAAATGAACAAGCAAGAAAATCAATGGAGAGCCATGGAGGCTCCAATTTTAGTTTCTAATATGTTTTTTAGTGATGAAGGTGCAGGTAAGGAGCAGGAGGAAAATTAAATAAAGATGCATATGTAGCATAAAGTGGTTGAGGCAACTAAAGGAAACATGGTAGATGAAGAGAATACCAAAGAGATGGGAAATATACAGTAGGCCCATGAACAAGATGAATATGAAGGAGTGATAAGACAATAAGATGAGAGATGTAAAAATAATATGCAGCCCATGGATATGCAGGAGATTGGGGGTAGTCAAGAGGATGACATACAACAATAATGTATGAGGTTACATAAGTATGAGGCATACAAAGAATAAGAAGAAGTGGTGCATGTAAAGGAATGAGTAGTACAAGGAGAATTGGTGAAGGAGGAAGAGTCAATACTTGTAACAATGGTTTAATATGTAGATAAGGAGAAGATGGATCAGTTTGAAGAAAAGGACGATTGGTATATAGGTTCATGGCAAGAAGAAGAAGGCAGTAGATATGTTTTGCTTAACATTATTGTTTCATGTAAAGGTATGAATATGAATCAAAGAAGGCATAAATCTGGGGCCCAATAGAATTTACACCTATATGAGATGCAAGTGGAGGCAAATACCTTCAATAAGGAAGGTTCAATGCATTCAAGCATTGACATATACCAAGTGGATGACTTAATACCTGTGGCAAAAATTTCTCAACTTGGTAGTCTGATGCAGGGGCATCCCATGATGACCCCAAGTTTGATCCATTTTTGTTCTTATATTTTTCTATAGGTGTTTTATAGTTTTTAGAGGTCATGAATAGTCTGTATGATAAGTCTAGTTTGTTTAAAGAGGCATAGAATTTGAATTAATGATTTTCCTGCCAAACATATGATTTAAAAATTCGAATATTGTTAAGTCCTATATAATGAGTTGTATGCATTTTGAGAGGGTGGAAAGATGTCACAAACATGTCAAGGGGATGTAGACACTATATAATTCCTATAACATGTTCATGAGTCAAAGGTTATGGTATTTATGTAGTCATCTTATGTAAAATCATGAATGTGCAATGTAATCAAGGAGACCATTCGAAGGGATAGGTTCAAGAAGTAGTTATGATCCTCTTTAGACATATATGAGTTAGTAATGTGAGATTGGTTTTTGATTACATTATAAGGAGTTGGATGAAATAATGGAAAAAGCTTTGTATGAAGAAGTGAATGTGTTTTTGTAAACCCTATTGTTTTGAATGAAGGAAATTATAGATCTTATTTGTGATCATTTGTTGTTGTAGCTAAGTGTATTGGATTTGATAATGAAAGAATGAATGGAAATTGATTATAAAAGTGTTTATAGGTATTTTAAATATTGTGTGAAGATAAACCTTTAAGAGTTAAAGAACAAAGAATGAACCCTGTTGAAGTTGACATAAAGTGCAGACCTTGATTTGGTGTGTATTTTACTTGTTATATATTGTTAGTTCAAAGATGGATGATGTTTTAGCAATGGTGATTTATTTTATACGTATTTTATTGAATATTTATTTTTTTGAGATTATGATAAGCATGAGTAACATTCAAGCATTGGGTATTCTATACATGGATTATAATCATACCCCTGTTTGGAGGGTCATTCATTGTGCAAATTGTTAGTGTGCTTATTCCTATGAAGGCATGGTTATTAAAATAAATGGTATTGCATTCCCAATGTGTATACAGGTATTTTAATGTGGTATTAAGAGTTTAGGTATGAATGACTGATCAAAATAAGAGTTTGGTGTTTAGAAACTGGTATAAACCCTATTTTTCTGTAGCAGTCATAGATTGGTTGAATTATGACTGAGATTTTTCAAAGAAGTGAATTTTGTATAAATGGTAAGGTGTTAGATAAAATATTAGTAATTTTTTTTGACTCATTTTAATATTTATATAACATTACATTTGATCAAGAATGTGCCAGATGTTTTCATAACTGTAAACAGACTTGTAAGATGTTATTTTACTACACAATCAATTGGGTTTTGATGTAGAAAGGTTTAATAATGGGTTCAAAGTGTGAAAGTAGTGTTTTTAAAAGTTGTTCAAGGTCTATACAGTCCTAAAAAAACAATTTTGAAGTCTTTAAATGCATCACAACTCTCACAATTTATTTAAGTGTACCCTCGACTGAGACAGGGTAATGATAACCCTAGATTATGGTTTTGAAGGTTTTGGGAGTTTCCACCATGAAATTTAATGAAAATTTGTGAAAGGCTTAAGGATATGGATATTGAATATATTTTCAAGTTTTCTTGGTGTGGACATACATATAGGTACAAAAATTCAATACTGAGTGTAAAAGAACCCTAGGAGGCCTAATTAAGAGAAACAATGAGAAAAATAGGCTAAGAAAAGTATCTTAAAGAAAGAGTTAAGGCTTAAAATTGTGTGAATAGATAGAGGTTGAAAAAGGGTATCTATATTAATTTATATATTTTAGATTTGTGCAAGTAAAATTTCATACCAAGCAAAATAGTCCATAAACAAGGTTAGTAGGACTGAGAGAAAAATAGGCAAAGTAGGTAAAAAGTTGTGAGTTGAGTTTGGAAGAGACTTGGTATGTGAATGTGAGGTCTATGAGACCCTATAGAATTTGAGGAACATATTAGTAGACACCTAAAAATAAAAGTAAATTTATAATTTTGCATAGTGATTTGGTCTAGTGAACCATTGACAAAGGGAGTGAGTTAGAAATAAATGTTAAGAATGTTTTCTTGGTATATGCTCTGCATCAGATTGGGTTGATTACAACTTTATTTTGGAATTGGTAAGGTTGGTGTGATATAATGAGATGGATACTCTGATTAGGAATATAACTAATGGATGAGGGATTGTCATCATGGGGGTTATAGCTAGTGGATGGGAAATTGTCATGATCTAGATAAAAGGGTTCATGAAGTGGATTTTGATCTAAAGGGTAGTCTTTATTCATTTGAAATGACATTAAATTTAATTTGTTTCAATTTGGTTTGTAAACATAATTTTAGTTTTGGATTAAATTGAATCAATATTATTTTTTCAAAAGGGGTAAAACAAGACACACAAATGAGACAATCCTCAATTTATTCAGATAGGTTTGTAATCAAGAAATATCCCACTGAAAATGCTTCAAAATCTAACAAGCACATGGTGAGTAATCTTAGGGAATGTTATTTTCCTGACACCATTTCTTGGTTATATTCGAAGGCTCATAAAATATGCCTTACAAGATTAACTAGGGGATGTCCTCCTATATACCTTTCTATATGTTGAGGTCCGATTCTATGTAAGGGGATATATAAACCCTAGGTATTGGTAGTCAAATCCACCTCACATCACTTAGGGATTTACCAAACTTAGGATTTGAAGATAGTTTATCCTTGAATTTATATACCCCATTAATACATAGGGTTTGGCCTACCACGTGGTGGTGATATTGACGGTCGATAGAGCCTCTAGAAATAAAAATAAAAGAGACTGACCATTTTTTATTTCCTAGATCACTTTGTAGTGTAAGGAAAGAGCATAGTGGGCTAGCTCGAGATACAATAATTATCTCTAAGGTTATTTTTGATTTCCCAGATGGATTTGTAGTACAAGGAAAGAACATACACAAACCATTAAAAATACAAATAAGAATACAAAAAAGAAATAAATGTAAGTAAAAATTTAATTTAAAATGTGTTAGCAGGTAAAAATTGTTATGATTTTTTTAATCTTTGGTCTGCAGTGCTGTAAAAAATAATTTGCAGTTTGGAATAACGTCTTTGACAGGCAAAGAGCTACATATTAATAAAAAAATGGAAAATTTAGTAAAAAATTAAATAACATGTATAAATATGATTTCGTTAAAAATAAAATAATTTCATTGTTAATCAGATCAAATCTATTTTTCTCAAAAAATAGAAGCACGACAGAGAATAGAAAAGTATAAATGCCAATATTTTCATTCTTCATAACGATTTAACTTATTTTTAGGATGATTTTTATATTATTTAAGATGATTTCGCTACTTTTTATAAAAAAATAGAAAATACAAAAAACAAAAGTCAGAAAAGAAAAGAAACATCAACAATAATGATTTTTGTCAAAGTTAAGGATGATTTCACTAATCTTGATGATGATTTTATTAATGTTGATGATGATTTCATTGATGTTGATAATATTTTAGATGCAAAGATGAGAACCTTTATGATATAACATATTTTACGTAGAATGATTTTGCTAATATTTAGGATGAGTTATTTGATATGTAGGACATCTTCATTGAAACTCAAAAGATGGATACAACTAAGTAACATTGGCTAAAAATTAGTCAAAGTTGACCTGAAATAGCTAAAATTGATCCATAATAGTGTTATAATAGTTTTAAAAACTAAACTATATGAAAAAACTCAAAAATATGATGGCAATGTGATAGAAAAAGCTTGGGAAGTCCAATTCCACTGGGCATGCTAGAATGTAAATGAGAGAAATTATAACTTTTATTTAGAAAACCAATAATGAACAATTGACTTGCTATTATAGATTCTAAATGAACCTATGATAAGAATGAAAATGGAAAAGAGATAGACCTTCACTTAATAATGGATATTCTCCTTTTGGTGTGTAGATTTTCTCCTTTGATTATTTGGATGTGCTTGCTTCAAATGAAATATCTAGGCAAGGTGATTTCAATAGTGTGACAGTGAGTGATTGGTAAATTTTGATTGAAAGTATTTCATAAGTTTGATAAATAAATATTTGGTCCTCAACATAAAGAAAGGCTGGTCAATTTATATATTTTTTGGATGAGGAAATGAATGGCCATATTAATTCATAATTATTACATAATTTTAAATTTGAATGGCGGATCTTGAGTCCACGGGTCAAATGCATTGAATGCATAAGTTAGGAAGTTAGTTGAATGTTTGTAAGGGAGTTGAAAGATTCTAGGAATTTGTCAAGATAGTTATATGACTCAACAAATTAGTTGAACATTTCAAGGAATTATTTGGATGACTTAACACTTGTTTGAGAGAACCGGGGAAATGATTGGATGACTCAACATTTTGGTTGAGAGAATTGAAGAGGTGGTTTTTGACTTGGAATTCAAAATTTTAATTTGTTTTATTTATGAAATTATTTATACGTGATTTAATTGGTAATGGATAAGTTAATTAATATTTAGGGACTAGGGGGATGAAATAATAATGTTAGTGGTCTAGAATAAAATCCAGATTTTAGATGACAGTTAAGTTAATAAGAATAATAATGATAAGTGTTGATATTTATAAAAATTAATTATGAAACTATTGTGGTAGAATTTAGGTGTCTATAATAATTAAAAAATTAAAGTACCATAAAGGTAATGTTACAAAAAGAGCAAGAATAAAAGTTACAAAAATAAATGCAACTTAAGCAAGAAAGCATCTTTAAGAAAGGGTTTCTAACAAATGAGGTTAAAAAATAAGATATTATTACAAAATCCAATGGTAAAAGTGTGGTTTCAAAGGATTCAACTCAAAATCACTCATAATTTCTAGAGCCTTTGATTCTTAACCACCTCATAGATGGCAAGCAATATACCAATTTTATGATCAATAACACTATTGAAGTGAATGTAATATGATACTTCTACAATTTATTGGATATGATAAGGAATGTTTGAGTAAGATGATTGCATCTAAAAAATTTATCAGATACATTGAGATATGTTTCACATTTGGTACAAAAACATGTTTAGTGGTATTTCATGTATGTCCTAGTTTGACCCAATATAACGCTGAATTAAGAAGATCATGGATGACAGCTAGGGGGGAAAAATGATTAAGGATCATAACCATGTCACATTTGAACATGAAGGTGCAATGATTATAATTTTGAGAGAAGATGAAACCTATTTATAATAAGAGCAACAAAAAGAAAGCATGTCGTATCTAGTATAGACATACATACAACTAATAGAATGAAAGTAGTGGCAAATAATACAATACATATTGCACAAGAGAAATAAAAAAATAACACCACAATTTTTATTCATAATTAGGATTTGATACATATTTATCCTAATTTTGATAAAATGTATTGGTGATCCCAACTACATAAAATTATGAAAAACTATTGTGTAAAATTAGAATGCATAAAATATGGCATAAATCACACAAATTAATTTGCAAATTACTACATATAAAAATAATATAAAAGGGGAAAGTACCAAAGTGAAATAAATTATATGGAAATAAAACATGTAGTACTGTGAATATGACTGAGAAATTGATTGTATGGTTATATGAGGTCACTATGAATCAAGAATAGGGATTCACATCCACCTAGGAAAAGGTTGTGCTATCTAGATGAGGCTAGATTGCACTATTTTTTAGGGTGCATTAGAATTTGATTGGGTCTTAGCTCTTTGTGTATATTAATATCGATGCACTTTCACTCGTAGGTCCTATGTGTGTGATCAAATTTATGCAATTATTAATGGAAGCCACTGTATACCTTATTACTCACTAAGAAGCCTAACTAAATAGACCATGAGGGATGAACATAATAAATGGAAATAATGGGTTAGTGGCTAATAATGTTCTTGACCTCAACACCCCCTATGTTGAGCATTGCCTACATACAAATACTTTGAAGAGGGATCAAACTCCATGTAGTTCTCCCAGCTACATTCAAGTGTGTAAAATATTGGTGTAATGTTAAATGTTGGTGCAATAATTATGTGATTAAGTAATTCAACAATAACATATGACCTTGGAGTTGTATTCATGTTTAACTTAAGGCTACTAGGGATATGTGGACTCAAAATTGGGAAGAATAGGTGATTTACTCTATATGTGTAAGATATTCTAACACTTTTCAATCATATGAGCCTGTAGTGAACAATGGTTAGAAAATGTAGCTTTATACTGATATTTTTGAAAATTAATCAAATGGGGCTTGCAAAACTTGTAGGAAAACTTGTTAAGTGAATTTGAATTTCAAAAAATAGTCATTATTTGGTGAGGGGACACAACTAGTGAAA
Source organism: Torreya grandis (assembly GCA_037957365.1). NCBI lineage: Eukaryota > Viridiplantae > Streptophyta > Pinopsida > Cupressales > Taxaceae > Torreya > Torreya grandis. The sequence continues at coordinate 4,544,786 of JARHVA010000239.1, read as the reverse complement.
TTAGACAGTATTAGTGGATAGGATAGCCCCGAAGGAGTGGTGTTGCCTAAGAATCATATATAGATAAGTTGGAAGAGTGAATCAATCAAAAGGATGAAATTAGGTTATTTTAAGTGAACAATAAGAATGTTATTTATTAAAGTTGCTCAAGGATAAGGGTCATCTACATAAAAGTGGAGGAATGGTGGTTTGGAATAGTGGAATTGGTCATAAGCTAAGTGTGTATAAGAGGATGGTCACAAGTGAATTATTTTATAAATATATGTTAATTTATGTGTCTATAGTCCCCTATTTTATTATAGTAATGCAGTAAAATGAAAGTACTAAAGTAAAAGGAAAATAACTATACCTTAACTTACCAATGAAAAATAATTTTGAATGTAGGCCATGCACTAAAATGTGCTTCATGCAAACTTGAAATGCAACATGTATAAATTGGTCCTTAGAATATAAATATGAAAATAAAGACAAGAAAAATTATATATCACATAAAAAATAACAAATACACATGTTTGAGTGCACGAACTGTTGTGTTTTTTGGTGCAAAATTAGTGATTGAAGAGGGTAGGGCCCTTGGACATTTATTTTTCATTGAAGAACTTGAATTGGACTATGCATGACCCAATACTCATTAGAAGGAGAGTATGATTAAGAACTCAAGTTGTGATTGACTCCATAATTTCACACTAAGGTAGTATAGAAACTTGGAATCCTTGTATTAATTCTAATAGATCATTCTCATGAAAAAATATGAATCAACTAAGGTAGATAGAATGAGATTTAATTTCTTGTGCAAAACTAGTGAAAAATAACATGATCCAAGTTTAGTGAATACAACATAGAGAATGGAATGGATTGTCATTCCTTTTAAGAAAAATACTATAAAACTAAGTGAGGAGGTGGTCACGTGCTACACACATGCCCCCATTCTGATATCTGATATTATATATTTTCTGAGCAAAAACCTAAGTGATAACTTCGAACACATGTCACATATGATGACCCCAATATAATAAAAATTTAAGACAAACCTAAGCATTCATATAAAATAATTCTTGAAACATATTTTAAACTGCTCTATAGTTGATTATGATTATGAAAAATTCTATAAAATACTATTTTTTTGACTATTGGGATGACAATGTAATGTTTTGGACATTGTCGACCTACACCATTGTCCAAATTAAGTGTTTCTCTCTGAAAATAATTTATGAGGTTAAATTTGGGTATGACCTATGATCAACTGAACAATTTTTTTCTATGTAATGAATTATTTCAACTTAGTCTCTAAGACAAGATACTATGTATTCGCCCTCTTTTGAGGTGATTTGAAAAGCATGTAAAAATACTTATCTCAAAAGAATAAATTTATGCAAATGATTTTGTATAAAAGATTAAAATATGGATTAATAATGATAACATTGGATAACATGGAATCATCATAAATAAATTGAGCAATGTCATAATGTAAGATGCATGTATAACTAAACATATGTAGTGGCATGTTGAGATAGATGTTAACAATGATAAATAAAGTGATTGATGATCATATAGTGAGTAATTGAAATTGATATCGATTGATTTAGGGAGGATGCATGATATCTATCTTAGCATAAAAAACCTAGGAAGATGCATGATGTCCAACATCACATAAAAAAACTGAGCAATCAAGAGTCATGGCCATGATGTACACACATAAATAGTACACAAAAAACACATAATACACATAAGAAGTCAAAGGGGCCACATATAAGGGACAGGTTCAAATTTCACTCACACATATAAAATCACACAATAAGGATTATGGCCATAATAAAGGACATATTGTAATGTACACAATCCAAACAAGTTAAATACACACAAAATATGAAACAAGAAAGCAAACATGAAAAACATGCATAAATAAGTGAATTTGATATACATAATAAACTTGTAATATTATTATATTCAACAACTTAGGTATCCAGTAATATATCAATATGAAAGTAAGTAAGCAATAATGATAGATTTTACACAATGTATTGAATCAAAGTATGATAAATAGGGATGCTCATAGAATGACAAAACCTATATAAAGGATGCCCCCATTGAAATTCTTGAGATATAAACAAGCTATACAAGTCTTGTGCCTAGTTTGATTCTAAATAAGTATAACATGTGTTCACAGGGACAAGTATGCTAGAATTAGACAAGAGTACAATACACAACTGTCTAGATTAGAGTAATTTTATCTATATAATTTTTCCAGGTCTGAGACACTACCACCTATAACTACATCTCTAAGTGACAACCTATATGTTTTAAACTCACTCAAGTACACTTGTGAACAATATTTGATATAGTTTGGATATAGATAAATATTACATATATCGAGCACAAATTAATTGATGTACATAAACTACACATATCATGCATAGGTCTTGATTTTAGATTTTTTTTGGAGTTTTTTTTGCATATATGAAATTAAAAAATAGAAAGAAACATATTAACCAATGAATCCATTGATATCCTTACCATCAATAGGTATTATATCAAACAAAGGAATGGTGACCTCTCATGAACAAAAAGTATCGTGTCATTGTGAATAATCTGATCTCAACTTGGAATCTAAAAACTAATGTTAATATGTAACATAAGTACCATTATTATGATGATGATTTGTAGTATCATGTGCATGTGTATATGAAAAACAAACTTCCCCATACTATTCTATTAATTTTTTTGATATCTATTTGTGTGATGCCCATGCATTATATGATATGCACAATAGTATTTTGGTCTTTTAAAAGGATGTATAAGATGCAATTTGATCAACTTGTTGAGAATAATTTCTCGTAGAATCTCATTTGAACTCTTATTATCCTTTTTATACTTTTTGAAGCATTAGTTGTAGATGTATTCTATTTTATCTTCTAATCTTGATATGAAGTCTTATTGGGAATAAAATTTCTAAATGAAGATACAAATGAATGATTAACACTGACATATTTTGAATTCTTTGAATATGTGAGGTGATTTTACATTGATTTATATTTGAATAGAAATACTAAGTTTTCTTTTGTAACTCTTTTATTATCCTTCCCATAGTGACTATTTTATCTCGAAGGGCTTCACAAACACAAACTCTAGGTAATTATGATTGGATATACATACAAACACCATTAAGAGGAGATGTGGGAGATGGATGGGGGTCAGGAAAATACATGTTGGTTACCTTAATTTTTAACTATAGGTTGGGTTGTCTTACCTATTGGGATAGTGATAACGTGGACATGGTTAGAGGGAAAGTAGCTATCACCATCTTAAGGAGGATCGGTAGAAGTTAACGTAAACATAGAAGGTGTATTATGATTCAGTGCAAGCTTAATTTTATTGTAAATTAATTTTCTATAATTTATTACATAATTATGAAAAATATTGAATATTTATTGCCGACACCATGCAATTATAACAACCATTATTTGAGTTAGAAAGTATACACCAATAATAACCCATATATCCATTATAGTAGGTGTACAATAAAGAACTGACTACTACAACATATACATTAGGTATTTTTTTAATATTAAAAAGGTTTTATTATTATAATAATAAATATATAAAACCCATAATTTAGTTTAAAAATAGGTACACCATTCATCCCCTAGGTCAAATTTACTAAAAATAATAAATTATAAATTTTGAAAATATGTATAATATTTTGATGAACACAAATAGGTTTATGATTTTATCAATATGATTAACAAAAACCTATTATAATTTTGAAAATAGATCCATTATGGATTAGATATGAAATGAATAAGGAAAGATAAACCACATGCGTAGGAAAGGAAAACCCTTAATAGAAAAATGAAGGTAAAACCCTAGGGCAAAGATTTTTTTTTTTTGATTTGCATAAAGGACAAAGATAAATCAAAGATCATATCTAAAACCTTGAGAAAAAAATTCTCAAATATTAAAAAGGAGGTTGGAATGGTAAGGGAAACCTAGGGTTTGGCAATTCTCAACAAAAACACTATTCACTAATATGTTTTATCAAAATTGGGATAAATATGTATCAAATCCTATTTGTGAAAAATTGTTATGTAAAATTAGGTTGCATAAAATATGGCATAAATCACCCAAATTTATATTCAACTTGATATATATATAAATATGATAAAAGGGGAAAGTACCAAAGAGGAATAACTTAGTTGGAAATAGAACATGCCAGGATTGTGACTACAGGCAAAAGTGCACTGATCTAAATTTACACAGAGAGATAAAACCCTACCAGACACTGGTGTACTCTATAAACATTGACATAGATCAACCTAATCCAAATATCACAACATTATCCTAGGTAGATGTGAATCTCTATTACTAATTCAATGGCCTTATACAACCATATGTTTAGTTTCATAGTCACAGGTCCTATGTGTGTGATGAGATCTATAAAATTAATTATTGAAGATATTGTATGCCTTATTATTTAGTTATAAGCCTAGCTTAATATACCATAAGGGATTAACAAATAAATTGGAAAATGGTTTTAGTGGCTGAAGATGTTCTTGACCTTAACACCCCATGTATTGAGCGTTACCTACATGACAATACTTTGAATAGGGAGCAAAATCCATGTAGTTATTCTATGATACAATGGTGTGTGTGAAATTGCCTTAAATCCAATAAAATTTATGTTTTCCTCTTTTACCTTGTCAAATTTTTTAAGCATTGTGTAAAATATGAACTATTGGTCTTCATTTATGTTTTTATCCTATCATTTTTTACACCCCATTTATAGGTTATATGTTGTGTAGACATATAGTTCATGAAAATCACTTATGAAAGTGTTGAGAGAGTTGTAGGTTTTGTACAAGTTATGTTTTACTATGAATTTTAAGGATTTCACGTGTTTCTCCAAGAAAGAGGAGAATATCTCTATATTATTTGTGCATCACCTCTTTTAGTTTCAATTCAGTTTCTTCCCTTTCCCATGAAAAATACATCATCTTACCTATAGATAGGTCTCCTTAGCATAGTTTTAGGCCTACAACTGATCTTAATTAGGTTCATCTAATTTATCTAGGAGTTGGCCTTCTCTAGAGGTTCATCCTAGGGATCCAAGGTCCCACACCTTGTGGATGATTCCATTATTACCATTGGATCAGTTGATTGAATAAATAGGTGCAATATCCAAGTGATAATATCTATATAAAGAGTAGTGATATATCTTTAAAAAAATCATTCCATTCTTTTATTACTTTACCCATATAGCCAATTTCCTGTACAATATTAATTATCTCTATATCTAACATTTGATGGACAACATAATAGGAATACTGAATGGGGTTTATAGATTTTTGAACCAAAAATGTTCGTTGTTCAAATTTTTATCTAAGTTACTCCTTGGTTACGTTATCTTGGTCAAGTTTACTGAATAATGTGCCAATTACAAATCATACATTCTTTTTCATACCTTATATTGTGTCCTTTCCTAGGTGAACGTTTATAAATTGATAATTGAAAACTCCAACATATTATTTATTTTTGTTAATGGGAGGACTCTCTATTTCTACATACATATCTCCATTTTGATCAATGAGTATCCTTAATTTTTTTTTATGTTTCTTTGCCTCATGAATATGGAGAGTTATTAGGATGTTGAAATTAACTTCTTGTAGCTACTCAATATTCTTTCTCTTTTTTACAACTTCATTTAGCCAATTAGGAATATTGATGTTAGAGGACTAGTTCATAAGGGTAGTATCAGATTCATTTGAATTTCATAAGAAGGTGAAGAAGCTAGAAAATATTCATATTTTTTAGATACAATTTCACCTTCTTCTTTCCCTAATGTATCAATTGAAGTCTTAGGATAAAAGTCTTAGTTGGAAATTTGACATTTTGTGTAAGAGACAATGATGCAAAAGTATCATGTTAAGATGGAACAAAAGAGTTGAATAAAAAATAAGAAATTAAGGACATAAATTTGCATGAAATATTAGTTATTAGGGTTTAAGGTTGATAAAAATTATCAAGAGGATCTTATTCAAAAATAAAAATACACCCAATCTTCATATCTTTAACTTGAGTGATCTATACATTGGAACAACCTCTATAAACTTTAAGTTCTATTTCTAATTTTATTTCCTCTAAATCCTTACTAGTTCATACCATATAATAGGTTCATATCTCTGATTGATGTTTTAGATGTGAAGTTACCAATTTGGCTTCCTTCATTTTAGGAGGGAATCCTAATTTATCAACATTGATTCCTTTTCTATTTAACCATTTCATAGTTATGTCTAACACATATTGAGTTCTACCAATGAGTGAAGTGGACTCTTTCTTATTCCAATATACTATTATAATAGGTTTTGATTCAATTCCATATTTTTCATAGATGGTATCTAATACATCATCATCATCTGATATATTTATCTTGATCTCTAGTATATCAAAAATAATAATCTATTCTAGAGTGAACTATGAATAATCATGAATTCTTTCATCTTTATCATCATCATAGTCCATCCAAGCGTATTCAAAATGGTGTATATTTTGATTTGAATAACTAAAAATATTTTACATTATACCCCTAAAATAAAATGAAGGTCAAATTTTAAATTATCAAATAGTAACTCAAGTCATTTATTCATCAATCAATTTGCTTTGGCTAAATAAGCACAAGTGTATTGACTAATAGAGATAGGAAATTTTATTCTAGACTTATGTTTATAATATAAAAACTTATTTGTTTTATTCAACTATTTCATTATTTCCATAAAATATGATCTATCATCCACATATCTCTAAATCATATACAGATCAATTTCAAGCCATAAATTCTCAATTCGATGAAAGTTTGGAATAGTATAAACCATGTTCCCCACGTAGAAATTTATATAGAGGCATAAATTGATATCCTGTAATTTTATGATTATAGTTTGAACATATGAATTAGATATTGTAATAATGCATCATTTACCCTAAAAAAATGACATGAACTTTATTTCAAGGAGAGTTGAGGATATAAGTCATAAGTTTTGGTAGTTTTCATATCATCCATTGTATTCAAACCATTTTAAAACCTCCTTCTGGCCACAACATAAATAAGATAAGAATTCATATATAGTTTGAAAGTTATATTAACTTAGACAAGCTATTTATGAATTAAATAACTATTTAACTATCCCCAATTGATATATTTCCTATTTTGGTGGATGATCCATAAATACTTATATATACATGTCTATAAATTCCTAGCAACTAGGATTTTTACTACTCTATGTAAGAGATTAATCATATCATATAACTCATTCATGAATTCAAATATATAAATATCATTAAGTATCATTCTTGATGTATGCCTAGATTTTTTCAACCATTACTTATTGACCCATTTTGAATAGGATCTAGTATCATAATCCTAGAATTGTTAAGCAGATGTAGGAGTCAAATTTATGAATTCTTATTTATCAGGTAACTATAGTAGATGACCAATATGCTTTGGAACAAAGCATAAAACTAACTCTCAATTTAGATTCTTGACTTCCCTCTTTTCTATATCATAATTTTTATCTATTATCAATAATAATTATAGATATTATATTGAAATAGGAAATGCAACTGCTCAAGCCAATCCACTATCATGGATGTTTTCTAAAATTCTTCCATATCAATGTGGCCTAGGTTGATGTCTACTATATCTCTAACATTTGAATCTAGGTTTGAAGGTGGAACCACTCCCTAAAATTAATACTTCATATCGATTTCCTTTTCTAATTGGAAACTCTTTTTGGTATGGGTATTCTTTGGAGTGTTTTTATTGGGAGTCTCCTTGATCATGGTACTAAATGTTAACATACAATGAATAGTAACTACTTGTGAGGGAAGGACCAAAAAATGAATTTATTTATGAATAAATATGTAAATTTGAATGTGTTATATAAATTTGCATATTCCAAGGAGTGAAAATATAGATGGAAAAATATAATAGATTGTTTGGTAGAGAATCAAAACTTGAAAGCATGCCCAACAAGGTATTAGAGTTTGAGATGTTCATTGATAAGGTTCATAATCTAACAAGATGTTTAATAGGGTACTAGATCCTGATTAGTGTGTAGACAAGATCCAAAACCCAAGGAGGTATTCTACAAGTAATCATAGTCTAGGATGTGCATATGCAAAGCTCAGAATATGATGAGTATTTGGAATAGGGATGAATCCCCATAAGATGTGTTACATAATGAAACTTGGAACCCTTCAAATATCCTTGATGATATGTTGAGTAAATGAACAAATATCTCATGTAAACCTTGAATAAAATAGTACCAAATCGAAATAACTATAAACCCTAGTTCTTCTCTATGAGTTTTGAAAAAAATCAAAATATGTGAAAGTACTTACAAAAAACAAAGACCATAAAATTATAGAGATTGAAAAATGAGAGTGATAATAGATGGGAAAATTGAGGATAAAATTATGGACCAATTAGAAAAATGGAAAAAATATATTACAATCTATGAGGAATCTATGCATTCAAAGGCCAAGGAGGATTAATGACATAGAAATGAAGGAGAATGGGCAAGTGTAAACATTTAACAATCATTGGAGTAAGTATCACATCTTAGGAAGTGTTTCAACATGTATCAAAATTAATAGGTCTGATCAAAAAGTGTTTTTGACATGTATTAGAATCCATGGGTACACTTATCAAATTTCAAATAATGTTTGGATAGAGATGTGATTCCATCAAATTGTTGTGTAGGTAGTGAGATCCCCTAATGTGTTTGAATAAATATTAGATTTCTATAGCTTGATAAACATGTATTAAAAATATGTTATGTGTTCAACAAGCCTTTAGAATATGACAAACTAAAATTTTAATCAAATTTTTAGATTTTTATTTTATGTTTTCAAACTTTTAACCAAGTATGACTATTAACCTTCAAAATATTGAGTAATATGTTTTGACTGAAGAAAAGACAACTTTAAATAAATTTGACCAAATCTTACCATTTGTGGTCAAAATAATCACCACTTAAATTTTTTAAATTATATTTAAAAAGTGGGATAATAATTTCTAAGTTTGATTCTTACAAATTAAATAGGATACCATCATAGACCCTATAATACATGGTACTACCAAATAGGGTGAAGTAGAGGGTATGCTGGATGAAATATGTGTTTTAAGTGTATGAAATATTTGGATAGATGTAATGATAGTGGGGGATAATTATATGTGTCATGATGTGAATGGTTATTGGTACCAACAACCTCACATACAAGAAGACTGGGAGTAGCTTCATGTGGGATGATTTATGAATTCAATGCTTCTTCAATGATGTATTCAATATGTGATGGGGATCCTATTTAAAACTTTATTGATTCATGGGGTAGATGAATTTTATCATCCATTGGTACCTTATAAATGTTTCACCAAGGGATTATTCTTTATTTTTTATTATGATTGTGATTTGGATTATCTAATAGTGGCTCAAAGAGGTTTTCACTAAGGGCCTCATATTTTTTATTTTCTAGATTTTGATTTGGATTTGGATTTTAATTTAGATTTTGATAATTTTATAGTGCCTCAAAGAGGTTTTCACTATGGGAATTTGATTTCAAATTTGGATTGTAGGATTCATCTTTATTGAGGAACACTTTTTATTCCTTAGAATATGAAGATGTTTGTAGATGCTCTTCTGAATTGGGACCATCTATGAATTATTTGATTATTTTATCATCAAGGGAGGATAATAATGGTAAGTAATCTTATTTTTCCCTATCGATGGGTGAGGGATATTGATTTAAAATAAGGAAGGATGGATTGGTGATGTTGATGAAAGTAGTGGTGATAATCTTATTAATAAATATGAGCATATCTTATTTCAATTATGGATGAAATTTATTTAGAAACCTTAAAATTATCACTAACTTATTTACATTGATTTTTAAATGGTTTATAGTTGATGTCATGAGGTCCATTCTTTAATTTAAAATGGATGAGTTATAAAATTCCTTGATCATGAATTTTGTTGTCTACAAGTACCTTTGTCAATTAGAGTTTATGTTATGGAGTGATGAGGTATTTAACATATGATAATATGTTGGGATATTATTTAATAGGTGACATGTTTTATTGTTTAGAGGAGGATTGGTCCAAGATAGTATCTTGGTGAAATATGGGCTCATGGTTAAAAATAGGATTGTCAACAAGGGGATTATAAAATATGACAAGATGGTTGTGTATAGTTTCATAAAAATGGAAGGAATTTCATGGTGATCAAATATGGGTTCATTTAAAATTGAAGGTAGGCCATGGTAGTCAAATATGGGTTCATAAAAAATGGAAGGTAATCCATGTTGGCCAAATATGGGTTCATTTAAAATGGAAGGTAGTCCATTATTGCCAAATATGGGTTCATTAAAAATATAAGGTGGGCCATGGTACCCAAATGTGGGTTGGTATACTATGGATTTGTTGAAAATGGGTTGGCTAAAAAATGGTTGAAGGTTATGATATTTAATTGGAAGTGGACTAGCTTAATTATGTTCAAGGACATTTTGGTATACCCCAAGCTATAATTTCTAGATTTGGTTACACTTGGATCTACCTTAATGTCCATTTTGTCAATGAAATGTTGGATATAATGCTTTATCCTCATACAAATATTGGTCGAATGACCATGTATTATGTGGTATTTACAATATTCATTATATTTATACCACTCATGTTTTGGAAAATTTTCATCAAAGTATTTGGTGTTATGGAACACAATCATGTTTTTAGTGACTAAATTTCAAAATATAACATCATTTGGTTCTTATAAAGGAGTTAATTTGCATTTTTTATTCTCTTGACAAGGCTAACCACTAGGAATGGTAATGTTATTAATAGGTTGGGTGATTTTGATTAGTTATGGCTTTAAGGATTGAGTAATGTTATATGGTACAAGTGTTAGAATGGGATTCCATTTTCTAGTGTAATGAGGGATGTTGGGATCAAGGCTATAACTAGTAGATGGGGAACTTGGTTGATTATGGATAATAGGGATACTAGTGCTAGGTTGATATGTAATGATTTAGGTATCTTTACTAATGGTTTTGTTATTTATTATGGAGTTACTAGAGGCCCCTTAATATTGAATGGGAGGGGTGGATTCTTTCATGGAAAGTAAATGATGCAAAAAAAATACTTCAAAATTAGATAAAAATTTAGTTCTTAGATCCAATTTTTCATTCTTTATGATGCATTACGTGACTTGGGATGATAGGCTTTTATACAAAATGACTCTTTGTCCATTCTCTTCTTGATAAGGTATAACATTCACATTGATCTCAACATGATTTTCTTTACCAAAATTCTATTCTCTTCAACTAGGGTTATTCAAGAAATCCATTTGTTTTGTCATGGGATACATGGGTCAAAATGGCTTGAATCTAAATTCAAAAGGTGAAAGACAAAATGACTAGAAATCATAATGATTGATAACAAGTTTTTTTTATTTTTAACTTTAGGACTAAAATTTATGATTTTTAGCCTTAATATTATGACTTGATTTCTTGGTTTCAATAATCCAAATATTTTTGGTTTTAATCAAAGGATTCTAGCACATGGTTTTCTTAAGGAAGCAAATAACCAAGTCATAATTTAAATACATGTGAGTTTCAAAAAAAGGGATGAAACTAGGATGAAGGATTTGAATAATTTTTAGGATTTCTATAATATGTACTTGTTTGTTGAATAGTGTGGACACAATATTTTAGATCATTTATTATGGAGGAAGTGGCATTCCCATAGACCACTAGACCTATTTTTAAGGGTACATAGAATTTAAATTCTTGATGCTAACTGCTAACCTATGCACCAAAATTGAATGATAAAAATACTCACCTAGGTTTAAGGTTTTTACAAGATTGTCTAAGGGGAGTCCTATAAATACATTTCTATATATAAGGCCCAAAAATATGGGAAAAGCTAATTTAACAGATGCCCATAAATGGGTCTAGTCCCAATGTGCCTAACTTATCCATAGTATTTTAGTAGGTTGATTTTATAAAAATCAAACTTTGAGGAAACTATTTAAACCTTGGGTATTGAAAAATTAAATCCCCTCACATCATAATGTGATTAAAACACATCTTTTAGGCATTTGAAACATTTAAAACTCAATTTGTATATCCCATTGATACATGAGGTTTGGCCTACTATATGGTGATGAAATACATGATTGATAAATCCCTTAATAAAATAAAATAAATAAGACTTACGCTCACCTCTGATTCTCAAGTATCATCACTAATGTGATGCCAAGATAACAACATACGTGTAAGTGGGTCTTGGTTAACAATTTTTTTTAAATATTTTTTATTGTTTTCCAAGTATCATCACCAATGTAAAGCAATGAAAAAAATCACATGCAAAAAGAGCCACACAAACAAAGGCTTGGAATGTAAAGTTAATTAACTCCAAAAAAATAAAAAATGATCTAAGTTAATATTAAAAATATGAATGTTGAAATGGAAAATGATAGAAAACTTGAAATAAAAGGAAAATGGCTAGCTTAAAAATGAAATATGAAGCAAGAAAACTAAAAACTAAACTAAAATTTAATTTGGCTAGATTTATTTGGTTTATCGTAAACTAAAGACCTAAAAGGAAAATATTGAAAGTATTTTTATGGATAAAGGTTCAAGGCAACCTATAGAAGTTAGTTGAAAAAGTGACAAAAGATGAAAAATGACAAAAAAAATTAAGTTATAGAATGATTTCATTATTTCATAAGAAGAGAAAATAATAAATTCATTAACAGTTATAAAACCCAAAAAATAGAGATAAAATGATAAAAATAACATTACAAAACTATTTTGATACTACCTATGATGATTTTGTTGAGGTTATACATGATTTTTCTATGATAATTTTCCTATTTTATTTGAAAATTTTATTGTTTACTATAAATATTCTTGTTGGTACTTGAATCTTATACCCATTCATTTAATTAGTTGATCCAACAATAAAAATGGGATCATACCCTAGGTGTGGGACCTTGTCTCTTTAGGGATGAACATATAGATAGGGATAAATACCTCCTAAAATAGATGCACATGATTTAAGACTAGTCGTGGGCCTAAAACTATGCTATAAAAAATGATCTACAGATAAGACTACACTCTTGGTCATGTAAAAGGGAGAAGGATAAACTAAAACTATAGAAATATGATGCACCAAATTTCATGATCTTTTATACTCACTTAAAAATCACAAGATAATGTATAAGTACTAAAAACTCTTACAGACAATCTTCAAACTAAACCTTTTTTGCATAAGTATTTTCTATAGAGGTATGAAACTCAGGATAAAAATAGGAGGGTCATCATCCATCTAGAAAAGGGTTGGAATGATGATTTTACATATTTAATTAATGGGTAAGTTTAATGATACACAATATACAAATTATGAAATAAGGTTTTATTGCATAAATGTGAGGAGAATTTGGACAACAATTCAAGATAAAATAGCTTTCTAAAAGAATAAATCAACAAATTCATGAAATTCACACAAGATACAACTACTTAAAGAAGGCAAATTCATTATTTTATTGAATTCAATACATTATGCAACATTACAAGTCTTCAAAAGTTTAGATTATCATCATACCCAAGAGGAAGGATCATGAACAAGGCATTTCTAACCCTATCTATAATAAAATGAGCTAAGAAAGAAGAGAGGATCACTAAAATAAATCATTAGTGTTATCATTACACCATGATCTAGTTTGTATAATAAAATAGATAAGGAAATATAGGCACTAAGCTTCCTCTAATGTATTAGGCCTACCATCATGATGATCTCCCATATAATATAGGTATAATAGTGGGAGATGAGACTTATTACTTTTTTTAATTAGTAGGCATGTTTTAACATGATTGATCTACTCTTTTAAGGTTGTTATCCTTGAGAAATTCCTGCATTAATTGCCTTATCTCAACCACATTTTCATACATGAATGCCAATTTTTTTTGAATGGTTGACTTATAAGTAGACCTTTTATGACATTTAGAGCCTTGAGTTGAATTGTTATGACCACCACTCCATGAAGGGAGTTACACACCTCAAAGGGGTATATTTCCAATTCTTGATACCTACTTCATACTCTTAATGGCCATTTAATTCACTTATGGTAACATTTGATAGGTTATAGGAGCATAAGCTTAGTGAGATTCATCTTTAAATCCATATGAGGGTCTCTAAGAGAGGTAGAGAAGCTGATGTAGAATCTTAGTAACTCATTAGATCTTTTTGAGAAGCCAATAAACTTATACTTTCCTATTTGAGGTCTAAATATTATCTTATCTTTCACCTTGACAACCTATGATCAACCTTTTACAACCTCAATCTTTTATTTTTAGGCATCATAGGTGGTTTATAGGCTTTAAAATTTTTACTCTCCACACATTTCTTCATATATCTATCTAAAAATTTCCAAGAACCTTGAAACTTATTTATCCTACCAACTAGGAATTAAGTTAGACTAGAAGAACCTTGAAGTTTGTCTCTTTATCTTAAGGCCTATATATATACTTGATAACCCTTATCTTTCCTCTTCATTTTCATGATGGACCTTATTAAAGACCTATAACTTTAAGAATAGTATAACTCTTACTCCCTAGCTATAGAGATGTACATTTTTTCTAGCTCTTTAGAGTCTTATAAGACTTTAGAAAATGTTTTAGACTTTGTTCTATGAGGATATTCAAAAAATCCTTAAAATCCTCTCTAATTATTTGTTTGACATGATAGAGATGCTTAGAAACATGTCAAGAGAACTAAATAATACTTTATAAAACATGAACTTGTCATAAGACCCTATAGGAATGTTTGCAGATGTACAATCTTAAAGTATTTGATATCTTGACTTTGTAGACCTTGATCTAGCCTTGCATTCATAATGTACACCTTGACAACATTGAAGGTTAGGTCAACCATCAAAGATCATTACCAATTTTTCCTACAACCTTTCATTCATTAAAATATCTCAATATTCAAGGATCCCTACAATCCTTCTCTTCATGTGATCTTCTAAATTCACCAAAAAACCTTGAAATAAATTTAATTTTGTTGGCTAGGACTGTAACTTGAATTGTATTCATAGAATAGGTTTCAAGTTTATAGTCATGTTTATATATTTGTTTGTACATGTCTGTTATACTCTTGACCATACTTTAATTTCCTTAAAACCTTGATAAAAAGCTTATGGAATGATGTTTCTTGATTGAAAACATCAATCATGAGCTTGAAAATTTCATTATCTAACTTTAAAAACTTTCAAGGTATCTATAAATCCTTGTAATCTCATGAAACTCTTTATTTGAGGCCTGCAACCTATTTGTAGGGGTTTAAAAACCCAATGGATATCCATTTTAGCATTTACAAGATTGAAAATTTTAAGGTGTTTTTAATTTCATTGTGATAGACATGCATTCATGTTTATGCACTTGACATTTGAAAAGTACCTCATGATGTGTTGATATAAAATTGAAACCTGAGAAGAGGATTTGAAAGGATTATAACTTGGAAGAGCTTAAAACCTTGTAAAAATTGAAAACATTGCTCTTCACTGAAACATCATAACTCCATTAATTATTCTTGATGCCTTTAATTTTTTACAATATCTTGGTTCTCAAGAATTTCAACCATCTTTACTTCATCCTTTAGGCTTGTAAGTTGTCTTGGATAAACTAGAGGACCATGGGGTTCTCAAAGTTTGAGCAAACATGAAGAACATATTAGGAAACCTACTAAAAAACCTATCTAAAATCTTAATCATGCTTAGGACATGTCTCTTTCAAACATGGGGTCATCAAATCACCCTTCATATCCTAATGTAGACTTGTTTCATCTTAACTAAAATCTTAAGACCTAATGAAATTTTTCTTGAAACCTTTAAGTAGAGTCATGAGACCATAAAACTTGTTGGAAGAATGTAGTTTATTAAAGGACTTATTATTGATTCAAGTTAGAATAAGATATTGTAATAACCTCAATTTTTAATCCTATAGATTTAGAAATGAGCTTTAAATTATTTTAATATTTAATCATATTATAATACCTTGAGGATGTGCTCTTTTCCCATTGAAGCATGCTCATCATCTAGAATTACACACAAACCTAGTTTAACTACCTATAACCAACAATGTCTCTTAGAACATGGTGAAAATACTTTGAAAACATCATTTTCACCTAGAAACATTATATAGGTTCATATCATGTCTTGAAAGAGGTTGCAACTATTTTCATGGAGGTCATGAGACTCTAAAACATGATGCAAGCTAGTTGATGAGCTCTTGAAAACTCTAAGGATTTGAAAATTTCTTTCAACCATTTGTCTCTCTTAGAAAATTCCTACAATCTTTTAATAATCCCTAAAAACCTCATTAAGATCATTTTATTATCTTTTTTAAGGTTGAAAAGGCTCTATTATGGACAAAAGAACCTTATTTTTATTGAGGCATCATTAAAACTTTGTATGATTCATCAAGAAACCTAGATGACTCATTATGAAACATCTGTGTGTTATTTTAAGAGCATAAAATATTCTTGAATCATATTTAAACCTCTAAAGAATCTAGATTTTCCATTTGAAGATATTATGTACACCTAATTATTTTGAAGGAGACTGTAAGAAAAATTGAATTCACATATGCATCAAACATGAATTTTATTTGTCAGACCTGTTATCACATCCTCATTACTTTATCTAGTGTCTTTAGACCTTTTAACTTGTTTCATGTTCATACAGAGTTTGTTTCCTTTTCCCTTGAAAGCCTATAAACCTTAATGGATGACTACAAACTTGAGTTTTAACTCTTCATAGTTATTAAGGGCTTAATGAAGTATTCACTCTAATAATTATACCATGGCATGCTTAAAACCATACTTATGTGTTGACATCATGCTTAGACCCTAATCATCATGATTCCCACTTGAACAAGACTCAAAATGCCCAAAATGTGCACTCATGAGTTCTTAGGGTTTAAACAAGGTTTTAGACTACCTACAACTTATTTTGTAGATCCACATGCTCATAAGGTTCTTGAACTAGTTTTATAACTTATGGTGTTACTTTACAAACCCATTAACCTTATCTAATACTTGATTTGAGCCATGCATGTATATAATGAGGCTAAAACATGATTACTTATTAAAAAACTACAATTTTCATGCACTCAAGTCTATAAGTTAAATACACATGATTTTTTGGTTTTTGGTGCACCTAAAGATCATAAATAAATTCCTTGTGTCCTAAAAAAACTATTTCCAAACTGCTCAAGATCCATGCACCTATAAGAGCAAGAAATACCATGACTGTCATAGATTAGAAACCCTAAAAATGGTCTTAGCCTAGTTTTAAGGTTATAATATTTATTTTTACTTCATGAGGGCTTGAAATCTTTCATAAATAGTCCATTAAATCATATAGAACCCCATTATAATCATTGAGAAGCCTCAAAATGTTGGAAACATGTTTGATAATCCTATAACTCAATCCTTTAGAATTGTAGAACATCACCTCTTAATTAAGAACCTAAAGAATGTTATCATATCTTTAAAGAGACATTTTTATCTCTTAATAATGAATTTCATACCTTTATAAACTTGAAATCATGTTATTCATTCCTTAGAACTTTAAATCTCTTGACCATTTACCATATAGGATAATTACATGAGATTTGTAGAACTAGAAAATGCTCCTGAAACCATGATATTATATTCACCATAACATTAAGGAGATTTAAAATCATACCTAAAAAAATAATAAAAAAGGAATAAATCATGGATTAAGTATAGGAAATGGATTAAATCATGTGTTGAATACACACTTTCCCACATTTAGAGAATTGAAGTCCACTATGAGGTAGGAATGGAGGGAAAACCACCAAGTCAAATGCACTTCTTAACCATTTGTATAAACTTAATAGCTCATAAAAAGTATTAAAATATCAAGATGAAATTTTGAAACTTTATTAACGATTCACCCTCTTTAAAAGCCTTTTATGAGTGAATTAAGATCTCTTGACTCTTTTGTGGACTCATAAGTACTTCTTAGGACTATTTGATGTATTCATGACCTTAGTAGTGATATTAATAACCTTTTTGATCTATTACTCATTTAAAATCACTTGAATAAAAATATAAAAGTCTATTATGACATTATTTAATGACATTAGGATCCTCCTAATTTTTATATCAGGCTTAGAGGGAGTGATAGTAAACATTTCTTGGTGACCTCTAAGGTGTGTTTTCCTACCTAACACCTAGACCTGTTGCCTTATCAAATCCATTAGGTATGGATTCATTGATATTAAAAAAAATATGAATAATGATACAATTTAATACCATGAAATTCTTGGAAAAGCCTTAAAAAAAACTAAAAACACATAAAATAACAAACATTAAACAAACAAAAAGGGAAATGCAATGTGCTTCAAGAACTTGGAGGAAAATAGGAAACCTAAACTAATATGCCTCTCCATCAAGATTTGAGAGTTAATATGTGTTTTATTGATTTAATCATATTATTAAATATGTACTGCTCCATATAGAATCAAATTTAGTATGTCTTCTTATTTTGGCTCTCTCTTCATCCCATTTTAGGACAAGGTCTCCTTCTTTAAATGTTATCAAAATTTCCTTTTTGTCAAAATACCTCTTAACTTGAACTTCATGGGCTTCAATATTCCTTATATAATTATTTATTATCTATTATAATTACATTAATTATTTAGGTTTTCCTATTAAATCATCATTTTCAAGTAGATCTAGTTGTTGAGCTAGTCCTAGTGAAGGCAATGCAATAGATAGAGGTAGCCTAGCATCTCTTCCATAAACCAACATGAATGTATTGTTTCTAATATCCCTTTTTGGTGTAACCCTATCATCCCAAAGGGTTTTTATTAGCTTGGTGTGCCATTTCCTTTAGTTATCTTTCATTATTCTCTTAATGATCTTGATGAGGTTCTTGTTAGCTAACTATGAAATTCCATTACCCTGAGGGTAATGATTTGATGAAGTTTTTAGATAGATGCCATTCTTAGCATCCCATTTGTAGATATTGGTGACAATAAATATTTTGGAATTATCTAATATTATTATAAGAGGTACCCCATATATGCTTTATATTCCTTATAAAAAGTCAATAATAGAGTTCTCATTAGTTTCCTTCAAATTAATAGCTTAACTACACCTTGTAAAGTAGTCAATGGTTGTCAAATCCCACTTATGGCCCATACTAGATAGTAAATTAATCATACCAATAATATCTAAGACAAATTATATGAAATGCTGATCAACCTAAATAGGGTGAAGGGAAATAGCTACTAAACTCTATTTTCCTATGAATAAGGTACATTTTTTCCAATTTATTACCCATGTGTATGGATCGCTAAATATATTAGGCTAATATTAGCTTTCCCTCATTATTTTTGCATCTATTGTTCTTGGAAAAAAGTGACCTCTTAATGATCCATTATGTAATTATTATAATATTTAATCAACCTTATTTTTCTTAACACATCTTAAGAGGACACCATTTCTTTTATAAACAATAATCCATTTACAAGGACATATGGAATGGACTGTAATCTCAAGTATCTTATTTTTTCCTTATCTAAACCTTGAGGATACTCACCTATTTGGATAAATTTGACCATGTATTGATTATAAATCTTATGAAGTGAAGGCTTAACTTATTTTTGATCATCTTGTATCATTAGTATAAATATTTTAATTTTTTGTAGTTCTGATGTTAACTATTCACATATCCATTTGCTTCTTACTAATTTGTTCACCTTGATTTACACATCATATTCCATGAACATAGTTATCCAACCAAATCTCTTCTCATTCAAATACCTACTTATAAGAGTGTTTTTGAAACTTAGGTGTGAATTTTTAGAGACCATGTGTCTAAACTTATTAAGACTTCTTATAACAGTAAGTACTTTTTTCTAAATAAGTGTATTTTACCTCATAATCCTTCAAACCTTGAATAAAGAAAGGTATTGGCTACTCTAGTATTTCATTATTATATTGTACCAATATGGATGAGATATTATCATCACTTTCAAAGGGACACATGATTAATACCTTTGAAAAATTAAGATTTATTATAGTGGGAGCTTGGGGTATGGCTTGTTTAATTGATTCAAAGTTGTCCTTCTCTTATTTGGACTAGTGGAAAATATTATTCTTCTTCAATATAGAAATTAGAGGCTTTACCAGATTTTAAAAATTAGGAATGAACCTCCTAGCAAATTTAATACTTCATAAGAATATTTTTAGATTGTTATTATGACTTGGGATGGACAAAGACATGATTACACTTACCCTATCGAGATCTATTGCAAGTCATATTTTGAATATAATATGGGCCAAGAGATTACGTTAATGGACTAAAAATGCACTTCTTTGGATTTAGTGAGGCCCCAAATTATCTACACCTATTAAAAACTTTCTTAAGATGAGATAAATGATCATTAGCATGTTTATAAAATATTATAATGCCATCTAGATAAACCAAGATTGTATCAATAATCAACCCCTAAAATGCCATGTCCAAATCCCTTAGAAACATTGCACCAAAATTTGACAACCCAAATGACATCTTCCTATATGTATAATTATCCCATTTTGTGGTAAATGTTTTCTTATATTGGTCACATTCTTACACAAGTATTTGTTTATATACTTAATAACCATCAAGGAGTGAAAATGCTAAGAACCTTCTATGTTTTTCAAGAGTTTTTCCAGGTAAAGAAGAGGGTATTGATAATTAAAATATTATCTATTGAGATCCCTAATTTATACACACAACCTTATCTCTCCATTCTTATTTCTTACATGAACCAATTTTTCCACCCAAGAAGAATTCTTGATGGGAAATAGTGTATTAGCTTCTATTAGCTTGCCCAACTCATTTCTCATTAAGGTTATATTTTAGGATTTATAGGCCTTTTATTTTACCTAGATGGTTTGTAATTTGGGTCTAATTCAATTATGTGTTGATATAAACTAGGATCATACCCTTTATTTATTTGTATTTACATGCAAATATGTAATCATACTTCAAAGTTCAATAAATGCATGTTTATCAAATTTAGTACATAACTTTCCTAGCTGAAGAAGCTTATCCTTTTTTATTGAGATTGGTTCATAATATTTATCCTTGATATTAATTTTTATCTTCTCCCATTTATCCTAATCATCAGTATTGAAAATGATCTCAAGGGTGACCTATCCTTTTGGAAGCTTGTTGGTCTTCAATTGGATTATGTGGTCCTCATACTACTACTGTAATTTAGTCTGATTTTTGGTGGAAAAATTAGATTACTCTTAAATAAAATTAACTATTTTTTGGTCATTCTCAAACACATTCCAACTGGTAACATTATCAAGTACACTAAGACTTAAAACCACCTTTACATGCGACTGAATTTTCTCCTTCTTAATGTCATTTGGAATATCGAATTGGGCACTAATGTAAACCAATGTATTTGCATGTTTGTTCTTCTCTCTTGGGATAACTTGTATGTTGAATGCTTCAAAGTCCTCTATAAGGTCTCAGACCCTATGTTTTTAGGTCTTATAATTTATTCTCGGTTGTATGTTTCCCTCTAACCTAATTTGTAACCAAATCACTATCACCAAAGAATTATAATAACTTAATTCCTCTCTTCTTAGCCCATTATAGTCTATGTATAAGTGATTCATATTCAACTAAGTTATTATTAAAACTAAAATAAAATATAAAATCATAAAATTACTTATCTTTCATGGGAGATACCAACATTACACCTACTCTTAATCTAGTTTTGATCCTAGATCCATCAAAGAACATTTACCATATGCCATCAACATGTTCATTAATCTTGACAAGATTTAGGATTATATCATATTCTTTATGCATATAGCAAGTACCCAAATTAGCTACTCAATGAGATTATAGGGGCCATATTCATGATTTTTAATTACCCATTAATCAAGAAGTGTGGTTCGTTCATGGTTTATGATAACACCTTCTTTATCAAGAACTATATAATTGGCATTACAAACCTTTAGTACATATGGATTTATATGATCCTTAGAAATTGGCTGAGATTTGATGGTGAATTTAGTGCCATATCTTGTATTAAAAATAATTTGATACCAATATGATGAAAATTATCTTCCAATATTAGATGTGAAGTCTCTAAATAGACATAGTACAAAGTAGGGTGAGAGGTCTATAATGGAGACATCTTGAGATATTGATAAGTTAGGACATACATGAAATGTGAGACTCAATCTTTTGATCACAACAACTATTTTTATGGTTGTACCATCTAATTGTACTACTCCCTTAGTGTTTGGTTCATACCTCAACCCTAACTTATTAACAACTTACTTAGGCATCATATAACTAGTTTCACCTGAGTCTATCATACAATTATGGACCAAGTGATCACTAATGATCAACAAAATGTAGAAAGGTGGAGATTTTTCACCTACACTTGATTTTTATTTCTTAGGATAATATATATTAGTGAGGACTGATATTGATTCATTTATTGTCCCAATTGAAAGAGTGAGATTGGATAATGCTTCTTGTAGTATATCATTTTATCCTGGAAAGGTCAATGTATCCCACATAGAAATGTTAACA
The DNA here is from genome assembly GCA_037957365.1 of Torreya grandis. Taxonomy (NCBI): domain Eukaryota; kingdom Viridiplantae; phylum Streptophyta; class Pinopsida; order Cupressales; family Taxaceae; genus Torreya; species Torreya grandis. The sequence goes on along the minus strand of JARHVA010000239.1, from coordinate 4,522,095 downwards.
TTAGTCTTATTAACTTTCTCAATGATGTTAAATGTAACATTACCATCCTTTGGATGCATTTTGAGTAGTAGTTTCACCTTTAAATTCAGTGGATTGGAAATAATCCTTAGGTTGAACCTCACTTCTTGAGGTTTGGTTTTTCTTATTTTCTTGAACCTTTAAAGCTGAATCAGACCTTATGGATGCTTGGAACACTAGAGGAGCTATAATAGGACCTATACTATCTAGTTTTTATCTTTCAACAACACTTTACTTGTCCCTTCTATTGGTTTCTATAGAATTAGTGGTCTTGTTTATGTTTTCCACCTAATTTACTCCACAATACTCATCCTATTGCCAATTCAAAAGCGTAGAATTAGGTTTTAACTTCCCTTGAGATGAATCTCCTTATGATGGAGTCTCAGGTTATGTCTCTTAAGGATTTGACACACTTTATACCATCAATTATTATTTGATAACACCATTAGGACATGTAATTTGGTTCAGGGATAGTTTTAAGAAGGGACCCCTAAAATATTACTATAAAATCGTAGCAAATCCTAGATTTCAAGTATAATTTCATTGGTGAATCTTTGGCAAAATCACTATGCCAGTATAAATGGATTGGTGATTTCTATTAGATATTTCAAAAAACTTATAAATATTTGTAGAATCAAATGTCATATTCAAATAAAAAAATAATGGTAAAAAAGCCAATAGAGAAAGAGGTTAGAGGATGATAAGTCTAAAGTCAATATCTTATTTATGGTTCCTTCTTTTTAATGATTAAATTTATCATTTTTAAGTGCTAAATTTTATTTACATATAAATAATTATACATTGAATAAAAATATCTTTTAGTCTCTCAAAAGACCTACTAGATAATATAATAAATTAAGTGTAAAAATAATTGTGATAAAAAATAAAAGTATAGCGTATAAACCAACTATGGGGCCATAGGTGTTGACCAAATTTGAATTTTAAGTCAAATTTGGGTCAACACATACATTTATAAAACTTTTATAGGTTTCCATATGTGTTATGGGTGTGTCATGTTGGTTTATCATCTTACTTATCCTTGCTCCAGCCTTGGTTTAAGCTCATATCCCTTGTACTTGCTTAGTCAACAAAACTCAACTCTGGTCAACCTTAGTCAAACATGGTACAAGAATAAAATTGTGTTGAAAATGTCATAATGTGGTAATTTATATTTTTTAAGGTGTCTTCAAGTCATTATTTTATCCTTTACCATGTTTCATATGTCAAATATGCCTTTTGGCCACATTTTTAGCACAATAAATGACTTATACAGATGGGTTGAGTAAGAAAAATTTTCACCAAAATTGATTTAAATGTGGAGGAGGTTATAAGGTGTTATGAAAAGTCATATTTCAGTCCAATAAGTAGTTATATGTATAATAAGGTAGTTTTCCCTTGATTTTAGACTTTTATTGGCACTTGTACAGACTTGGGAAGTCCTGCTTCAACAAAAAATGTGGCATGGTGTCCCTTGAGCTCCCTAAGATCATTTCCATGATTTTTTTTCATATTTTTCATCCAAAGGTTCAATTTTTGCTTATATTCCTTCCTTCTTATCCTTGCAAGCTAAGAAAGGTCAATTTTAAATGCATAGTATAGATTGTACAATTGGAATTAGAAAGAATGCTTTTGGAGGTGGAAATTAATCTAATCATACTTAATTTACACGGTAGGAAGTCTATATTCCATAAATTATTCTTTATGAACCATCACTTCGACCCTAGATAGCTTTTTATGCATTCACATCTGAGAGGGGCCACTATTTGAGCTAGTTTCTAAACATTTTGCTTTGATTTGATGATTTTTATGGTTTCCTATGTTTCTCATGGACTTTTCATAGGTTTTATAATTATATTATTGATTTTTGGAGTTTTAATAACTAAAAAATCCTTTTCTAGGCTTGTTCTTGGCCATTGATAATCCTTATTGCCTTTATTCATAAATATGCACCTACAAGTGATATGGAGGAGGTTTTCATGATAGAATAAAGGCATTTGATATTATACCAGATGTTTTGAAACCATGAATATGTGATTTATGACCATATATCTTCTCATGAGGCCTAAAACATGCTCCTTGTCCATTTCCCCCTTCTCTGTCTGGAAAATACAATCAAAACCTTCATGTACAAGCCTTGGTGATGTCATGCTAATCTTGAGAGAGATACTCTTGTACTCCAATTTCTTAAACATTTTTCAATATGCATCAACATGTATAATATAGCCTTTCATAGGCCTATTTTTGTTTTATATCACCTTCATTGTAATGCATAAAATCAAATGCCCACATACAGGTGGTCTAGATAGAGGATGAGGTATTCATTAAAGGTGTTGAAGCAAAGATAAGACCCTTTTTCAAGTTTTCACAATATATGGAATCAATATACACATGTTTGAGTTAGTTAAATGGATAATAAATAGTGTGAGACTATTCAAATGAACTATTACAGGCCTGTTCTCCTTAAATTGGTGAAACATAGGTCTAAGGACTTTTTGAGATCATCATATATCATGAGGGTAAGGGTCTCAAGACACCTAAAAGAGTAAATAATCTTTCCCTTAGTGTATAATATGTCCATGAAATTTTTTATGGCAAGACACTAAGTTAATATTGAAGGGACAAGCCTCAAAGATGCCCTTAAACACAATGAAGATAGTTAACAATGTTTATAGGCCTAAAAATAAAAAATAACTTTTGACACCCTAAATATGTAAGAAAGATAAAATACCATGACTAAGATGGTTAAAATAATAAAATAAATGGTCTAAAGGATCAATATGGAGAATATAACATCTTGTTCTTTGACCTCCTCATGTTCACACTTTATTCGTACAGATCCTAAAAGCAACACTTGTAGCAAGGGTATCAAATAGTGAGGTAAGAGGTTGATGTTTTGAATTTATCTTGAGTATTCAAGGTGATTATAAGGTATAAGTTTTTTTTATAATTCTAAGACCTTCATGGAGATTCAAATCATCATCAATCAAGTTTTAAACACCACCATGACAACCTATAATAGATGTAAAACTTTGTCTCAGTCTTAGATAGTGAGGAGTAAATGTGTCTAGGTAGGATTTCAAAGCCAATAAAGGTGAATTTAGTGAGACTAATAAAATATATAAGATTTTGAAATTCAATCATCCTTGATCATCTTTTTTAGACCTAATTCAAGCCATGATAACCTACAGGTTAAGCTACAAGTAGGGTTATATGCACCTTAACCTAGGCAAGGTTGTGGAAAGAAGAGAATAGTGTCTTATATGCTCATAAAGAAGAGATGGTGATTATATATATATATATATGGTATGAGCATATAAAAACATTAATTATTATTACACACATCAAACAAGTTCAAGTAACCTCATTTTCACCTATAATAGGGTTCCCAAAAGTAAGTACAGTCTATGTTAGGCAGAGATAGTTTTGGAGAAGGAGGTGCATTGGCATGGTAGGTTAGATCATAAAACAAGTATAAATATTTTAGGGTGATGTTTATACCTTTAAAATTTTATATCCAATGAGTAAAATAAAATAAAAAGGCTCAAATAGATAAAACATAGTCAATGTCTCAAACCCTACATACAGTCCATTATTGACAAGGCTGCCTAAAGAGATTGAGTAGTTTGAAGGTATAAATCTTGGATTTAGGTGCCAAAATTTGGCATATATAATCATGGTGATGTGTAAAAACACCTTCAATTTTTTTTTTGGATTAAAAATGAGGGTAATATTCCCCTATTCTATCTCATATATAAATCACTTTTCCTTTGCACCCAATACTACCTTTTTGAAGTATGTGCTAAGATGGTGGACAAGAAGGTGTGGGATCCTTTTCATAGGATTTGTTGAGTTGTATTACATATACAAAAACATGAAAAGTTATTCTAGGAATATGTAATTCTAATAGGGTATAGTCAAGCATGAGGGAAACCCTTAGGCTTAGAAGCCAAATTGAGGGTCATCTACATCTTCAACCTTACCAAAGATTTCCACTTGGATAATTCATGCTTATAGAGATACAATGGATGTTTACAAGCCATTATATGGAATAATAATCCATCATAGTATCATGTTGAGTCCAAATCTAGAATTAGTCTTAGTAGACCTAATCTAGGCCTAACACCTAAAGAATAATCCTATCACTTTTGTGGCTAATAAAGCTTTGACCATAGTTTAAACATGTGAATAAAATGTGGATAGATGTATTTAAACCTTTATCTTTTATAAAATCCACCAAAATACCATTTTTATGCTTGAGATGCATTTAGACCATATATAATATATAGGAAGAGCACAAATGGCCCTCTTGAGATGTTGGTATCTCCCATGATGCTATGCATGGGGACTCAAGATGATTGGGGGTATTAAGGAGGGCCTCTAAGATTCCCTCAATGTCATTGTGAGAGAATTCCAACATCTTTTCTTTATGAATAAATTTTAAGACTAGATACCACTTGAAAACCCTTAAAAACCCTTGATATAGACCTGATTGGAAAAAAATTTCAATTAAATCATCCAAATGTAATGTAAATTCCATGAGACCAACTTGAATATATAGATGAATCTCTAGGGACCTGACACATGTGATTGGGGTATACTACACTTGTATAGTTATTGCATAAAAAGGCTTTCTTTGACATTTTAATGTGTTTTATAGGTGTGAGAATGTTTAAAAAGATAAAATCACCTTTGGGAGGTATATTTAGAAATATTATAATTCTCAACGGTCATTTTATGAAGTATATAATCTATGAAGTCTATCTGCTAGCTCTCTCATTTCAACTAGTTTAGTGGGCAGATAGTGAACACTTAAGAAAAAAGAGTGAAAATTAATTTAGGAAGCCTTTTAAGGCATATTTAATGAAAATAATGATATGGAAACTCTTTAAAAGTGTCATCCATCCCTGTTCATATATCATATTGTATAATTGGAAAGGTTTTGTGTGCCAAGTGTGAGAGGTGCATGGAAAGAAGTCATTTTTGGACTATCATGGATGGTTGTGCATGGCCAAAATAATAGGAATGATAAGGGAATAATCCAATGTATGTGAGGTATTTTTTTTAATCCTTAATAATTATATCCATCATCATACCTGACCCTATGTAATGGTGAATTAGTTTTATGAAGGCAAATCATAAAGGTAGTTTTTTGTGCAAGGAAAAGAGCTTTTAGTCCACTTTGTAAGCTTTTGATGATTTGAGATGACACTTGTATCTATTTATATTTCATGTATCACACCATATATCTCTTACATGAATAAATATCTAATATTTCTATGTTTACAAGTGTCTCTATTACTCTTGAGCTTCTCTTTCTCTCTTTCCTCTCATAATTTCTATAAATTCTAGCCTTTTGGCTATTGTATGGATCTGTCCACCTTAGAATGGTGAATCCATATCAAATTTTTGCTTTGAGATAATAAAGATAATTTTTTTTACCTCATTCAATATTTCACTAAGTGTACATAATGGCTGTTGGTATTGTTCATGTGTATTTTGGTTTACCTTCACATGTTAGTCTTCATAGTGCTTTCTATGTTTTGGAATCTCTCTTTTACAGGTCAACAATAAATGTCTAATTATATTGAATTTATAGTGAGTATTATATTAAATATTTTTTATTAGAATTCCTATTTTCTAAGTCCTCCTAGCCTAAGTTATCTCTATGACCCCATGCTTGAATCATTGATGTGAGAGAGGAGATTATCATTGGATGAAGTGTATGCGTAGACTTCTTCTTGGTTCTAAGTGCATGTTAAATGGTGTGTGTAGAAAACTAATTTTATGTATCACCTACCATATATTAAATTTTATTTCATCTATATTTCTCCATTTTCACCCCCAAGTGTTAGTAGTAGGCTTGAGCTATAGTGATGCATCAAGGGGAACTAGCCCCTAATCTAGAGTTCTACCTCACATTTGGTGACCCATAGCCCTAAGGTGGTTCCATTTTGACACTTGAATGTGGATATACTTTTCATCTCCTTACTGGGTGAAATTTCAAGTGAAAATATCTTTTGGCATGCTTGATGTGACTCTTATTCCAAGATCTTGAGGAGTTTTGGTGTTCTCAAGATAATAGCCATTGGAGGAAATTTCACTAAGCACCAATGGTAACTCCAAGCATAAATATACTATTTAAGAAATCTAGGTACTAGAATTGAAGTTTTTTTCTTGTTATATGGTCTTATCATGAGTGATTCATTGATTATTCTAATGTTTAGTTTGTCTTGACACAAGTTGGGGAGACATATCCTTCTTTGCCTATTCCTCCTCAATATGAACAAGCACTTGTCCAAACTATCATGATAACTATAAATCCTTTGTTGCCTATAATTATCCATATCAAGATGGTTCTTCACCAATTTCACATAGTTCCTCTCCAAGTCATTCCTTTGTAAGTTTCAAGAAGACTCTCATTGGCTACAAATACTATATGTTAGACTTTAATACTAGAAATAATTATGGTCAAGTCATCCCTAGTGATTGTGTCAAAAGTGTGATAAATGATTTGGATTAAGTCAAGAGAGAATGTATGCCTATAGAGAGAGATAATTTTAAAGGTATTTCTAATGATATGCTTGATGTTTGTGGCCTAATTTTCGACCTAGGGTTGAGATCTCATGAACCAACTAAGTCTTGACAACCCTAATATATCCCACATCAACCTTCAAGTGTGTCAACTATTCCTTTCCAAGATACTAATCCAACCATGTTTCAAAATACCTCAAGTCCTTCATGTATTCCCCAAAGTTTTGCTTCTTGGAATTCCATCCAAAATAGAAACCACAAGAAGGAGGATATCACTATTGAGCAAGTTGACTTATTTAGAGAAGATTTTTTAAAAAGGAAGTTAGAGTTTTGAGACTCATCTTGATAAGGAGATTGAATTGGTCAATCAGATTTTAAGGTAATCCATCATGGTAGCAAAAAATAAACTCTCTAATTCTACTTTTCCATGTTGGAATCAAGATGCCAAGCCTAAGGAAACCCCAAGTTTTCTAAACATATCATTCACCCCTTAATTTGTATCTTAGCCTCATGAAGAATCCTCTAAGCATAGCTTACCAATATGGAAAAAGGTAGTGGTAGCTTGTGAAGAGAAGTAAAAGAGATGTTTAAGTGGAGAAGTTGGAAGTGGAGAAAATCTTGAAAGTACTCAACTCCCTCCCATCCCTCCTTAAGAAGCCATTGAACATATATTTCAACCCCCTCTAGCTGATCCATTTTATCCTTCAAATGATGAAGAATTCATTCCTTCTTAGAATCCCTATTGGGCTAATGTTCCTAGTTTTGAGATGCCTAGTATTGGCATCACAAAGAGGGAGGATGAAATAGAAATTTCAGATTGGGTTGATGATAAAGAGGAGATGACCTCTTGTGAGTAAATAACAAATTTTGATGATGAATAAAAATATATTTCTTGTGAATAAGAAGGATTACTTGAAGAGGTCCTCTTGGAATCCAAAGAAGAAGAGGGAGGCATTTCCCTTTTTGTTCCACTCCGTGATGATAATAAAAAAGAGGAGGTGTTTTATTGTTTTGAGTCTCCTATTTATGATGACTATAGAGATGTTGGAGATGAACAAAAGGAGGTTTATAATGAGGTAATTATGTCTTATAAGGTTGAATAAATAAAACTTGAAGGGATAAATCTATCATTACATCAAGAAGAAGAAATGGGGTAGACCTATATGCAAATGTTCAAAGAGTATGAGGATTGTGAGAAGACAAAACTCTAGTTAAAACAATCAAAATATGTTGAAGAGTAGGTGTGTGTTGAGGAGAATCATCATCAAGAGGCTCTAAGCCATGATGTGATCCAGAGTTTAGTTTGGAGAAAGTTTTCAAGTCATGATGAAAAAAATATCACAGTGTAGAGCTCGTTAATATCTTTTTGACACTTTTCATAGTTTGCAAAATAGACACCGCATGCAAAAGTTATAGGCTACTAAAGTTCTGATGCGATAGGGAAAATGTGGTGTCGTAAGATGACGTGGTGAAATGTGGACATGCCAAGTGGTCCAATCAAGTGGTGACACATGGTAGTGAATGGAAGTCCAAAAAATTGGGTGTTGTTTGTCTTTGATAGTGTGTACAGATTGGATAATGCATTGTACTAAAAGTTGGCATATTTTCTAAATGTGGAACTTGAACCAATGAACCCATGATTTATTTAGCACCACAAACCACCAAGTAAATCTACCACATCATCCACCTTCACCACACACAAACTATGATAATACCATGTGTAAACCCATATAATCTACAATGGCGGCCTAAGTTAGGCATTTTGCTAAGCCTTGCACCTAAGTCTCCCTGAAAAGGGATGTCAATACTCATCAAGGAGGCCACTTACCTTAAAAAAGACTTCAAACCATTTTAGACTTCCCAATGTGGGACAAATGGATAAGTTCAAAGCGCCAAAGAGAAGGGATAAGACTTAAACTTGTGAATTACCATGTAAAATTGATAAGCTTTGACTGCTTATGTTATGGACTTCCAAGTGTTTTGGAAGGAGCGAACTTGTATTTAAAAGAAAGCTTTTGGCCGATTGTGTATGGAAAAAATAGACCAGTTTATTGTAATTGATGAATTTGGAGCCCTTAGAGGCCAAAAAAGAGATGAGAGTAAACTAAAAAATTGTTTATAATTCAATACGCTCTATGCAGTATATTCATTTGCCCATTTTGGAGAATTGGTGATGCCATTTTGAGCTATAGAAGTTGAAAATTTTGATTTGGAGAAGCCTCTGCATGTGATTCAGGAAGGTGAAGGACATGCTAAGTTAGCCAAGGTATTTCAAAGGTCTAAAACACTATTTTTTTAGAGAGATATGATCTTTTTTTGTTTATAAGTATTATTTTGGCTTACATGTTTAGCAACAATTAATGGATCGATTTGATAAAAACCCGGGGATGTAGGAATTCCAAACCCTGTAAACAATTTCTATGTTTTGATCTTAGAATTCATTTTTAGATTTTAGTTTCAGTTAATTTGCAGATTATAATTCATATTTTAATCAGAATGCAAAAATTAATCATTTGACCATTTACGAGAAATTGGATAAAATCATGAATTTGGTAAAATCTGATGGTTTCAATGGATAACGGATGTGATCTTTCATTTCACCTTTATTTTAGTTTTGAAACTTGATTTGGATCAGATTGTCATCAGTTTTTAATCATTCCAAAAAAATAAGTTGGGAAATTTATGATTCTAATTCAGTGTAAATTTTGGAATTGAGAATTTAAAAGATCCATTTAAACATTTATAAAAAGTAGTGAAGTTCCTACTGGTGTTTACAGATCAATGTCATTTGTAATCTAAAAACTACAAAAAATATCAATTTACAATGCTTCCTTTTAGGACCGCTGATAAAAATGCTACTGCCTTTAATAATAGAGGTTTCTCATGAAGAATACATAAATGACAAAGCTGATACCATCTTCACGATTCAACAACATTTATAAAAAGTAGTGAAGTTCCTACTAGTGTTTACGGATCAAATTTTGGTATCAGAGTAGTTAGAATGCAGGGTTTGCTTCTAGTTGTGTGTTGACAATTGATTCTAGAATAGTTGGATTATTGGTTTGTAGATTGATTATATTATAGTGTGCAGTGTGGAATCAGGTGTTTGGAGGAAACCATGGGTAAGTTGTCACAGATTAAGGCCATCAAAGATGAAAATGCAATCTTGAGATGCCAAAAATTTGCACTTGAATTGCAAGTGGCAAAGTTAAAATCAGAGATCAAATCCAAGGATGAGATCTTGATTAGATTGCAATGTGGTGAGTGTGAAAAGGTAAATCCTTCAACTTTAGATGCAAAGACTATGATTGAGTGCACTATAAGTTATTCACCAAGTAATTCATCTATTTTTTCTTTCCATTCAAATTCAGATTCAAGTAATGATGCTTTTGGTAGTTTTGAACAACACACTAAGGGTATAGGATCTAAATTGTTGATGAAAATGGGATTTAATGGAAGAGGTCTTGGTCAAGATGGCTAAAGACTTACTAACCCAATACAAGTAGAGCATAGATCTCTTCATGCAGGTTTGGGTTACACTAGTGAGTTGGCAGAAATTGGAGAAACTTCCTCCATGGCTAAAGGAAGACAAGCTTCTAATAGCAAAGGACCAAGGCCACTAGTAGAGCATGTGCAGTGTAAGAAGGAATGTAGATGAGGTATTGAGATTCCACCTCCTAGTTCCTACACTAGAGTTAACAGTAAATCTTATGATCCACTTTTTATGTTTAAGAAATTTGGATTTAACATTCAAAAGATGATGCAATCCTTCCCTTGCACTTTTTGTGGGATGAATAACCATAGTGATAAGATTTGTTGGAAATGAAAAGCTTTGTTTAAGCAGATTGCATGTTTGAAAGACCATTCTCATGTTAAGTTGGGAATTGGCAAAAGGGGACCCTCACCTAAGAAGGATGTTTGCACTCATTGTAAAGTGAGTGGACAGAGGATTGATAGATGTTTTAAGCTTCATTCATCTTCACATTCAAGTAATGTTAAAACTAAGATGATTTACAAACATATCACTAAGATTAATGAAGCTAATTCAATCCATAATGTATTTGACAATACAACCCAGGATAAGGTAAAACTTACAAGTGAAAATCCATTTAAGAGGTTAAGTCAACATTTTTTTCAATTACATATGGCAAAGCCCAAATTGATAAAGTATGCAATTGATAATGAATCCATAGAGACAAACAATTTCACTAGGAAGAAAGAATTGGTTAAGTGGATTATCACTACATTTTTTTTGCAAAGCATGGTAAGAATTCACCTAAGGGAATGAACAAGCTTTAATAGATGTAGATTAGAGTTGGTGGGAACACTTCAAGACAAGTTTACCATATGAAGTTTTTCAATTCTCACTTTTTGATAACTCTAAGTTTTTGATCTCTAGAATATATTGTATGGGTAGTCTAATATTAAATAAGACATTAACTCATTTGAAACAGTTGGGGATATAGTAGAGTGATGTTATGAGTTGTTTCCTTACAGCATTTGACAGTTAGATTCCTATTTTGAATGTATCTATTTTGTCATAGAGATGTTTAGATGCATTTTTAAGACCCTATGGGCATGTTTGGATGTTAGGCAATATACACTTTATGTTATTTGCATTTGCTTAGCATACAAGTCCCATACTAGGGCATTGTATTGCAACATGTCTATAACATTTATTGTATGTTGTCGGCATTAACAAACTTGTTTTGTAGTTACATTGGAAATTGTTTCAGTTTATTGACAGTTCACTACTTTATAAGATGTGACATGGGTAGACAGTTTTGGTATGTTGTGATCAGTTTATTGGTAGTTACAGATTCCTTTACTCATGCCATGTTGTAGGAATTTTTAGTTGAGTTGTGAATCATTTATTTTTTCCAATGTTTATCTCTTTCTATGATTGGGTTCTATTTGATGTGATGCAGTAGACTAGTTAGTATTTTGAGGAGATAGTAGACTTTTAGAGACCAAAAGCCCCTTTTGTAGGGAGCTATGATCTGGAGTTTAGTTTAGATAAAGTTTTCAATTCATGATGAAAACAATATCATAGTATAGAGCTCATTAAGAGATTTTTGGTGATTTTCACGATTTACAAAATGGACACCGTATGCAAAAGTTATAGGCCACTTAAGTTTCAATGTGATAGAGAAAATGCGGTGTCGTAAGATGACATGGCGCAATGTGGACATGCCAAGTGGTCCAATTAGGTGATGACACATGGCAGTGAATGGAAGTCCAAAAATTTGGGTGATGTTTGTCTTTGACAATGTGTATGGATTAGATAATGCATTGTATTCAAAGTTGGCGTATTTGCTAAATGTGGAACTTGAACCAATGAACCTATGATTTATTTAGCACCACAAACCACCAAGCAAATCTGCCACATCATCCACCTTTGCCACACACAAACCATGACAAGACCATATGTAAACCCATAGAATCTACAATGGCAGCCTAAGTTAGGAATTTTTTTAAGCCTTGTACCTAAGTCTCCCCAAAAAGGGATGTCGGCACTCATCAAGGCCGCTTACCTTAAAAAAGACTTCAAACCGTTTTAGACTTCCCAATGTGGGACAAATGGATAAGTTCAAAGTGCCAAAGAGAAGGGATAAGACTTGAACTTGTGACCCACTGTGTAAAATTGATAAGCCTTGATTGCTTATGCTACGAATTTCTAAGTGTTTTGGAAGGAGCGAACATGTATTTAAAGGAAAGATTTTGGTTGACTGTGTATGGAAAAATATAGACCAATTTGTTGTAATTGAAGAATTTGGATCCCTTAGAGGCTGAACCAGAGCTCAGAGTAAACTACAAAATTGTTTAGAATTCTAGTACACTCTATGAAATATATTCATTTTCCAATTTTGGAGAATTGGTGATGTCATTTTGAGCTATATAAGTTGCCAATTTTTATTTAGAGAAGCCTCAGCATTTGATTCAGGAAGGTGAAGGACGTGTTGAGTCAGCCAAGGTCTTTCAAAGGACTAAAACACTTTTTTTTCAAAGAGATATGATATTTTGTTGTTTATAAGTATTATTTTGGCTTGCAAGTTTAGAAACAATTAATGGATCGGTTCAATAAGAACCCAGGGACGTAATAATTCTGAACCCCATAAATAATTTCAGTGTTTTAATCTTAAAATTCATTTTTGAATTTTAGTTTTAGTTAATTTGTAGATTATAATTCAGATTTTAATCAGAATGCAAAAATTAATCATTTGATCATTTAAGGGAAATTGGATAGAATCAAAAATTTGGTAAAATCTGATGATTTCAATGGATAATGGATGTGATCTTTCATTTCACCTTTATTTCATTTTTGAAACTTGATTTGGATTAGATTGTCATTAGTTTTTAATCATTCCAACAAAATAAGTTGAGAAATTTATACTTCCAATTCGGTGTAAATTTTGGAATTGAAAATTTAAAATATCCATTTAAACATTTATAAAAATTAGTGAAGTTCCTACTGGTGTTTACGGATCAACATCATTTGTAATCTAAAAACTACAAAAAATATCAATTTACAATGCTTCCTTTTAGGACTACTAATAAAAATACTACTACCTTGAATAATAGAGGTTTCTCATGAAGAATACATAAATGACAAAGCTAATACCATCTTCATGATTCAACAACATTTATAAAAAGTAGTGAAGTTCCTACTGGTGTTTACAGATCATTATGGGAAAATATATGATGATTATGAGGCTTTTGGAGATGACTTGGAGTTTGATCCTATAACCACACATGAAGTTGATCCTATCAACATCAAGGAATTATTTGAACAAGAGATATTTTTAGAATTCCATGATGCAACACTTCTTGAAGGCTTTGAAGAGGTTATGACAAATGAAAAGAAAAATGAGGCCTTTCAAGAAGACATAAGTTTACAACAAGTTGTCCCATTCATAGATATGAAAATCTATCATGAGGAGACAAAAGGACAGTAGTATGAGTCATGTTTCCAAATTCAAGAAGACTTTATCTACTTTGGAGACCTATTTGAGATGAATCCATCAATTGACATGCCAAGCCAAGAATCAAAGAAGAAGCATGAGTCATCTAGTGCTCCATTCAAAGAGAAGCATGCTCAATATCCTCATTCATCTAGTGAGGAAGGATATTCAAGGTAATTTCATTTTGATCCAAGAAAGGAGGTATGTTTAATTAGGTGTACATAATTAGTTTACTTTCAGTTGTATCTTGCCTTCCCTAAGTTCTTAGTAGCACAAGTGTGCCTTTGCTTTGTGTGTTTGCTTTGGTCTTGTTGTGTGTTGTTATTTTCTTGTGTTTTTTGAGGTAAATTATTTATTTTTAATAAATTAAAGGTCTATTCCATGCTATTTTTATGTGCATTTTAATCCCTTTACCCAATAGATAAGATAAGTCTACTGGTCCTTAACATAGGCAAGCATGACACCCCTAGGAATTATCAAAAGTGTTGACCAAATTTGAATTTTAATAAAATTAGGTAAACCCATATATTTATAAACTTTTTATAGGTTTCCATATGTCATATGGGTGTGTCATGTTGGTCTATCATTTTATTTATCCTTGCTCCAGCCTTGGTTTAAGCTCATCTCCCTTGTACTTGCCTAGTCAACTAAAGTCAATTTTGGTCAACCCTATTTAAACATGGTCAAAGGAACAAATTGTGTTGAAAATTTCATAATGTGGTCATTTATATGTTTTAAGGTGTCTTCAAGTCATTAATTTATCCTTTACCATGTTTCATATGTCAAATATGCCTTTTGGCCACATTTTAGCATAATAAATAACTTGTACGGATGGGTTGAGTAAGAAAATTTGTCAAAAATCTTGAATTAAACATAGATGAGGTCATAATCTATCAAATCAGTCATATAATAGTCAAATAAGAAATTATTTGTAGAAGAAGGTAGTTTTCCCTTGATTTTAGGCCTTTATTGTCTTATTGTCACTTGTACAAACTTGGGAAGTCCTCCTTCAGTAAAAAACATGGGATGGTGTCCCTTCAAATCCTTAAGATAATTTCCATGCTTGGTTTGCAAATTTTTCATCAAAATATTGATTTTCTTCTTATATTCCTTCCTTCTTGTCCTCTTAAACTAAAAAAAATCAATTTTAAATGCATAGTATAGACTGTACAGTTGGAATTAGGAAGAATGCTTTTGGGGGTGGAAATACTCTGATTATAATTCATTTCCATGGTAGGAAGTTTGATTCCACAACTTCTCATTTATGAACCATCACTTAGACCATAGGTATCTTTTTATGCATTCACATCCAAGGGGGGTCATTATTTGAGATAGTTTCTAAACATTTTGCTTTGATTTGATGAGTTTGATGGTTTCCTATGTTTATCTAGGAATTATCATAGGTTTTATCATTATCTTCTTGATTTTGGGAGTTTGAAGAACTAAAAAAGCCTTTTCAAGGCTTGTTCTTGGCCATTGATCATCCCCATTTCCTTTATTTAGAAATATACATCTATAGGTGCTATGGAGGAGGTTTTTACACTAGAATGAAGGAATATGACATTAAACTAGATGTTTTGAAACCATGAATATGTGCTTGATGACCATAGGTCTTCCCATGAGGCCTAAAACATGCACCTTGTCTATTTTCTCCTTCTCTACCTGCATAATATAGTCAAGACCTTCATCTACAAGCCTTGGTGACATCATGATGATCTTGGTAGAGATACTCTTATACTCCAATTTCTTAAACATTTTATAATATGAATCAATATGTCTAATAAAACCTTTTATAGGGATTTTATGGTCTTATTTCACCTTCACTATAATGCATACAATCAAATACCCACTTACAGGAGGTCTAAATATAGGATAAGGTATTTATTGAAGGTTATAAAGCAAAGATGAGACGTTTTTTTAAGTATTAACAATATAGAGATTCATTATGCACATGTTTGAGTTAGTTGAAGAGTTAAAAAATAGTTTGAGACTATGCAAAAGGGTAGTGAATTGTTACAAGCCTATTCTCACTAAATTGGTGAAATAGAGGTCTAGGGAATTTTTGAGATCATCATCTATCATGATGGTAAGGGTCTCAAGACACCTAAAAGGGTCAATCATCTTGCCCTTAGTGTATACTAGGGGAATGTAAATTTTGAGAGAAAGACACAAAGAGAATATTGAAGTTACAAGCCTCAAAGATGCCTTTAAACATAATGAAGATAGTTAGTAATGTCTACAAGCCTGAAAAGAAAAAAATGAATTTTGAAACCCTAAAGAAGTAATAAAGAAAAACTCCCATGACTAATATGGTTCAAGGAATGAAATGTCATCCATCATATAAAGGATCACTATGGATAAGATAACACCTTGTGTTTTGACCTCCTCATGTTCACACTTTGTCTATATATATCCCAAAATCAACACCTGCAACAAGGGTATCAAACATGAGGTAGGAGGTTGATGTTTTGAATTTTTCTTGAGAATGAAATGTGAGTATAAGGTATAATTTTATTTTGTGACATCATCATCAAACAAGTTCCAAACACCACCATGACAACCTAAAACAGACTTAAAACTATGTCTTAGTCCCAGATAGTGAGGAGTAAAGGCGTCTAGGTAGGATTTCAAAGCTAATAAAGGTTAATATAGAAGGAAAAATAATATATACAAGTTTTAAACTTCAAATCAGCCCTGATCATCTTCATTATACTTAATTCAAGCCATGATAACCTATAGGTTATACTACAAGCAGGGTCATATGCACCTTAACCTAGGCAGGGTTATACAAAGAAGAGAATGGTTACTTAAAATCTCATAAATAAGATATGGTCATTATAAATACATGGTAGGATACTATACCAACCTAAAGGATTATCTCACACCTCAATCATGTTCAAGAAACCTTATTTTCACCTATAATAAGGTTCCCAAAAGTAAGTCCAATCCATGATAGGTAGAGGTAGTTTTGGAGAAGGAGGTGCATTGGCATGGTATGTTGGACCATTAAACAAGTATAAAAATTTGAGGGTGATTTTTATACCTTGTAAATTCTCTATCCAATGAGGAAAATAAAATAAAAAGGCTCAAACAGATAAAACATAGTCAATGTCTCAAACCCTACATATAATCCATTATAGACAAGCCTTATTGAAGAGATTGAGTAGTTTAAAGGTCTAAATCTTGGATTTAAGCTCCCAAATTTGGTAAAAATCATAATGGTGACCTGAAAAAGTTCCTTAAATGATTGGTTTTCATGAAAAATAAGGATAATATGCCCCTATTCTATCTCAAAGATAGATCACTTTATCTTTGCACCCAAGACTACATTTTTTGGAATATATGCTAAAATGGTAGACCAAAAGGTGTGGTATCTTTTTTATAAGGTTTGATGAGTTTTATTACATCTAAAACAACATGAAAAGGTATTATAGGAGGATGGAAGCCCAATAGGATACATTCATGTATGAGGGAAACCCTTAGGCCTAAAAGCCAAATTAAGGTTCATATGCATCTTAAACCTTGTCAAAACTTTATAATTAGATAAATCATGCTTGAATAGGTATAATGGATGTTTCAAAACAATCAGAGGGTAGATTAATCCATCAGAGGATCATGTTGAGTCCAAATCTTGAAGTAGGCCTAGTAGACCTAATCTAGACCTAACACCTAAAGAAGAGTCCTATCACTTTTAGGGCTACGTAGGCTTTGAACCTAGTTGAAACATGAGACTAAAATGTGGATAGATGTATTTAAACCTTAAATTTGTATTAAATCTACAAAAAAAAACCATTTTTTCACTTGAGATGCATTCAAACCTTGTAAACTATATAGGAAGAACATGAATGACCCTCTTGAGATCCTAGTATCTCCCGTGCTGCTTTACATGGGGACTCAAGATGATTGGGGATGTTATGGAGGGTCTCTAAGATACCCTCAGTGGTATTGGGAGAGAATTCAAACATCTATTCTTTATGAACAAATGTTAAATCCAGATACCACTCCAAAACCCTTATAAATCCTCACTAAAAACTTGATTGGAGAAATGTTGTAATTAAAGCATCCAAATTTAGTGGAAATGACATGAAACCAACTTGAATATGTATAGGACTCTCCAAGGACCTAACACATTTGATTTGGGTGTACTACACTTGTATGGATAGTGTAAAATAGGGCTTTCTTTGACATTTTAATGTATTTTTTAGGTCTGAGAAGGTTTCAAAAGATCAAATCACCTTCAGGAGGTATATTGATACTTTCTATAAGTCTCAAAGGTCATTTGATGAAGTATATAATCTCTTAAGTCTATTTTATACCTGTCTCATTTTAGCCAATCCAATGGGTAGATAGTGAACACTGAGAAAAAAATGTTGAAACTCTATTTGGGAATCCTTTTAAGGCATATTTAATGAGACTAATGATATGTAAACTCTTGAAAAGTATCATACCTCCCTGTCCATGGATCAAATTGTAGAATTGGAAAGGTTTTGGGTGCCAAGTGTGAGAGGTGCATGGAAATAAGTCATTTTAGGAATGTCATGGATGATTGTGTATGTCCAAAAGAATAGGAATTATTAGGGACTAATCCAATGTATGTGAGGGATTATTTGTAACCCATCCTACTTATATCCATCATCATACTTGACCCTATGTAGTGGTGAAGTATTTTTGTTGAGGCAAATCATAAAGGCAGTTTTATGTGTAAGGAAAAGTTGATGATTTGAGATGACACTTGTAGCTCTTGGTATTTCATGTATCACCCCATATATCTATTACATGAACAAATAAATGATCTTTTTAGTTTGACAAGTATCTCTATGACTCTTTAGCTTCTCTTTCTCTCTCTCCTCTCACAATTTCTATAAATTCTAGCCTTTTTGGCTATTGTATGGATCTCTCCACCTTGGTATGGAAAAGCCCTACCAAATTTTTGATTTCAACTATCTTTCTCCATTTTCATCCCCCTAAGTGTTAGTAGTAGGCTTGATCTATAGTGATGCATCAAGGGGAACTAGCCTCTAATCTAAAGATCCACCTCATATATGGTGACCCACAACCCTGAGGTGGTTCCAATGTGCCACTTGAATAAGGAGAGACTTGTCATCTCCTCATTGGGTAAAATTTCAAGTGACAACAATAGGTAAAGACAAACATGAAAATTTAAGATGACATAACTAAAAAATATTCAAAACAATTTCATAGTTTCAAAATTATAAACTATATAATAATGTTTGCAAAATGTCTTAACCACATCCATATTGGCCTTTAAAATATTTATTTATTTCAATTAACAAACTATGCCAACCATAATATAATTATTACCTTAAAAAAATTTAAAAAATATATATTATGATCATGAGGTTTTGTTACATTTATTTAGTTTGTTCTTTGTGCATTATTTAAAACAAGTATCTTGCATGTCCTTATTTCTTAGAGGAAATCAATTTCTTTTTTATTTAGAATAAACATGTGATAAAGACCAAATGGTAATATAATAAATTGAGTATATAAAAAATATAATAAATAAATGAATAAATATAATGATAATTTCCCTTTAAATCATTTTTTTAAAGATATTTGCTCAAAACACTATCTTTCAAATGTCTTAGCCATATCCATAATCAATAATGATAAGGTATTCCAAAATGTCTTAACCATATCCATAATCAATAATGGAATTTCAAATATATATATATATATATATATATATATATATATATATATATATATATATTCATTAACAAACCATGCCAATCAGAATATAATTATTACCTTAAATATATAAAAACAAAATATAATATGATCATCAGGCTCTATTATGTTTATTTAGTTTTTTCTTTATGCATTTTTAAAAATATGTATCCTGTATGTCAGTATTTCTTAGAGGAAATCAATTTCTTGTTTGTTTAAAATAAGTATGTGGTAAAGGTGAACCAGATAATATAATAAATTGAGTATAGAAAAAATAGTGACAAAAAATAAGAGTATAAAGTATAAACCAACTATGGGGCCATAGGGAAAGACAACTATAAAAAGGGAGGATGACATAACTAAAATAATATTCAAACCCTTTTCATAGTTTTAAAATTATAAAATATATAATAATGTCTACCAAAATGTTTTAATGACATCCACATTGGCCTTTCAAATATATATTTTATTTCAATTAACAAACTATGCCAACTAGAGTATAATTATTAGATTAAACATTTAAAAACAAAATAGAGTATGATCATGAGGTTCCAAGACTCTTTTTTTGCATTACATATGTTAAGATGATGTGAAATAATTAGTATAAATTGAGTACAGAACACAACTCACACTTTTGACATAGTTGGTCAATCTAATAGACTCAAAGAAGTTCATGTTACAAGGGATCGGTTATTTGAGGTTGTTTACACCTTCAAGAAAATTTCAAAATGTTTCTCTTTATAGATTACATATCATTTTCCTCTGGATGAAATACTAGAATCCATGAATGTGATGTAACCTCAATATTGGAAAAATGTTAGCTCATCATATTTTTGGAATAAAATCAAAACCTTAGCCCAATACTTCTGTAAGAGTGTATAATTGAATGGTGAGAAAACTAAAGGCATTTAGATTTTCCAAAGATAAGGGAGATGTCTGTTTAAGTTGCCACAATAATTTTTGGACCATGATTTTGAAGATGGCTCAATCACTAGAAAATGTAATACCTTATGTTTGAGTGAAATACTATGTGATGTTATCTCAAAATATTTTAATCTTGTTAATTTATGCCAAATAATGATTTTGGCCTCA
Source organism: Torreya grandis (assembly GCA_037957365.1). Taxonomy (NCBI): domain Eukaryota; kingdom Viridiplantae; phylum Streptophyta; class Pinopsida; order Cupressales; family Taxaceae; genus Torreya; species Torreya grandis. The sequence goes on along the minus strand of JARHVA010000239.1, from coordinate 4,501,801 downwards.
ATGGAAGATGAGAGAATTTTTAGTGCATTGTCATTTTTAAAGTCAAAGTTAAGAAATAAGTTTCATAAAAATTGGATATTTTATTAAGGATTTATACAACTAGATATAATGTACTAGATTTTCTATTTGATAGAGCTCTAAGAATTTGGCAGTCAACATCTAAAAGAAAATGATTGACTAATAACTCTTCAAACACACTACAGTTCTATAATACTAGATCTGATTCTAATAAATTTTGAAGAGAATGAAAGTAACAATTATCAAGAACAAAATAAATAAAAAGGCATACTAAAATTTGAAATTTAGGCATCTAAAATCTAAGGTTGATTGAGGAAGAACAACAAATTTTGTGATAATTTTTTATATTTATTTTATCAGGGTTTTGAGAAAGTTTTTTGAATATAATGTATAGTATATATATTATTAACAGGTAGTTTGTGTATTTTTGTTTTCATTTGATTAAGAGAACATGTCTATAATAGTTTTAAACTCTATTATATAGATGCATAAGTATATTATAGTGTTCCCTTATTATTTTATACCAAACTTATTTGAGGTATATATAATGTAATAAATTGTACGTATCTATATTATACCAACTTTACTTCCACAAATAGCTTACATAAATGACTATAAATTTTGAGAAAACCATCACATATGTATTTGATCAACTTATATTAATCCCACATGTGATGTTTTAGACCAATATTAATTTTTTCCTTAGGGCCCCTCAATATACCAGTGCTAATTCACTAAAAAATGGGGAAAATCTAAACCTCAGTCCCCGTATCTTTAATTCTACCTTTAAAACATTCAATTCTAAAAATAAAATAAACGTTAGGTTTGAAAATTATTTATTATTAAATTTTATAGTCATTAAAACCATATATAAGGAAGAGAATGTTTATTTTACTTATTTTTATAAATGTGTTAAGGACCACTTGTGACTTAAGACACAATAATCTTAAGGTAATAATTATATTTTGGTTGGCATGGTTTGTTAATTGAAATAATAGAATATTTGAAAGGTTGTTATTAATTATGAATATGGTTAAGATATTTTAGTAGACCTTATCATTATTAATTATGGATATGGTTAAGAAATTATCATTATATTTATTCATTTCAATAAAAATGATTATGTATGAAAATAACTTCTCTCAATCTTTAGGAAAAAAAATACAAATCCATACCTTGTAGTTGTAATCACAAGGAATCCAGCTTAGAAATTATCTACATCTCATTCCAATATTTTGACTACTAGAGCTTCAGTTATTCCAATAGCTTGCATCAATGACTATAACAATAGATAAATTGTCAACAAATATCTTTAAATAAATTATTTTCAAGGAAGTTATCATTATATTTATTCATTTCAAGACAGATGATTGTGCATTGAAATAACTGTTCTCAGTCTTCAAAACAAAAGAAAAAAATCCATACATTGCAATTACAATCAAAAGGAAACCAACTTAGAAATTATTTTCACCTTCATTTTAGACCTCTCATCCCAATATTTTGACTACCAAGTCTTCACTTCTACCAATATCTTGAATCACTAACTAGAAAAATCAAGAAACCATTAGTAAATATCTTTAAAGAAATGATTTTCAAAGAACTTATAATTATATTTATTAATTTTAAGATAGATTACTATGCATTTAAATAACTACTCTAAAAATTTATAATAAAAGAAACATAAATCCATACCTTGTAGTTGCAATCACAAGGAAACCATCTTATAAATTGTTTACACCTTCATTTCCAACCTTTCATCCCAATATTTTGACTACCAGAGCTTCACTTATGTCAATATCTTGCATCAATGACTAGTAAAATTGATAAACCATAATCAAATATATTTAAATAAACTATTTTTAATGAAATTATAATTATATAATTCATTTCAAGATAGATGAATGAGTATGTAAATAACTTCTCTCAGTCTTCAGAAAAAAAACACAAATCCATAATTTGTAGTTGCAATCATAAGGAATCAAGCTTAAAAATTGTCTAGACCTTCATTTCCAACCTTTCATCCTAATATTATGACTACTAGAGCTTTTATTCCACCAATAGCTTGCATAAATGACAATAAAAATTGAGAAAAAATCACATATGTACTCATGTAACTTACCTTAATCCTATAGGTGACATTTCAAAACAACATTAAATTTTTCCTTGGAACCCTCAGTATGTCGATGCTAATTCATTAAAAAATAGGGTAGGATATAAACCTCAATCCCCATAGATTTAATTCCACTTACACCACATTTAAGGATAGAAATAAAGTAAACATTAAGTTTGAAAATTATTTATTATTAAGTTTTTTAGTTATTAAAACCATATAGAAGGAAGAGCATGTGGTGCCAAAGAATACTCAATTTTTTTTCATAAAATAAATATAATTATTACCTTAATATTATTGTGTCCTAGGTGTTCATTATTATTTACACACACACACACACACACACACACACACACACACACACACACACACACACACACACACACACACCAAGCAATTCCAAACTAACATATACATGTCTCATATAATTTTTGGATGAATTAGACCCATACATGTATAGTAACTCTAGAAATTTTTTGTCTCAAAATATGATTGAGTATAATTTATAAGGTGAATATATGTCCCAAACTATATTTTTTTTAAAAATTGAGGCTATTTGACATATGTATATTTTCATAGAATTATCCATTTAAAAAAAAAACATACTTATAGCCTTTTGGATAAAAATAGGCAATAAATTTTTACCTATTTTTGTTATGAGTTTGATTTCAAGGATAACACCATTCATACTTTTTAAGGAGGTTATTTTGTATTTGCACAATTGATTTTGAGGAACTAGGAACAACTAGATTTTGATATCTTACTGGCATTTCATGGGTAAATTGTCCTTGTCCCTAAAAATTACCTTGAAAGGGTTGCCTATAAGGTTGATAAGGATGATAAGGAGGATTATAAGGAGGATAATAAGGAATTTGGTAAGGCATATTAAATTTATCTTAATGCCTCTTCAAGGTGACTAGTTCATTACCAAAACTCTGAAGTAAACTTTGCACTACTTGTAAATCATTTGATGGGATAGGAGAAATTGTCCCTTGACTAGTTGGTTGGATAGTTGTAATAAGAATGGGTGATGATGTAGGTTGTGTAGGTGGTGCAGGAGGTGGTAATTCTATAGATATTATCATGGTAGGTCTTGGAATAATATTTATAGCTTATATAAGTTAATTTTTAGCCATAATGGAAATCTCGTATGCATCAAGAAGAGTTTTACACCTCATAGATTGGATCATAATAGCTATATCATTATTTAAGGCACTTATATAGTAGAGGAAATCATTGTTATTATTGGGCTTAACTAGAGTTAGAATTATTTTTCAAGTTATTTATAACTTAAAATTGAAATCACTCATGAATTATTATGGGGTTATCTTAATAGTAGTTAGTTGTTCAACCAAGGATTATCGGTCACTTTTGTCTCCAAATATCTCACATAATTATTATCCTAATTAATCCCATGATTTGATAAAATTATAATTTAATATTATATATGATTTAAGATCCTTGTCCTTAAATGATGAAGCTAGAAGCCTAATAATAAAATTCTCTTGAGTAATATGGTGTATTGGATAAATGTTGGAAATATCCTTGATGTGTTATATAGTTGTGGTTGAATTATTTCTAGTGAAATGAGGGATACTCTTGAGGAATGTAACTATATATCATCATATTGGGAAAGATTTTTTTGGTTTCCTCCATTGAAAGGAATAAAGACCTAATTTTTGGGGATAGCCATATGAAAAAATTGAGGTAAACCTTGGTTATTTTGAGGGGGTATAAAAAAAAAGAGGTGTTGATATATGGATCAAACCTTAAAAAAATCTTCCTTTTATCTAAATTCAATGGTAACTCAACAAAATTAGTGTCCTTACCTATGAAAGATGCCCTTATTATTACTTTTGGCATGAAAGTACAAATCTGATCTAAAACTAGAAATGTAAGGAGTTGCCAAGTGCCTCTAAAGTGTCTTTAATATTTCATCCTAATAAGGATAATCACAAGTCCTTAGCTAAATTATTCAATCTTATAGACCTTGTTTTGATCAGGCATGCTATAAAATATTTGTACTTAGATCTTTCAACTATTTATTCAATTAGTTGATCTAATAGTAACAATGGGATAATCCCCAAGGAGTGGGAATTTTTATCTTTGGAGATGAACCCATAGAGAGGGACAAATTCCTCTTGAACTAGATGCACCTAATTTGGGATGAGTTACATGCCTAAAATTATGCTAAAAATACCTATCCAATGTTAACACTATAACTCTTGGTCATAGAAAAGGGATAATGATAAAATAAAAATACAAAAAGGTGATGCACCAAAGTTTAGGTATCTTCTCCACTCAATTATAATATCATAATATAACCTATAAGTTCTAAAAATTATTACATATCATCTTGAAACTGAACCTTTCTAGCATAAGTGTTTTGTATAGAGGTATGAAGCTTAAAAACTATAAGGGTAATCATCCACATTATAAAGGGTGAAATGGTGATTTTACATAGATATTTCATGCATAATTTCAATGATACACAATATGAAACCTAAAAAATATGGTGTTCTTATATAGAGGTGAGGAGAATTTAGACAACAATTCAAGAGAAAACAAATTTATACAAAAATAGATTACCAAATTCATGAAATTAACATAATATAAAAGTAATTTAAGAAGGAAAATTTAGTATTTTATTGATTCTAAGGAATTAATCAAACATTAAAATTCTCCAAAAGAGTAGAGTCTCTTCATACCCAATAAGAGGGATTATGAACAAGTAATTTCCAACCCTATATATAATAAAATGAGCTAAGAGATAAGAGAGGATCACTAAAATAACTCATTATTGATATCATTATACCATTATCTAGTCCATATTATAAAATATATAAGTAAATAGAGGCACTAAGACTCCTCTAACTCATTAGGCCTACCATCATGATGGTCTATCATGGAAGAGGTGTATAGTAGTGGGAGAGAAAACCTTATTACTATTTTTGTCATTATGAGTCTTTGAACATGATAGATGTGCTCCTTCAAGGTTACTATCATTGATAAAATCCTATATTAATTGTCTTAACTAACCCATGTCTTCATACATGTATGTCAAATATTTTTGAATGGTTGACTTAAAAGTAAACCTCCTATGCCATTTGGAGCCTTGAGTTGACTTTAGATTACCACCACACCATGAATGGAGTTACACACCTCAAGGGGGTAATTTTCAAATGAAACATACCTCATTAATACTCTCAATGGCCATTTACTTCACCTATGGTCATGCTTGATATATTGTATGAGCATAAGTTAACTGAAATTCATCTTGAAGCCTATGTGATGTTATCTAAGAGAGGTATAGAATCTGATGTATCATCTTAGTTACTCATGAAAACTCTTTGATAAGCCTATAAACCTAAACTTTCATGCTTAATGTCTTCATATTTTCTTGTCTTTCAAATTTTCAACCTATGATCAGCCTTTTATAACCTTAATCTTTTAATTTGTAGGCCTCATAGATGGTTTCTAGGATTTAACATCCTTACTCTCCACACTTTTCTTCATATATCCCTCAAGAAATTTCATAGAACCTTGAAACTTATTCAACCTATCAACTAAGCCTGAAAGTAAGTGTGGAGTAACCTTGAATTTTATCTCTTTGTCTTGAGTCCTATAGATATACTTGAGAACCCTTATCTTCCTCAACATTTTCATGATTGTTCTTATTCAATACCTATAAATTTTATAATCTTGCAACTCTTCATCCATATTTGTATGAATGTCTATTATTTATATCTCCTTAGATAGTCTTATAAGTCTTTAGAACACATTTCATACATTGGTATATGATGAGATTGAAAAACTCCTTAAAAACCTCTCTAAATCTATCTTTGACATGAGTGGTATACATAGAAACATTCAAAGAGACCTAAATACTAATTTTTAAAACATGAACTTGTCATAAGACCCTTTAGGCCTATTTTCAAACCTAAAATTTTGAAGTGTTTGAACTCTTAGCTTCTAGACCTTAATCTATTATTGCATTCACTATATCCACCTTAACAACCTTAAAGTCTAGGTCAATCATGAGATATCCTTACCAATTTTGCATGTAACCTTTAATGCCTTAGTATTTTGGTCTTTAATGACCCTTATAATCCTTCTCTTCATGTGGTATTCCAAATCCATCTAGAAACCTTGAAATCCATTTCATTTTTTTTGGTAGGCCTGCAACTTAAATTATATTTACATAATAGGTTTCAAGTTTGTAATCATGTTTTTATACTTTTTTATCATTATACATGCCTTTTATGATCTTGAATGTACTTTAATTTCCTCAAAACCTTGATAATAGGCTTATGGAATTATGTTTCTTGCCTAAAAACATTAATCATGAGACTATAACTTTCATTATCTATCTTTTTAAACCTATAGGTTGTCTAAGAATCCTTGCCTTCTTCAAAAATATCATGAGATCTTTTATTCAATGATTGTAACCTATTTGTATGGGCTTTGAAATCCAATATAGATCCCTTTTAATGTTTTAAATCTTGAAAATTTTAAGTTTTTTAGACTTTCATTGTGATAGACTTTAATTCATGTTTATGCACTTAAAATTCTTAGGGTATCACATGATGTTTTTGTTTAGACTTGTGACTTGAGGAAGAGGAGTTGAAAGGGTTATAACATGGAAGAGCTTGAAACATTGTAAAACTTGAAAACATTACTTCTCACTAGAACATCATAAATCTATTAATTATGCCAACTAACTTTCATGATTTTAAATATCTTGGTCCTCAAGACCTACAAACATATTTACTTCTTCCTATAGACCTATAAGTTGTCATGGATGATCTAGATGACCATGGGGTTCTTAAGGTTTGAACACACATGAGTAACATATTAGGAAACCCATCAAAATCCATGTCTAAAGTATTTATAATGGTTATCACTTCTCTATTATAACCATGGGGTCATAAATAAACCCTTAATATCCTACTACAAACTTGTTTCATCTCAATTGAAATCTTAAGACTTCATTAAATGTGTCCTAAAACCTTCAAGTAGAGTCTTGAGACATAAAACCTATTGTAGGCATGTAGATTATTAAGGGAATTATTGTTGATTGAAGAGATAATAAGGTATTTTGATAGCCTCACTTTGTATTCCTATAACTTTAGCAATTAGCTTAAAATTATTGTAATATATAAAAATATAAGACTACCTTGAGGATCTGTCTTTTCCCATTGAAGCATGTTCATCCTCTGAACTTACACAAAAACCTTGTGTAACTGCATATAACCATAAATGTCTCTTGGAACATGGTTAAAACCTTTTGGAAACATCATTTTTCACCTAAATACATTATATAGGTTCATAGAAGGTCTAGAAAGAGGTTACAACTATTTACATAAAGGTCATGAGACTCTAAAACATGATGAAAGCTTGTTGATGAGTTCTTGGCAACTCTAGGTTTTTGAAAATTACCTTAAACCACTTGTATCTCTTATAATAAGCCTAAAACCTTATAAAATTCCATACAAACCTATGAGGAATATGTTCTTAGTTTTTTAAAGCTTTAAAAGGCCTTATTATGGATAAAACATCCTTGTTTTCATTGAGGCATTAAGAAAAATTTCTAGGATTCATCATGAAACCTAGATGACTCATTATCAAACCTCTGTGTGTTATTGAAGAACTTTAAATCTTATTTAAAAATGTTGAAACATATGGATAATATAACTTTTCCATTTGAAGACATTATAAAAGCCTAATTATTTTAAAGGAGCCTACAATAAACTTTGAATTCACTTATGTTATCAAACATTAATTCTATTTGGTAGACCTATAATCACATATTCATTACCTTCTCTAGTGTCTATAGACCTTGAAACTTGTTTCATGTTCATAAAGACCTTGTTTCCTTTTCCCTTGAAAGCTTACACCTCTCAATAGATTACTATAAACTTGATCTGTATCTCTTTAGAGATCTTGAAGGCTTAATGAATCATTGAATTTGATAATTAAACCATGGCATGATTACAAACATAATTATATCTATGTTTACATTGATGTTTTCTACTTGAACAAGCCTCAAAATGCCCAAAAAGTGCACTCATTGGTTCTTAGGGTTTAAGTAGAGTTTTAGACTGTCTGTAAGTTCTTTTGTAGATCCATATTATATTGAGCTTCTTGAAATCGTTTAATGACTTATGGTGGTGATTAAAAAACCCCTTAACCTTTTATACTACCTAATTTGATCCATGCATATATAAAATAAGACTAGAATTTGATTTCTTATAAGAAACTTATGTTATTTTCCTACACTCAGGTTTGTGTGTTAAATACACATGATTTTTTTGTTTTGACTACACCTAAAGATCATCAAGAGATGATTTAGGCCCTAAAAAACTATTTTAAAACCCCTCAAGAACCATACACCTACAATATTAAGAAATAATATGATTGCCATTACTTGGAAACCCTAAAAAATGGTCTTAGTCTAGTTTTAAGGTTGTAAGTTTTATTTGTGCTTCATTAAAGCTTAAAAGCCTACATAAATATTACCTTGAATCATATAAACCCATATTTTAATCATTTTAAAGCCTCAAAATGTTGGAAACATGTTGGATAGGCCTAAAACTTAGTCCTTTGGGCTTGTAAAACATTAACCCTTCACTAGGAACCTAAAGAATGTTATTGGATCTTCAAAGAGTCATTATTATCTATGCCTTTATACTATTAAGAGGGAATTTTATACCTCTATAAACCTAAAATCATGTTCTTATTACCTTAAAACTTTAAATATCTAGATCATGTATCATGTATGATCATTACATGAGACCTATAGACTTAAAAAATGCTCTTGAAACATGATATTTTCCTCACCAAAACATTAAGGAGCCTAAAATTCATGCTTAAAAAACTAGGAGCAAAATAAACTACCATGGATAAATACTTAAGGATAGGCAACATAATAGATTATGGCTTGAATACATAATTTCCTATGTTGAGAGAATTGAAGTCTATTATGAGGTAGGAATGGAGGTAAAACCACCAGTTCAAATGCACTTTTTAACAATTTGTATAGAATTAAGAGATAATAAATATTATTCAAACATCAAGATGGTCTTTTGTAAATTTAGTAATGTTTTACCCTCTTTAAAAATTAATAAGGGAATTAAGACCTCTTGACTCTCTTCTGGACTCATACGTACTTTTTAGGACTTTTTGATGTATTCATGACCTTATGAGTGATCTTAAGAATATTTTTTCTCTATTATTCATTTAAAATCACTTTAATAAACCTATACAAGCTTACCATGACACTAGTGAATGACATTAGTACCCTCCTAATGTATATATTAGGCATAAAGGGAGTGATAGTCAATAGTTCTAAAGTTTAATATTTTACATGGTTGCATTATTCTCTTCAATACCTTCATTTTGGTGCAAAAAGATATCAAACAAAGTCTTGATCAAAATTTATGGCCTCCAAAAGATTATCACTACAAGTGTAAAACTATTTCACCAAATTATGCTATAAATTCACCATAATATGCTAAAAATTCATTGTTAAATCATATGAATTCACTAAAGTTACCTATGATTTTGATGTTCTCATAAAAATACAAAGTAACATTTTCTCTACTACATTCAATAAATTCATTGAATTTAACTATGATTTCAATACTCTGCTTAAAATGGTTAAACTAAGCATTGAAATTATAGAATGAGAAAAAATAGAAACCTAAGACTACTAGAAAATAGATAACAAAAAATAGATAAAATATAGACAAAAGAACAATTTCTCTATTTACTTAAATGATTTTGTTGAATTTTTCTATGAAATCTCTATTTCAAAGGTGTATGCACAAAAAGCTTAAAAACTTAAATAATGGACCTAAAAATATAAAAACACACTTTCAAAACTAATATTAATTGTGTGTGCATAAATAAATCAATTACAAACAAATAAACTATGCTCCTAAATTGACCTATGATGTTTATAATTTTCAAGATGAGGTAATATCCCATTTGGAATGCCAAAATGTAAGAATTATATTTAGAGTGAGATCTAGCTAGTAAATTAAAAAATTAAATTTAACCTAACTAAAACATAAACTTTAAGATATATTAGCAAATGAAATAAATTAATAAATAAAACAATGCTTACAATTGTGAAGTATTCATCACCTTCTCCATTGTGATCAAATAAATATTTTCTCTTAAATGTTAAATGTGGGTGCTCAACTCTTTTCCAAAGCAAAGAGAATTGGGTAGCATTTTGGAGTGAAAAATGATTTTTATGGTTTTGATTCATTTTGATTCACTTTGATTCATAATAACAAGTTTATAACACTTTATTAGCTTGAAGGTGGATTATTGAAAGTTATGGATTGCACATCAATTTATAGGCTTATGGGAGACAAAATTAATAGTTAACAATTATTTAAATTTGTCAAATTATCTAAATATTCTATAGTTGGATTTGAATCCTCATCCATGAGGATGATGACTATTTTCATGAATTCATTAAAAAGGGGAGGTGGTTGAGTGACTCACAAAGAATGGGTCAAGTTAGTTGGTTGAGTCATTCAAGAGGTTAAATTTTTTTAAGATGACTCATAAGGTGGTTGAGGAAGTTTATGTATTAGATGTATGAGTCAAAATTTGGTTGAGACAAATGTGGAGGATGTTTGGATGAGGTGGATAATTTGGATTTATTAGTTTTGGAGGAAAATAAGTGTACATGATTTAAATAATTAATTTTATTGATCAATTATTTAAAATTTGGAGGGAAATGATGTTAATATGAATTTAAAATTGGGGAATGATGAAGGGTTAGTGAGTCAATTTTGATCAAAGTTAATTAAAACACTAAATTGCATAATTGAGGTGTCTACAAGTATATTTAATAAAGGGTTTATAATAAAAGAGTTCCCAAATTAAGAAATTCTAAAAAAATTTAATGTTATAAGTATTATTATAAAATATAAAATTACAATCCTTTCCTCATATCAAAGACCTTTCACAATCATTTCTCACATAGATGGAAATAAATTTACCGACATCAAGGTTATGAACTATCAAGAAAGAAATTTTTGTTTCACATCATTTATTATATCTCTTGGTTGTTATTATCAATACTGTTTCTACAAGTTTTTCATTTTTCTACATTCAGAGGAAATAAGAAACTAAGATTTAATGGTCAGGGGTTAGATGATACCTGGATGAAGTTTGTGCACCGTTATCTAGACGTTGTAGGGACTCCTCTTTGGCTATGGAGGATGACACCTGTAGAGAAAAAGACTTAAACAAAGAGATTGTTAGATGGATATAAGGTGGACTGCCAAGCAAAGCTCGATTCCAGAAGTGCAAAGACTTCCTTGAGGGATGACAGTCCAATTTTGATAAAAGAGAATGTTGCTAGCAAGAGAAATGATGAAAGACTAAAAAAAGAAATAGAGATAATGTGTCCCTATATTCTATCATCGGTATGTCATAGCCACCGACACCAGTTAGTCTACTGATGTCAGTTGGTTAAGGTTGCTGATGCCAATTAGTATGTCGATGTCGATAGGGGAAATGGTCGATGTCGGTCAGGGCAATGGCCTTAGACACGTTTTGGATGGGTTTTATTGTCAATAGAGGGGTCTAAAAAGAGTCTGTAGGAGTTTGGAGGTCCGTGCAAGGGATACAGGGTAGTGGATAGGGCCTTTAGGAGGGACAAAGGTAGGGGATAGGTTGTCAAGATGGGCCAAGATAGAAGACAGGCTTTGCAGCCTCTCAGGTAGAAGTTTGGTCAGGTCTGGTCTAGTTGATAGCCGAGTCTGGCTGATAATATTGTTTAGAAGCAATAAACAAAAAAATTATTACTGATATAGTCTAAATAATTGAAATGAAACACAAGAAGGATACTTAGCTCTGCCTAGGAGGAGCTCCAGAGGTGTAGAAGACTTGTTGTTGATGTAGAAGACTTCCTGCAATGTTTTAATCAAAGGTAGAGTGACTGATGTAGAGTCCCTATAGCCTGTGATGCTTGGTGTGCATCTGGGAGAGAGAGAGAGAGGTTGAATACCTGAAGCCAAAGAATTAACATTTGGGGGCTGTGATTTTTTGATTCATTTTCCATTCGGCCTACAAGTTAGTTTTAAGCAACCGACGTCTGCGATCCCACCAGCGTCGGCCGACGGGTAACCGATGTCGGCGGCTAGAAGATGGGTAAAAAGGCTATTTTTAGCCTTTTGCCCATTCTTCCATCTACCGGGTTCAGTGGTCATGGTAAAACGGTCGAAGATGGGTTTAATAAGCATGAGAATTAGTGGGGGGAAGTTGAAATAGGTCTTAGGGTGATAAATGAGGGTATCCAAGGGTAGGGAATCCAAGGTGGGGTGCCTAGGTGATGTGTCATGGGTGAGGGGTCAAGGGTTTATTAATTTAAAATAGGTATTTTATTTCAAATTAATAAGTGTGTGGGTTAGGAATTTTTAGAAGTGGACCAAGGGGACTAAGGGGGAGTCGACCAGGGAGTAGACATAATTTTGGTGTCTACATTTGCCCCTTTTTGTCTTGTTGGTTGTTCTGATGAACTGCAAGACAAAAATAGGAGTAAATTGCCTTAGGTATGAGATGAGGTGTAGGTTGCCCCAATTATGATGATGAGGTATCCCCCCTCAAAGTGGGAGTCGAGGGAAGGAAACCTGAAATTGGGTGCCGATTTGATAGATAGTGGATGGATATGGTGAAGTTTGAGTGTGAACGTTGTGATAGTTGAGATTGTGTGCATACTACTTCACGAGATGGTCAGGTCAAATTGTCCTAGGTCAAGGTCGAGGAGTACCAAAATTGAAATAATTATTCCCCAACATTTAGTCGTAGCTGATTGGGTTATTCGATCCAAGCTGTAGCTCCAATGGTCGTCATGTTCCAAGTATCTCAGGCTCAGGAAGTGCTCCTAGAAAACATGAAAATGTCACAAGTATTGGGGATCATCTTGCTCGTGATTCGACAATAAGTGTGAGGGTTGTAATGTGGGTTGCAAACAATTTTGCTAACCACTCGTGAGGTAGCATACATGTAATCAAAACAACTAAGGCAAAGTTGTCTTGGAAGTGGTCATGGTTAGAGGAGATAGTCGTGATCTCCATGGTCATTAGTCGAGTCGAGTCGAGATAGAAGTGATCTCAAATGGTTGTTTGATGTAGTCAGAGAGATGGTAGTGATCTCTAATGTGCCCCATGAGAAGTTAAAGGTGACTTCTACAGTGTTAGGGCTGGTTGTGTGGTCATGATTGTGGATTAGGTATTGATAGTTGGTCCATTAGATGGATGGATGAAGGACTGGCTGAGCTAACCTCAGAGGACTCCATGTCAACTTAGTGCTACCTACATAGCCCCTGTTTGAAGGGCCTCATACCAATGTAGTTTAGGATGGTTGATAGGTTGGTTTGGACTAGGTTAAGTCATGGTTAAAGATAAAATGGTTTGTCCATCAGGTAAACACACAAACGGATGTGGCCAAGCTAACCCCAGAAGGCGTTGTGTCATCTGAGTGCTACCTACATAGCCCCTATTCAAAGGGCCTTAGACCAATGTAGTTTAGGATGGTTGATAGGCTGGTTTGGTCAGGTTATAAATGATGAAGGGTATGATGATGTTACAGCCTTTTCCATATTGTGTGATGGTGTATTCTGTAACATTGGTTGAGTGGTCTTTCATCCCTAGCAATTTTCCATATTAGTAATGGTGTATGATAAAAATGAATTGAGATTATTTATGCTTCAGCAAGTAATGGTTTATGCTTGACATAAATTGTGTATGGTCGATAGTTTCCATGTGTATTGTTTTCCATAAAAACTATGTGAAATGGACTATGTCATGTCAGTGGTCTGAAAATGTTTGGTTTGGTTTGGTTTGGTTGGATTTGGTTTGGTTGTATGTGACCAAGATGTTTAAGAAGTGAAAGGTGCATTGCTCTTTCATTGATAAGGACCATAATGATGGCATAGATAAGGGTTTTTGGAAACAAAAGCCCCGTTCATGCATTATGTTGTTGACCATTGATTGTGTTAGAGGAGTACTCGAATCACTTGATGTTAAGTGAGCTCAAAATCCCTTGAGTATGTTGGGGTGATAGGTGGTGTGATATGTGAGATGTGAGGGTAGGGTAACCCTTTGCAGTAGGGAGAACTTTGCCCCTTTTATAGGTGACCCTGGGAATGACTATAGACAAGTCCATGACTTAATAGTTTTGTCAGTCAGTTTTTTTTGGTAGACTGATCAATGCAGGAAGTCTATGTGGGGATGCTATTTTGTTTTGTGGTCATGTTGTGAAGCTGATCGATGCGGGAAGCTTCTGAGATAGTGTTGTTTGTAGCAAGATTTGGGCGTAGCCATCCTTCGAGGGAGTGGTCTATATTTTGCTTTATATAGTTGAATGTCTTTGAATAGCTATCCTTCAAGGGAGCAGTCTATTAATTACAGAAATTATGTAGCTATCCTTCGAGGGAGCAGTCTACATTTATAGTTTTATGACCTTAGAATAAGCATCCCAAATTTATATGTTTTTGTTGACTAAAATTTTGGTCATGGACTTGACTATAGAGGTTTAGAGCATTTCCCTTTTATTAGGACAAAGCATTCATGCTTGACAAAAGGGGTTGACTGCTGTAGGGAAAAAAAGGTTGAAAGAAATAGGAATGACGATGATGGGGGTTGCTCAAGGGATGAGCTCAAGTTAAATATCAAGTGATTGATTACTTGACTAACAGTAGATTGGTCAAAGATGTAAGGCATAAAAAGGCTCAAGTTTTGGTTGGCCTTCAAGAGAAGACAGACAATAAGTACCTGATCCATGTGTGTGTTATGATGTAAGGTCTGAGTCAATTAGGAGCAATCTTACCTCGTTTCCTTTGTTCCAAATTGGTCACATGTTGATGGTCTTTGAGGATGAGATCTTTGATTTTAAAATCTCGCTCTTTCAAGTTTTGGTTGTAGGCAGGTTGTGGTCAATGTTGGATGTGAAGTTGGTAAGGATGTTGTTGGCATTTGGTACAATGCCGAACATAGTTGATGCAGTCTTGGTGGAGAGTGGGCCAATAATAGCCCAAGTAGAGGATGTGCTTGGCAAGAAATTTTTCGCTAAAATGTCCCCCACAAATCCTATCGTGGACTTGTTTGATGACATGAGATGTCTCAGCTATTGTTAGGCATTGGATAAGGAGGCCATCAAGACCTTGCTTGTAAAGAAGTCCCCCTAGCATGGTGTAGCGAGCAGTGTTCTTGATAAAAGCTCAATGTTGATTGCTAGAGAGGTTAGGAGGGATGATAAAATATGTTAAGTAGTCCACAAGTCACTTATACCAAGCGTCGTGTGGACTAGTGAGGTTAGGAGGAGTTTCCCCCAGTGATGATGGTCGAGACATGTCCAAGATAGAAATCTTGGGTTGTGTTGGTTGAGAGGTCTTGACGAATAATGGATATGTCAAAGGTGTAGAGGTCTGGTCTATTCCTTTATCTTTCACAGTTTGGGGCCTGGTGGACACGTTAATAGTGTTGATTTTGAATAAAGGTTGAGGGGGTGGTTGAGGGACTATAGTCTTTTATGGGGATCCCGATTTAGGTGACGAGGTTTTGGAGGTATGAGATGGTGTCGATAGTTGGTCAAAAATGTGGTAAGAAGAAGCCTCAACATGAGGGGTGTCCTTTGCTAGATGTTGATGGATGACGGCCTTAAGGGCACATCAACACTCAGTGTCATGCCCCGGTGTGCGATGATACTAGTAAATTTTAGTGTCATCGACCAAGGTGGTTTTGGTCCAAGAGGTTGGTAAGACTTGATAGGTGGGAGGATGATGCTAGATGACTACAACAATCAACATAACATCAAAGCATAAGAACCCTTTAATGGGTCTACACTCCTTGTTGCAGTAGGGGTTGACAATTTCTATTTAGGAGTTGTTTGGAGGGTTTGCCATGTCACCTTTTTAGTTGGCGGTATGGCCACATGTGGAGATGTTATGTTCTTGTTGAGAGGTGTTGGATGTGGGAGAAATATTGCTAAAGTAGATGGATGTAGACCCAAGATGGATGGTAATGGCGAAGGTGGGGGAGGAGTTCATCAACGGGGTTTAGTAGCCTTCTTCGGTTTAGTGTGAGGACTACTATTGTGTGGGGCAAGGTTAAAGTCTATCATCACTTGTGTGTGAGTGAGGTTGGATGTAGGGTGCACACCAAGGGATTTAACCTATTTCAGCATGGTAGATGACTGCAAGGGTTTGGACGAGGTTGCGTGAGGTTTTATAGTCGGTCATTTAAAAGATTTAGGTGATTGTGAGAGAATCGTCACCAGATCTTCTTTGGTCAAAGTTGGTGAAGTGATAAGTTCTTCTCTTCGTGGAGAAGGAATTGGAGAATGTGACTCTTTAGTTGGATAGAGCATAGGAATAATCATGGCTTCTTCGTGTGGTTAAGGAATAGAAAAAGTATGATCCCCCATTGATGATAAGAAGGATGAGGGTGAGGCAGTCGGTGTTGGTGTCATCAAGGCATCCTCCAATATGTGAGAGGTCAAGGTAGATTCTCCCACATGTGAAAGAGGTGTGGATGGAGGATTATCCTCCATTGGAGGAAAAATAGGAGAGGAAGGTTCCTCCACCTGTGGTGGACAAGTAGGTGGACTAACCTCGTCAGAGTGTGGAAGAGGTTGGTTAGGAATGGAAGGTGAAACCGTGTTGAATGTGCGCATATTACGCTCTTGGGGGTCATCGGCCATGGTCTGTACGTTGTTTTGGCTAGGGGGATGGTTAGGGAAAGGTTGTTTAAAGATGTCGATGTTTTGGTTAGGTGGCACATTTGGGTTATCCAAGACAAGATCACCTTTACCTATCATGTCTTGGACAATGTTTTTGAAGGTTTTGTAGTTATTTATGTCATGGCCTTTGACACGGTGATAATGACAAGAGTCATTTTCCCTATACCATGCAGGGATAGGTTTTGAGGGGTCGAATTGAGGTGTTGGTCAGATTGGGGGGAGGTTGAGGACTCCCTATTTGACTAGTTTATCCAACACCGAAGCGTATGATTCTCCTATTGGAGTATATTGATGTTGTATGTATCGTTGTTGGAATTGTCATGTAATGCTTTGAGATATGAAGGGTTGAGATTGGTTAGTTGTGGTCGATAATGATGGTCTAAAGACTACAACATTTGTTGATTCTTTAGATTTGGAGTTAGATGAAGAAGATTTGGATGAAGGGTCACTTGAATTTGCATTGAGGTTTTTGTTATGCAATTTAACTTTGTTTTCATCGACAGTACAGAGTTCAAGCTTCTTAGCCATAGTGAAAGCTTCTTCAAATGTGCCAAATTTTTGGACCTGCAGGGTAGATGAAATGTGTTTGGCACATGCTTGTGAAAAGAGCTCAATGAGCTCAGGTTGAGGTAAATAAAAGGAGAGTTGGTTGATTAAACTCCTCCAATGGGCAACAAAATTGGTTATTGATTCATCGTCGAATTGTCTGATAGAATATAGGTCCATGATGGAGACCTTTTTAGTTATGTTAATTGAAAAGTGGTCAAGAAATAGTTGGGCGAGTTGAGTGAAAGCAAAGATAGAATGACTGGTAAGGTAACTATACCAATCAAGGGCAGCCCTAAAAAGTGACATGGGAAATGTGTGTAGTAATAATGCATCATCATGTGCTATAAGGTAACAAGCATGTCTAAATGCTCGTAGATGTTGCTGTGGGTCCTCCTTACTCTAAAAATGAGTAAACTTGGAGAGTTCCCACTGACTTGGATATGGTTAGATGGGGACTGAAGGATGAATGGGTTCATTACAGATTTGTTCATATGAGAGAACATTTCTTAAACCAGAAATAGATGTCTCAAGGTTAGATGTCTTATCCATCAACATCTTGATTAAATCAGTTGATGGATTTGCAGGTGGGGCACCCCCTAGGTTTTAAGGCACTTGGAAGGTGTTAGAAGGGGCATATGATGTAGTTAGTTGCGCTTGTATAGGGGCAACATATCGGTAACTAGTCATAGGGACTGATGTTGAAGTCAAAGGCAATTGTGTCATGAAGCTAGAAGACACAACTTGGCTTGATGTCACCGGAGGTGGTTGGATGGTGGCAACATTAGCCAAAGGATAGGTAGTCACTCTTGTATTTATGGGCACAAGAGTGTTTGGGGTTGAGACAATCAAGTTGTGAAAATGTGACGAACTTGGTTGAATTGAAGAGTCTCACATTTGGCTCTTAGCGAGATAGTGTTGGAGAGCCTTGATGTTATGGTCAAGGAATCTCTCAAAATTTTGATCCCCTTTGGGAACAATAGGAGATTGATCGGGGGTTGACTGGATAGGAGAATATTTAGTGTCTAAAGTACACTCCATTAGGGGACTTGATATGAAAGGTGAAGGTGGAAGTGGTTGTTGCCTTGCATGGTCAACAAGAGTTTTGGCTTGACTACGTGTCAAAACCATTCAAGGCAAAAAGGGTTTAGGTTCCAAAAATTGTGTACTTTGATTGAGAAGAAATTTTTTGACAGTGACCGACATCAGTAGAAAAATGAATGTCAGTGATAAAGTTGCCGATGTCAGTAATATAACCGATGTCGGTCAAGATAAGTTACCGACGTCAGTTGAAAAACTGATGTCAGTTACTATGTGTTTCCAAAAACTGAAAGTTTTTGGAAGAAAGAAGAAAGTCTGAGTTGTTTTTAGTCTCAGAATGTGACCTTACTAGCTCAAAAAATTAGATACAGATAGAAAAATAGATGAAGACAAGAAGACCCTAAACGTTAAATTCCTAAGAATAAGTTTTAGAGTCGTGTTGGCTTGTGCCTTAGAAGAGTGTGTTTGGGAAGTTGGGCTTTCAAAATGGGTCCTAAAGAGGCAGTCTAAGGTTGGTTTCAGGTTAGTTTTGGTGCTCAAGATCTGTATTAGGTTCCATACGTGGCCTGGTGCTAAGGAGCAAGCTCCCCTCACTTCACGAGCCTAGAGATAAGTTGGGTCACTTAGCCAGTATATACTTCCCCTAGAGTTTATACTCTACCAGAGAATAGAGTGGGCTCTCCCCTTGGTAGTGAAGTCCAAGTAGGATTACCAGGAAGGGTAAGGTATCTGCTAGGTGATGAAATCCTAGTCGGACCTTGTCTCAGGTATGTTTAGATGTTTGATTTGTGATAGTGGTCTAGTCGTGTAACATAAGTGCACTACGATTTATTCATAATGCGTTTTAAGTTACTAGGTGAGCTAAAAATGCATGCAAGCAGAAATGAAATGCAAAATATTTTTAAGCCCAAATTGAAATGTGTGTTCGGATGTAAACAAGTTGAGAAAAGGGTAAGAGTATGAATTTCACTACTATAGATGCAGGTAAGAAGAAAAAGGAAGATTCTTTTTAACTCCTGCTTATGGTTTTGTTTCAAAATAAAGAGATAGAAGAAAAGAATGCAATAAGAGATCTAATGCACCTATATGAAGAGTTTGCTTTTAGAAGAAAAAGTATGAACCCAAGGAAAACTCTAGGGTCCCATCGGGCGTGCCAGAATGTTTTTACAAGTTTTTTGCTTTTCTACATTCAGAGGAAATAAGAAACTAAGATTTAATGGTCAGAGGTTAGATAATACCCAGATGAAGTTTGCACACCATTATCCAGATGTTGTAGGGACTCCTCTTTGGCTATGGAGGACAACACCTATAGAGAAAAACACTTAAACAAAGAGATTATTAGATGGATATAAGGTGGACTGCCAAGCAAAGCTCGATCCCAGAAGTGTAAAGACTTCCTTGAGGGATGACAGTCCACTTTTGATAAAAGAGAATGTTGCTAGCAAGAGAAATGATGAAAGACTAAACAAAAGAAATAGAGATAATACGTACCTATATTCTACCATCGGTCTGTCACAGCCTTCGACGCCAGTTAGTCTGCCGATGTCGTTAGGGGAAATGGTCGATGTCGGTTAGGGCAATGGCCTTAGACAGGTTTTGGATGGGTTTTATTGTCAACATAGGGGTTTGGAAAGAGTCTGTAGGAGTTTGGAGGTTCGTACAAGGGATGCAGGGTAGTGGACAGGGCCTTTACGAGGGACAAAGGTAGGGGATAGGTTGTCAAGATGGGCCAAGATAGAAGACAGGCTTTACAGCCTCTCAAGTAGAAGTTTGGTTAGGTCTGGTCTAGTTGATAGCTGGGTCTAGTTGATAATATTGTTTGGAAGTAATAAATAGAAAACTAATTACTGATATAGTCTAAATAATTGAAATGAAATAGAAGAAAGATACTTAGCTCTGCCTGGGAAGAGCTCCAGAGGTGTAGAAGACTTGTTGCTAATGTAGAAGACTTCTTACAATGTTTCAATCAGAGGTAGAGTGACTGATGCAGAGTCCTTGTAGCCTGTGATGCTTGGTGTGCGTCTAGGAGAGAGAGAGAGAGGTCAAATACCTGTAGCCAAAGAATTAGCATTTGGGGACTGTGCTTTTTTGATTCATTTTCTGTTTGGCCTGCAAGTTGGTTTTAAGCAACTGACATCGGCGATCCCATCGGCGTCGGTCGATAGGTAACCGACGTTGGCGGCTAAAAGATGGGTAAAAAGGCTATTTTTAGCCTTTTTCCCATTCTTCCGTCTATCGGGTTCAGTGGTCATGGTAAAATGGTCGAAGGTAGGTTTAATAGATGTGAGGATTAGTGGGGGGAAGTTGAAATAGGTCTTAGGGTGATAAATGAGGGTATCCAAGGGCAGGGAATCCAAGGTGGGTTGCCTAGGTGATGTGTCATGGGTGAGGGGTCAAGGGTTTATTAATTTAAAATAGGTATTTTATTTCAAATTAATAAGTGTGTGGGTTAGGAATGTTTAGAAGTGGACCGAGGGGACCAAGGGGGAGTCGACCAGGGAGTAGACACAATTTTAGTGTCTACAAATACATATATCATCTACCACATCAAAATCATGTCTAAGATCAATTGAACTAATATTATTGTTTGCTTCAAAATAGTGTTATCTTATTTTTAGTGTTATTTCTCATATAATTGCATAGAATTTTGTGTTTGGAGAATCATGGTTAAAATAAAAGGAGTTGTGATTAATAAACACAAAGTTTGCATTATATTTAATCATGAATTCAAATTCATTTCCATTTAAAAATAATCAATATCTTTATACCAAGAACAAAAAATAAAATAAAACATATCTTTAGCTAATATTACATATAATAAAACTAATGGAATATCAATAGACGTATAATATACATTATATATTACAAAATAGAAATAAAAATGGTCAATACCATAATATGGATTAGTTATTTTTCATACACAAATACAAAATACTATCAAACTGACATATCACAATTTCAAGCACAACCTAAAAAGTCAATTATTTCCTAAGATGAACATGATAATTATTATGAATAATATGATTATATTGACATAACTAATATGCAAGATGAATATGGAAATATAATTAAATGGTATAACACACATGATACATTTACTAATTCTAATACATTCACATATGGCAAATATTGTTCACATAAATTCATACATTTACCACCTCTCAAAATTGTCATGATCCTCACATTCATGAGATAATTAGTTAGAATATAACATTTTCAAATGTTCTAAAAATTTTAAAAGAATAATATATAATTAGTTTCTCCATCTATTAATGAGCATGATATATTTACACATGATCATAATCAACGAGTTCCAAAGAGAATGGTACATTCTCCTAAGTATAAAGTGGTAGATAAAAAATATGTCTTTGTCTCCTAGGGCACCATAATTTATTTAGATTGATTCACCATAAGTGTAGGTTTATACAACTTATCATCTTACACATGAGGCTAATAGTTCACATGGTTATATATTAATGATTTATATGATTATATTACATAATATGAATCCTATTTAGATTTAAAGCCATCTACAGTTGGCACTTACTCTTTATAGGAAGTCACTCTTTCATACCATATAAATATTAAGAGATAATAAATATTATTCAAACATCAATGTCATACCCATCAAAAGATTGTGTAATATCTCATTTATCACATACATACCCATATTTTCACAAAATTTTGATATTTTTCATCAGTCGAATCTTCCAAAAATTAAGTTTTTGTCACAAAACCCTAGAACATGGTTTAAACCTGACTGTGTAGGCTCGAGAGGGTTCAAAACTATGTTTCAAGATTCCAAACAAAATTCAAATGGATATTTTCATTTATTATTATTTATTTTTACCTATTACACCTCTTATAATCCCAAAAATCCTCTTTAATGTCTTTATTTTCTCAATTCTAGACTTTCTAAGCTTGACTGTAAGACTGTAGTTTGAGGATACAGTCTACTTACACAGACTGAATGTAATATTATAAGAAATATGTATTCAAATATATCTAAAGTCACATTAATATTATTAATAACCTTTATGAGATTTTTATCTCATGTTTATATGTGCTCATTCAAATTTTACATATTACTTCGTTCCACACACATAAACACAGTCTTCTTTGTCATAGGAAACATAGGATCTATATTTGATCCATTCCATTTGTATTTACCAAAAAAAAATTTGTGGAGAAAATTAAGGTTATTTTATATCAACTTATCACCATTTATAAGTTTCATTCATCTTCACACATAATCTTTATTTTCACTTATGCTTATTCTCTCCCAATCTTGAACATTACAAAATTTGGTATATGTATTGACAGAGATTTACTATTTCTTGATTTTCCTCTCTTTTTTATTTAAAAAATCCTCTACCAAATTTTATCTCACACTTATCCTCTACCTTCAATTACTCACTATACAAAACAACTACCTATTCAAAAAGACTCCAACTACCATAACTAACTTTCTAACTCCCTCATGGATGTTGGGAGGATGCAAACTACCTAACCAATAACCTACTAATAAAGATGACTAACCATGTGAATAATATATGATTTTAAACATTATTTACCCCTTATTATATCTTCGCCACACAAACTAAAACGTTTATACTTATTTAGAAATGGTTTAAGTCTCTTAAACTTCACATGAAGGTTTGAAAATTCAAATCAAGGATTTTGGCAAGAAAATGCCAAATTGATCCTAAATCAAAATTGACATAGTTATAACACTTATGAATGAATCTTTAAACCATAAAATTACTAAATTTACTCACTAATGACTCAAAAAATGTGAAAATAGACTAAATTTTACAAAGTTAGTGATGCTCTTGCATCATATTACTGAGGAGCAAAAGAAAAATTTCCAAGAAAGTTATAATTGATCTAACTTTTAGATTATTAACATAATCCCTCTTCCAAATTCATGCATTCTTATGTCCCAGGGCATATTTGAAACATTTATACCTTATTCATTCTTTCTCAAACTTATGATGGCTCCTTTGTTGATTTGTCTCTTACTTTGCATCTTCAATTTGATCATGGGCAAATGTTACTTATTCTCTTTCCTCCAAAGACCTACACATGAAGCAAACAAGTTAAACAAAACCATTTCTTGATTAAATTCTTGGATTAAACATTGTTATTCTTCAAATCATGTGTGATCTTTTGCTTTTAACTCTTTTTTCATCTTGACTCAAGATTGCCTTCAATGCAAACTCAGCTACCATGATGGAGTCCTTATCACTTATTTGACTCAAATCATCTCATTCTTATATTATTTGCTACCACATTTGATTCTCCTCTACTGTATACTCATCTATATCACTTTTGTATTTTATTGGTGCTAAGAAAGACACCTCCACTTACTACAACTTAGAATTTTCAAGCACTTTAGCATGTGCTTCTTTTTCATTCTCTCTTACTACCAACTCATAAGTTTCTTCTTGCATGTCAAACACATATTCGGGTGTTGTTTTTCCTTCTTTTCCTTCAACTATCATATTCATAAAATTCAAGGTACTCTCATACAACTCATTTTTACCAATATTTAGATTAGCATACTCATAAAACAAACCATTGAAATGAATACTTGGTGCTTCTTTGCTCTCTTCAAGTCTTTTTTGGCTCACAATATCTTATTTCTTGATCACCATGAGGAAAGGTGTTTTTTCAAACTCTCTCTCTCATTATTCATATAATGGTTCACCTTATTTAGGATAGCATAGAATTATGTCCCCATACTCAGTTGTATAATCAATTTATTCTTCCACCTTAACATGTTGCTCATGCTTCTAATGTTCTATATCATCATTCCACTCTTCACCTATATGTAAACATTCCAAGAAATCATTAGTCATAATCATTTGAGCATTATTTTCCCTTGACTTCTCCTTCTAGGTGTTGAAGACTGTATGTGTACCATTAGGTTAACATATAGTGTTTAAGAGACACTTCCCATTTTTGGATTCAAAGAATCCATTGTATGCATTGTTGGTTATGATATTATCAAGATTTTTGGTGGAGTAGTGGCCAAGCTAAATGACCATTTCATAAAATGACCATGTAAGTGGTCATTGGGAGAAATCATGGTCCTAAATATTTGTGAATATGGAAGTGATATAATTTAAGTCCAATGAATGATGTCCAAAACCTAAATTCTAAACCCTAAACTAGCATGAATATTACAATGAAAAGCTAGGCTACAGTGATCTAATAAAAAAGGAGTAAAAAAAGGGTAGGAAAAAAAGTGTTTCCAATCTTCAATCTAGACATGATGACAAATTTTAGATTTCATACAAATATGGATTTAACTAATATATAGCATGAAATTGCATCAGCATAGATCTTACTACATACTAGGTGAGGGTCAAAGGAAAAGTGAGATAATGTAAATAAGAACAAGATTTAATTCTAGAATTTTACCTATGTAAGTAAATAACATTAGCCCATATGTAATTAGAGAAAATAAAGTGAAATAAACCTAAGAATGTTTAACTAATCTAGCATTAGCAAAAATTTCCAACTTCATAATCATATTATCACATCTATAATTCATGAAAACCATTCAAATCTGAACATCAAACAAGAAAATTGAGAAGTATCCATGATAACAAACACAAACAAATATTGGACAAACTTTGTAGAATTCCTTTCTTGTACTTATTATTCCAAGTTTAAAAATTAATTTTGGCTTGAAGAACTCCCCTCCATTTTTTATAATGGGCAATACTTCCTTTATATAGAGTATTCATGAGATATTTCAGTCATTCCTTCTCAACATGTAACTAGACAAATATCAGGGACAACTATCCCTTTTAGAATGTTGTAGATACTCCCTAATGGATTGACCCACATGTAATATGATTTACAAGATGTACATTCCTTTACAAAATAATATTCTATTTTTAAGAAATATACAATGTTTTCATACAATGGAATATTCTAAATCAATTGGCTTGACTTTGAGACCCTACTTCTATGATTCCCTATTTTTACTAAAGAATATTTATTTCCTTTCAATGTTGCTCATCAATTAAATTGATATTGACAATAGGATCCATGAAGATTTCATCTTCTTGATCTACCATGTCATTGATATCTTTATCATCCCTTTCTAATGCTTCTTTTATGATTATAACCTCTACAATCTTCTCTTCTATAGTAAAGATCATGCCCATGATATTTTTGTTATCAGTCCCAATATTTCTTTGGATCTTTCTCTTTACTTCTTACATAGACTATATTTCAACTCTCTTTGTCTCAATTACAAAGATCGCATGGTCAAATTAGGGTTTTTGTATATGTTAGGGATTTCTTGAAGCTTTTCAAAGTGATTTAATGGTGGTAACTAGTTCAAATAATCATGAGATTCATGCCTTAAATTTCATGTAGATCTTCATATTTATACCATTTCTTTTTCAAGGCCACAAGATCTCATAATCTGACTTTGTGCTTATGTGGCTCTACCATGGCATCTTCATGGAATCCCTATGGTATTTTCATAGCACTTTTCTCATTGATATTTAAAAGTGATCATTGCCTTTTACAAATTCCACCTTGATCTCACACTATTGGATCATCCTTACACAAATCAACATGGACCATTGATATAGATCTGAAAGATCAAATTCTATTATCTGCTTGTTATGTTCCCCATAGTTATGACACTTTTCACTTCCACATTCACTCTAAGCTTTATTTAAATGTCAACATTGTTCTTTTTTACATAGATCAATTATACTCCATCGATCTTGATCTACCTAATTATGCCTCCTACTCCATGGACCATTGATCAGAATGTGTACACTCATATGTTTACCATCAATATTTGAAAGATGCTCAACTTTTAATTTGTGGCTCATGGCTATGCCACATGCCATATTCATGTTTATCCTCAAGATTCTTAACTTTTTAACATTTACTACACATCATTTGATCATCTTCACCTGAGAAAATGCACTCCATTTGATCATGATCCAAAACATTGAATGCCATTGGTTGTTAAGTGTTCTTTAGCTTTGAGTGTGACACTTATGACCTCCTCAATCTCTCAAGGATCCATTATAAATTTGACTTAATACGTACCATCAGATCATTTTTTCTTAGGTGAACGTGCATCATTGATCAATATTCTTAACTTATAGACTTTGTCTCACACCGTCTGATCAACTTTGGCTGAGTTAATGTGCATTGTTGGATTTGATCCATTAGGTTAGGCATGATTGGTTCCTATGAATAATGAATATAATTAGGCCAAATCTTGAAAATATATAAAACTTAATCTAAAGTTTTATAATAAGTTTTTTTATTTGTATTAATAAATATGAATAAAGTTATAGGGTAAAGTCTTTAAGTTAAGATTTAAGACAATAAAAAGGGACCCTGTGATTAATAAAATTAACTTAGACTAAAGTTTTTAGATAACATAAGGGACTTAGGCTAATGTCTTAGCCTAAGGTTTTATTTATGTTTAAATAACATGAGTAAAGCCTTAGGATAAAATATAAGCTAAGTCTAAAATTAAAAATGAACATTCCCACATAAATTTGATCCTGCCAAATTTGAATTCAAAAGAAGTACTTAATTTAAATCAATTAGACTAAGGTTTTTAGCATGAGTCAAACATATATTCAAATTAGTCTTAAATAGACCAAAGGCTAGTAAAAGACCAAATTAACATTAAATCATCAAACCCTAGATATTTTTCATTCCAAATGGACTCCATTAGACATACAACTTGAAACATAGAGATCCAATGTTATCAAATTTAGGTAATATGAAACTAGAAGCATGAATAAATATGCTAACCAAACTAGTTTTGGATGATATTCAAATGAAAATAACATGTCAACATGCTAGTGGTACTCTGATCAAGTGCATTTTCAATTTTAGGGTACAAATTTGCACAATTTGGAACCAAGGGTCCCCATTTCTCAAAAATGGGGGTATGTTGACCTCAAAAAATGGAAACTTCTAGGGGAAACATAGAAATATATTAGAAGTTAGAGACTCTAGTTTAGACTAATAACTAGCTTATTCATTTGATTTGATTAAGTATCATTAAGGTCAATTCATGGTTGAAACAAGCCTTGTACATGTAAAATTAGGATCAAACATCAAAACCCAATCATTTTGTGTGTGTGCTTTGATTCCACTTACTATTTGACATGGGATTTGAGGAACAACCTCTAGTTTTCATGACTTTAACCATTAACACTGACTTTCATCATGTTTAGATATTTATTAAGAACCATGCTTTAACACATTAAAGGCTTGGGTATTTCTCTACTACTAGCTAGACATCCATATCCCTGATAGAGATGCCTTTGACTCTACTCAAGGCCTTACTCTACTGCCAACCATACATCATAATCCTAGTGGAGATTACCAGAATCACCTTTTCTTGGATAGTCTTGGAATTTTGCAATAAGTTCATTTTTTTGTAGTTTTGTAGATCATTTTTGACTTTATAGCAAAGTTTGGGAACTAGGTTAGCCAGGTTTTGGGATTTTTTTAGATGTTTGGATTTCAGACAATCATCCTTGGTTGTAACTTTGTCCCAAGTAATAGTGCTTATTAGGTGCAAACATGGCTATATTTTAATAATTCAATCTTTCACTCTACATTTGTAATCCTTCTTAAAACCAAGATTATATTATAATAATGTTCAAAATATAAATGAATAATTATCCTAACCATTAGTCTTTACTAGTTTCTTCAAACCTTATCATATAACTCATATTTTAATAATCCATGGTTAGCCAATCCTTGAGGATCATACGTACAATCTTGATTGGTGAGGTTCTTGAGTAATTAGGTAAACTTTGAGTTGAGGGATATCTAAAAGGACTTATTTAGAATCAAGGAACAAAGCACAAAAATTAAACACACCAAAAAATCAAACAATAAGTAAATAAATATTTACAAACACTACTTACAAATAAGGGACAAGAAGGAAATAAATATGAAAGAAACTAAACTAATCCCTACACTAACTCCTTAAAGAACCTACCTCTAGGATCAAATGAAAATATATTTCGCCTAACATAGAACCTTCCATTTAATGGCTTCTTCTTGTGGATATGAGCACTTGTATGCTTGTGACTTTTGTATGATGTAGCTTGGTTTCCCACCTCCATGCTCAAGCACATAGATTGAAGATACAGATCAAAGATCCAATCATCTTCTTACCAAATTATTATTTATTTCATCAAGAATGGTAGCTCTACTTTATTCAAAAACTAATCATGATTTGTATCATTTTCCTTCCATGGTTGGATTATGGACTCAACTGGTATCCTTGGAATTATGTCCTCATTAGGCTCTAGCTCATATTGAAAGGCCTATTCAAAAGGACACGAGATTCATTTACAAACTTGCCATTTGAATTAGGTTGATCACCTACTTCCAACCTTTTGAAGGTGTCATATATAAATTCTTAATCTGTTACACTTTCTTCATCTTCATCTTTTGTGCAAAATGGAGTCTCTTATATCCAATCAAGTCCCACCTAATTTTACTTTGGGATCTCTAGAATGAAAATTTTAAATTGTAATACCTCAATTTATTTCAAAAAATCCTAGTATAAATATTGTCATTGGTCAACTACTTTAGGTATATCCTCAATTTTAGCAATGACCTCATATGAATTATCTTCATAGTTATCTTCTGGAGAAAGATCAACTTGTATCTAATCTTGTTAATGGGGATACTCATTTTTAATGGCTATTACTTCTTATAAAACATATTTGGTTCATTTTTTTATTTGAATGGAAAATCAAAAGCCTATACAATGAAGGAATTAGATGTCCTTTCAAATCCAGATGTTCCTATAACATTATCTTGACTAAACACAAGTTTAGATGTATCCTTTTCATTTTGATATCCTTCAAAGACATTACAATGATTAGATAAACTTATATCAAAATGATTCATTTTGTGTACGTTCTTAGATGACCTATTATTTTTGTTATCATGAAACCTATTTGTAGGCCTATTGAACTTCTGAGAAGCATAGTTTATGTTGGAGTTTTCCATAGTATTGCCCACTTGATTTTGTAATTGAAGAAAATTAGTGCTTATCTTTTAAACCATATTAAGTATGGATTCATTCTCATTATTTGGTGTTTCTAAGTTATGAACCTAAGTTTTATTATTAGTGGTTAGCATTAAATCTCTCTATCCTTATGGACAAAATCTGATTGTAGCATTATTCAAGAACCCCTAATTTTGGCTAGGATGGGCATGGATTAAAGGTAATTAGTTCAAGATTGGTGTCTAATTTAAGGTAGACACAATCTAATTGGCATTAAGAATGATATTTAGTGTTGGGAAATTGGGGATGATATTTGGGATAACATATGCAAGATGACCTTGAGGCTACATTTGATCATTGATTATTATATCTCTAGCATAAGCCAATGCTAAGGTATTTATGACTCTAACAAACCTTTTAATAAACATAAAGTCATGGGATACAAAGCATCCTTGTAAATCTATAAGGATAAAGCCTCATTAGTTGTATAAAGGGATATGGTTCTACTAAACATCTTATGTAATCTAGAATTAAAGGCTCTTATGGGCTCATTATGATCTCTTTTAACTATGGTGAACCATTGGTATAAGACACAAGGACTAATGATTTTGCCAAATTGGTTAATGAAGTAATCATTAAATTTATTATAATTGATAATGTAGTTATCAATTAGGTTAGTAAACCATTCATATACAACATCCTTGAAATTAAATGGAAAAAATCTACATGCAACATATTTATGGACTACATTCAGAAGTCTTAAAGCAACCTTAAAGATTTTAACATATTCTTCAACTATGAAAACATTATTAGGATTGAAAGAAGGTAAATATCTTTTAGTATTTCTTGGTAAGTCATGTACCTTAACAAGCACATTGATAGGAGATCCACTTAACCATGCCATACCTTGATGATGATCTTACTTTTGGTAGTTCTAGCTTGTAAAATATTTGAACCCTATTTGATATATGATGTGTAAATCTTATATTTATAAAAAATAATGATTAGACATAAGCATTAAGCAATTTTTTTATAAATATGTATAAAGATAAATGAAGAACATTAATATTTAACGAAATTGGCTCAAATATATGTCCAAATATGTGAATATGAATGATCTTTACATATTTACGCTCAAATTTACAAAGGATTTATCAATCTTTGAACAAAACCACTATTGATAACCTCAAACACCTTATATTCATAGATCTTAGGCTATCTTTACCACAATTACACATGGATATTCAAATAACATCTATCTTTGTATAAATAAAAATAAAGATTGGTTTTAAACCATCAAGATTAATGACCTTTACACAAATATTCTAAAATAAACACAAACATGCAAAGAATACATCAATCT
Organism: Torreya grandis; assembly: GCA_037957365.1. NCBI lineage: Eukaryota > Viridiplantae > Streptophyta > Pinopsida > Cupressales > Taxaceae > Torreya > Torreya grandis. Next base: position 4,470,919 of record JARHVA010000239.1, on the reverse strand, counting down.
TGGAATATAATTCACCATAATTACCAGATATACTTCAAATTCATAGAGATTTAGCTATCCTTCTTCTAGCACCAATTTTTGATGTCTGAATGTGTACCATCAAGTCAAAATATAGTGTTTAAGAAACACTTCTCATATCTGGATTCAAAGAATCCATTGCATGAGTTGCTGGTTGTGATGTTCCTGAGATCTATGGTGGAATACCAAACAAGATAAATGATTATTTCACAAAATGAACATGTAAATGGTTTTTGGAAGAAATCATGGTCCTAAATATTTATGAATATAAAAGTGATCTGAACTAAATCCAATGAATGATGTCTAAAACCTAAATTCTAAACCCTAAGCTAACATGAATATTTAAAATGAAAATATAGGCTATAATGATGTAATAAAAAGGGAGAAAAAGGAAGGGTAGGGTAGAAAGAAGGTGTTTTTGATATACAATATAGACATTATGACAAAGTTTACATTTCATCTAGACATGCATTTAACTGATATATAGAGTGAAATTGCATAAGCATAGATCCTAATACATTCTAGGTGAGGGTCTAAGGAAAAGTGAGATAATGCAAATAATAACAAGATTTACTTTAATAACTTTACCCCTACAAGCAAATATCATTAACCCAAATGCAATAAGAGAAAATAAAGAAAATAAAACCTAATAACATTCAACTAATATATCATTAGCACAAATTAGCAACTCTATATTCATATTAACACATCTAGAATTCATGAAACCTTTTAAATCTGAACATCCATCTAGAAAATTGAGGAAGTAACCATGATAACAAACACACAAATAAATACTGAACAAAATTTTTAAAATTCCTTGCTTGTACTACTTTCTCCAAGTTTACAAAGTAATTTTGGCTCTAAAAACTCCCTCATTTTTATAATGGGAAATACTTCTTTTATATAGACCATTCATGAGATATGCCAGTCATTCCTTCTCAACATGCAACTAGACAAGTGTCAGGGATAGCTATCCATTTACAATGTTATAGATACTCCCTAATGGATTATCCCACAAGTAATGTGATTTATAATATATGCATGCCTTTAAAAAATAATATTTTATTTTCAAGAAATATATAATGTTTCCATACAATAGAATATTCTAAGTCAATTGGCTTGACTTTGAGACCCTATTGTTGTAGTTCCCTATTTTTATTAAAGAATATTCATCACCCTTCCATATTTCTCATCAATTAAGTTGAGATTAACAATAGGCTCCATGAAGAGTTAATTTCTTGATCTACCATGTTTTTTGATATCTTTATCAACACTTTCTAATGATTTTTTATGCTCTTAGCCTCTACAATATTCTCTTCTATAGTAAATATCATGCCCATGGTTTTTTTATTATCAGTATTAATCTTTCCTTGGATATTTCTCTTTACTTATTACATAGACTATAATTCAACTCTCCTTGTCTCAATGACAAAGATCACAGGGCCAAATTAGGGCTTTTGTATATGTTATAGATTTCTTTAAGGTTTTCATAGTGTTTTACTGGTGGTAACTAGTTCAAAAAATCATGATCTTTGTGCCTTAGATTTCATGTAGATATTCATATTTATACCATTGATTTTTTGAACCCATAAGATCTCCTAATCTAAACTGGCACTTATGTGGCTCAGTCATGGCATTCTTATGGCATTTTCATAGCACTTTGCTCATTGATATTTAAAAATTGATCATTGCCTTTTGAAAATTCCACCTTGATCTCACACCATTGGATCATCCTTGCATAAATCAATGTGGATCATCAATCTCAATCTGAAAGATCAAATGCCATTATCCACTTACTATGTTCCCCATGGTTATGACACTTATCACTTCCACATTTTATCTAAGCTTTGTTTAAATGTCAATGTTGATCTCACACCATTGATTTAGTTTTCACAAATCAATAGCACTCCATCAATCTCGATATAATTAATTATACCTCTTGTTATATGAACCATTGATCAAAAAGTGTACACTCATTTGCATACCATAAATCTTTGAAATATGCTCAAGATTTAATTTGTGGCTTATGGATATGCCACGTGTCATCTCTATGTTCATCCTTAAAATTATTTACTTTTCAATGTTTGCTATGCACCATCTAATCATCTTCACCCATGCAAATGTACTCCATTAGATCATGATCTACAAGGTCAAATGCCATTGGTTGCTAAGTATTCTTTGGGATTGCGTGTGACACTTGTCACCTCCTTGATGTCTTGGGGCTTTGTTGAAACTTTGACTTAATATGTACCATCAGATCATTTATACCTAGGTAAACATGCATCATTGATCAATATTCTTGACTTATTGACTTTGTCTCACACCATTGGATTTTGATCCACTATGTTGGGCATGATTGGTTCCTACGGATAATGAATATAATTAAGTCAGATCTTGGAAATATATAAAACTTAAGCTAAAGTCTTATAATAAGGTTTTCAATTCATATTAATACATATCAATAAAGTTATAGGCTAAATTATTTAAGATAAGTTTCAATATGTAATAAAAAGGGACCCTATGATTAATAAATTTGACTTAGCCTAAAGTTTTTGGGAAACATAAGGGACCTAGGATAAAGTCTTAGCCTAAGGTTTTATTCATGTTTAAAAAACATGAGTAAAACATTAGGATAAAATATAAGCTAAGTCTAAAATTAAAAATGAATATTCCCACATAAATTTGATCCTACCAAATTTGAATTCAAAATAAGTACTTAGGTTAAATCAATTAGACTAAAGTTTTTAGCATGAGTCAAACATAGATTCAAATTAGTCTTCAACAGACCAAAGGGTAGTAAAAGACCAAATTAACATTAAATCATGAAACACTAGATATTTTTCATTCCAAATGGACTCCATTAGACATGAAACTAAAAACATAGAGATCTAATGTTATCAAATTTAGTAAATATGAAACCAAAATCATGAATAAATATGATAAATAAACTAGTTGTGGATGATCTTGAATTAAAAATAACATGCAAACATGCTAATGGTGCTTTGATCAAGTGAATTTTTAATTTTATGGTACAAATTTTCACAATTTGAAACCAAGGGTCCCCATTTCTCATAAATGGGGGTATGTTGACCTCAACACTAGGTTGTCTTGTTATCATCCTCATCTTTTGTCTTCTCTTATTCTCTATCAACTACTTGAGAGTCTATCTCATTTTCCTCTTGATGCATACATGAAATATTGATCTCAACTCTTCTAAGACTTGCTCTAGCTTTGTCAAAACTTCTTTCATCTCAACAATCTCTTTTTATATGTTTAGTTCTCTTTTCTTGACTTATATCTTCTTATGGCAATCCTCACTCTTTAATCCCTTCATCTTTATTTTAATTTTTACACACTTCATTACATCACTCTCTCTCTGGGTCTCTCTTGACTTATCTCTTCTTATTGATGGGCCTTCCTACATGCCTCCTTGACCTTCACTTGGTCTCTCTCACTTATTTCTCTCTCTTCCTTGTGCTCACCTAGGACTCTTATCAATTTCTTAAGCTCTTATTGAGATTATTTATTTGGAGCTTTCAATAGCTCTTATCTTATCTAAGCCTCTTGGATTAAAGGATTTATCCACACCACTCTTTTTTTCTCTCAACTATTTATGCCTCTCAACATCTCAAAGCAACCTTTCAATACATTCTCAACAAAATATTGATTCACATGTAACCAACAATGTCAAAACTCAAAACATACCTTATATAGAATATATCATTCTCTTATACCAAATGATGTATAGGAAATCTCTAAATTTGTTTATTTTATAATTCAAACATGATTTATGAACATTCTTTACCTCTGCCAATGACTCCTAGCTCTAATCTCCTTACTTATTTTGTTTTTCCTTACACCTTTAGTTTCCAAAAAAAATTGTCTCTACCTTATTTTACCTCTTTAATACTCCTCAATCTTGATGAACACTCACTTTTTAGCATTCAATTTTCTTTAATCAACTTGTTCTTTCTTTCATGAAGAATCATAAGCACTGAGTCACTTGGTTGACTCAGTGATCTCCAACTAATAATTCAATATAGGTTCATAGGATAATTCAAAGTGACTATGGTATTTATCATGATAATAAAAGTCTTATGATATCCCTTATTACATTCATAACACTTCTTAAATCACTCCTTACACCAAATACCTCTCCTTTGTGATAGGGTTCTGCTTGTAGCTTTTTGGGGGGCTTTCTTCCTTGTACAGATAATTAAAATGGATTATTGTGAAACTAATCACCTTTACAATTACCCTCTATCCTTTTCTTACCTTTCACAAATATTCTAGGCTCAATTCAATTTTTAGGTCACCTTTTTATGTCTTTTCTAGCCTCTATTTAGGCCTATTATGCCTCCTTTGCCCTATTCCACATTCAATATTCTAATACTATATGTAACCATACTAAAATAACTTTAAAACCCTAAAATATATTTTGGAAACTTCATCCCCATATTTTCACAAAATTTCAAGGTTTTTCATGAGTGGAATCTTCCATAAATTAAGTTATTGTCATGAAACCCTAGAATAGGGTTTAACCCTAATTGTGCAGGCCCTAGAGGGTTCAAAACTATGTTTCAAGCTTCCAAATGAAATTCAAATAACTGTGATAATTTAATATTATTTATTTTAACCTATTACACCTCTTATAATCTCAAAACTCTTCCTTAATGTCTCTATTTTTCCAATTTTATAATTTCTAAGCTTGATCATAAGACTATAGATTGAGGATACAATCTGCTTACATAGTCTAAATGTAATATTCTAGGAAATATGTACTCAAAGATATCTAAATTCAAATAAAGAGTCTTAATAACATTAATAAGAGTGTTATCCCATGTTTATATGTGCTCATTCAACTTTTATAGATTACTTCCTTGTAAACACATAAACATTGTCTTCTCTATCATAGGAAACATAGGGTCTGTGTTTGATCCATTCAATTTGTCTTTAACAAAATAAAAAAATACATTTTATGGGGACACTTAAGGGTTTTTTATATAAACTTACCACCATTTATATGTTTCATTCATATTCACACATAATATTTATTTTAAATTATGTTTATTCTCTCCCACTCTTGAACACTATAGAATTTAGTATATGTATTGAAAAAGTGTTTCTATTTCTTGAGTTTCCTCTCTTTCTCCATTAAAAAATCCTCTACCAAATTTTATCTCACACTTCTCTACCTTCAATGACTCACTATACAAAACAAATACCTATTAAAAAAGATTCCAACTACCATAACTAACTTTTTAACTCCCTCATAGAAGTTGGGAGGATGCAAACTACCTAACCACTAACCTACTCATCAATATAAATAACCATGTGAGTCATATATGTTTTAAAACACTATTGAACCCTTATTATGGACTAACCACACAAAATACAATGTTTTTACTTCTTTAGACAAGGTTGAAGTCTCCTAAACTTCATATGAAGGTTTAAAAATTCAATTTAAGGATTTTGGTAGGAAAATGCCAAAGTGACCCTAATTCAAATTTAATAGAGTTCTAACACCTATTAATGACTCTTTAAACCATCAAATAACTATATTTACTCACTCATTACTAAAAACATGTGAAAATAGACTAAAATTTACAAAGGTAGTGATGTTCTTACATCATAAAGTGGGGCATGTACATTTTTATATATTTCAATCATTTGTGATACATTGTTATGACTCATTTACACATACATTGGGGGCATATTTCTTTCCTTCATTCTTTCCACATTATGATTTATCACCTTGTTGTAGATTTGTTGAAGCCTTGATTCTTAAAACTTTTTGAATCTTTAAAAATTCTAATCTTGAAAAAAATATTAGAAAAAAATTGAAATATCTAAAAAACTCAAAGAAAAACAAATATGGAAAAAAATACAAAAAAGCTAAAATATTTTTAAAAATTCAAAAATCATGACCTATAATAATTTTCTTATGTTACTTATTTCATATTAAGTAGATATCATAATTCATTTTTTAATACAAAAAATAATTTTAATGAGGTATGTGAGTGTGATACAGGACATTCTATTAGATGGTGTTTTGATGTCAGGCTTCCATTTTTATCTATAATCCTTTCTAATATGGGGGAATCTCTTCACTCTCTATGAACATTTCAACAATTTGTAATATAAACAACATTTATACCATGTTAAGCTATATATAGTATAAGTGTTTTGTTATCCACTCATACTTTATAGTTTGTTACATGGATATGTTATTTACTAATAATGTCAATGATACATATGGTTGATGCAAAGTAGCATCAGTCACTCTATGATTATTTTCAAGTTATTATTCTAACTATATGATAAGTTAGGCCATGTTTTCTTATTGTGTGTAGCCCATAGCTCTCTGAGTAAAACATATAGATTTTATTTCTTGTATGGCATCATCATGCCATTTACGTGTAGCCCTTGGCCTTCTATTTTTGTTTAAAATTCTAATGTCCCTTATGTGTGGCCTTTGGGACTTATGTGTGACACAATGATATATCTATCTAACACATGTTTCATATGAAAATTTGATGCTATATTCAAAACTATGATACAATAAATTTTAAATGTTCATATAATACTACATGACTTTATTTTTCACATATTCTAAAAGTTTCCTTTTAGGATAAGTGACTTGTAGGCTATGTCCCACATCTCAAAATGGGGGTGTCATAATGGGCTTACCTTTAGAATTCAATCCCTTGTGACCATTAAATTTTAGAATTATTATAGTATATAATTTTAAGAATTTTTAAATTATGGGGGCATCTAACATGCATATGCATTCATTCCTATAGTTACATGAGTACATATGCACATAAACTTGATGCATATGCATGGTCATGCATAAAAAAAGTCTCAATTATAATATACAAGTTTCAAATATATACAAGTTTAATTGACATTCTATATTAATTCCATTCAAATATAGGGAATGATATTCATTCATCTTCATGTTACTACATTAAAATTTTCAAATTTTACTTGTTCAAAGTTCAAAAATTTCAAAGGTACAAAGTTTCAAATCAAATCTAGATATGTCTTTAGTGGTATGATTCATAAATTTACAAGTGGTTCATGTTAGATTATAGTGACACTCAACATTTATGGATTAAATTTTGTGAACCTCGTGAATGGTTCCACCTTTTATATTTTTATTTCTTATCAGATTCTAATGCCACTCAATTTTTTGGACTTTACTCTTCTTTAGAGTCATCTTCACAAGTGAAATCATACCCCTGTTTATCTAAAATTATTCATTCATTGATACTTTATCACTCTGAAATTCACAAAAAGTTTCAAACCTATACGATAATATGGTTATTTTACAATGACACATAATGGCCTACATCTCATCCTAACACAACATTCAAAATTATCCTGGCAAAAAATCAAACAAGGTTATAATAACCATATCTACACTTTAAAGTTACATGAGATTTAGATTGCATAATCTTTTATGTGTATTATTTTATTTCTCTATTTTCAAATTTCAAATTTTTAATGTTCAAATATGGATAGTAACTATTTTTAGTGGCATTTTTCTAGGTTTACATTGATACACACTATAAAATCAAGATCCACATCAAAAGATAAACTATGTATATATATCTAGGTTTGTATATATATTAATCTAGTTATTACAATCCATTGTATTACCATAGTAAATTTAAACACTCAAATTTAATTATTAAGTGTTTGAGAATGTTTAATATTGACATCCTTACCTCAGTTGACCTATTTATCATTCTGATAACTTGTAATCTCTATGAGAACCTTCATTATTATAATAAGTATCTTATAAATACTAAAACCATCTTTCATACATCCCTATTTTTCTTATAGATTATTGACTACCAAATTGAACAATAGTCTTTGTCCTTGTAAGGCAAGATTACACTAGGTTAGATGGGGCTATAGCCTATCCTTGCCCATTAATGTGGCCATGTCTCCCACACTGTAATAATAACTTTTCAAATTTGAGATTCTCATATTGGTCCTCCCATGTTTTTATCAAAGTAAGTTAATGGAAATATTTCAAATAGGCCACTATATAAGCACACCAAGGACATTCAAGGAATTACCTAGTAATTTTACAAAGAACACTCTCTATACAATCTACTGCACATTGAGAAAAATATACCTATTATTACTAATTCAAGTTCTGATTTATTCCAGTAGTCATAGGTCAAGTCTAAAACTATTTTATTTCATTTCAAGGTAATTTATTACCTATCATCAAGTGAATTTACTAGTTATATTCATATAGTAAAAGAATCAAGATTCACACATTCACTCTAGGAGGGAGAATTACATTGGATTAAGGCCCTTTTAGGCTATATAAATACCACTTAGTTTACGCATGGTTTTCTAAGGATAGCTTGACTATTCCTCTTTGTTGATTCCTCCCTTTGCATTTTATGTCTATTTGATTTATGTGTAAGAACTAGGTTTTTGATATTTTAGGTAATTTTTTATAATAACTCAGCGCCCACATGAGATAAAAAACCACCTATGATATGCACAAGTTATTCAATGGAAAAATCACTTGCATAATCAACTCAGATGTAGTTTTAGTAAAATAGATAAGGAAATAGTGTGCCCCTATCTACACTAGTGTGATCCTATCCCAATGCATTACAATATTATGTTTCTAATCATGACACACTTTTGAGATACTTCCATCTAATTTTACATCAAAAATATTCTTACACAATCAACATTATTCATATTTGAGCTAGGTTTACATATTTAATTTAAATTCTATCATATATAACTCATTTTAGTTTGTGTATTTTATCATATTTTACATTCAGGTCATGTATATTCTATGAATATGAATTAAATTAAATATTTTAATGTTTATATCATTTAATATTTAAATAAAAATAAGCATTAAATAAATATCTAACTCACTAGATTTTTCAAGTCCAAGACATGAATCTCTAAACTTAGTTGTATTGTTTGTGTTTTCAAATAATAAATATTAAGCATACTTGAATATCTTACCTATAGGAGAGATTATAATAACACCAATTCCATTACAACTCCATAAAAGTATGTATGTATGTATGTGTATATATATATATATATATATATATATTTCCAATGTAATTATTCTTACATATTTATTATTTGGTTCATCTAAACCTAGTATTCCATACATTCCAATACCAATTTCAACAAAATAAATATTATTCATTACAGGTTCAATAGGTGAACTATTCCATCCTCTCTACATAAAATCTAATTATTTTCCTAGGGTAAACCAATATTTATCTTTTCCAATAAAATCATTAGTAGCTTTAGACCAATCTCTTCCTAAAATAATTACATAATTAACAAGAATGTTTAAAACTTGAATGTTGTAAACACATCTTATTATTTCATCTTGATAAAAGTTAATGACTATATCATGAAATTTACCATAGGTTTTAATTCAATGTGAATAAAAACTAGTAAGTTCTTGATTATCTAGTTTGTATTGAACACATAATTAGTCAGCGATGAAATTTGACATTAAATTTCTTTAAAAATCCTTTATCAATAATATAATTATGAATATTTTTTTCAACTATTCTAATAGACACATAAAATGGAGGGATATAATCATAAGGGGGTCAATGTATTGATAAAAAAAAATTTGGGGTTGAGTAAGGATGCGTAAAAAAACACCAAGATCTATTTGGGAGACCACAACCACTTGAAACAAACTTCTAATACTCAATAACAAACACAATCTATTTATTACTCTCAAGGAACTATTACAATGTTGAAATCTTTAGCTTATCCCTTAACAAATGCACTCCAAAAGTTCCAATAAATAGGATAGAGAGAGAGGAATCCATAGAAGGTATCTCAACATAATGTGCACATACCCACTTAGGAGTAGTGCCAGCCATGTGCAATCCATATGTGGGATTAAACACAAGATTTTTAGTTAATCACATGTGCACATACTTAGGATCCCAAACATAAATTAACCTAAATTAGTTAATAAACAAGTGTGAACACTCAAACACCCTCCATTAATATATAATGAGGGAGTGAAAACAATGCAAATGGGTCTTGGCTACTAGGCTTGATAAGGTACCTATGTCTAAACACAAGAAAAAATAAGGAAGGTAGGACTTCATATAGAATCCCCCAAGGACAAATTCCTTCACCCCAAGCATATACCACAAATGTATATTTCATAGATGTAAATAACCACCTACATGTGTGGTGATATAGTCCCATGTAAAAAATCCATGTGCTCTTCCCATAGGACAAAAATTATAACTATTGTAGGTGATCCTGAAAAAGTGATTGGTATTACTTGTGAAAAATAACATTCCATACTAGTTTACCAAATGCCATAGAAAAAAAATTGAAGTATTAGAAAACCCATGGCATAAATAATCCATACTATAAATTTGAAAACATGTGTCAGTAGTAATATAAGAATCACCAACAAAATCATCCAATGATAGAGTATAAGATGCCCCCTTGGGCATTTGCTGAATAGGAGTAGTAGTAATGTATGAAGGAGGTGGAGTTACCTCATCCATGTCACCAAAAAAACCAATTCTATAATAGGAATATAAATAATAGGTGGTGGAGGTGCCTTACCCAAGTAATACATAATATATGGTGGTGGAGTCTCATCCTAAAAAAGCATGTCCTCACAAACAAAAGGAGGAGGATTATGTGATAAAAGTTCCTCATCAATGTCACCTTCAAGAATCAAATCCTTAGTGGAGGAGTAGGTGATACAAGAATGTTATATATGTCACCAATAAATAGATCCTCACTAACATAAGGTAGAGTCAGTAGATGAATAACAATAATGTCACCAAATATATCTTTGCTAACAAAAGGAGGAGGATAAGGAGTAGTAGAAAAGGCCACATACAAATTAATATAAAGAGTTTCATGCTCACAAATGGGATAATATGGTGGATTAAAAACAATAATGTCACCAATAAAATAATCATCACTCAGAGATGGATGATAAAGAAGAATAACAGGGGAAGGCGAAGTGACCTTCCCAAACAATGCTAAAATAACATCCCATGCTTCCTTTGGTGATGTGGAATGTGAAATATGAGATTGAAAATTTTATGAAACATGTATGTTAATTAATTAAAGTTCCTATTCCTTGAGACACTCATCCAAGAAATGCATTCCTCCTCATTATAAATAGTAAAGTCACCAAGAACAACTCTCAATAAGTCGTTCAATAACAAATGCATCTTCATCTTTATCTTCCATGTGTCATGATTAGAGGTGTTGAGGGATTCAAATAATGGGGTCTCCATTGTCATAAGAATAAGTTTAGGAGGAGAATCAATACCCCCCATAAGATAACAACTTCCTTTTTTTCAAAAGTTGACAAGAAGAAATACACCAAAAAAATATCTTTGTCCCTTCAAAATAGAAAATATGATAAAATCACAAAGTGACCTAAAAAAATTGACAACAATGGAAGAATATGGATGTTGAGTAACACTAAAAATACTTCCAATAATATAATGAAATAACAACATCATAAGGCACTCTCAAAATAAAGGAGGATGATTAACATTAAAATTGCATTTGTGTTCAAATTATAATGAGATAAGGAGAAAGAGCAAGAAATAGGTTCCATTTTACAACAATTATCCTCCCAAGACAATATTAAAAACACCCTTTAAAATGTTTCCACCAATAATAATATTCCACCTCTTAACAATGATGAGGCTTACCTTATTAAGGCACTATTTTAAAAGGATATTCCACTTGATAATAGTCCCCCATGTTTGATTGTTCCCCACTATAAAAATAGACCCCACGTTTAATAAAAATTTCCCCCTCATATCAAAAAAGACTATTAAGGATTTCCTTCACCTTTAAAGTCACCACCCTTTTTTTAAAGTCCTCAAAAAATAAGTTTTATGTAAAAGGTAGTGTGTGTGGGGTTGAACCCTTGACCCCCCACCACTAAATTATTTTATCAAAAGACTGATAGCTAGTTGAGTGAGTATGAACTTAATTACGAATGTAAGAAAATCAATATTTAAATTTGATGTTGAGTGGCCTATGCTTTTTTAATATAAATATTACACTCACCTTTATTTTATTAAACTGTAGGCTTTTTTTAAGACTATAGACCGAGGGAGGATAAAACTAGATCTTCTATACAAAGAACCTGGCAGTGAAGAGAGTGAATAGTTGTCAATGAAAGAAACATTTTAGACAAGCCATTGGAACCATGTGGTGCAGGAAGATGGTACCAAATCAAATCATAATTGAGGTGTTTTATGGCCATCAATTTGGAGGTGGCAAAGTAGATGTAATGAGAAGTGCCATATGTAAATGGAAAGCTTCTAATCTTGGCAGTTGAAGTTGATGGATTTGACAACCAAAATAAATTTGAGACTCCTCTTAGAGCTCTATAAAAGGAGTGAGGGAGGGAATGTTGGAAAGGTAGGTAGAAATTGAGCTTGTTAGCCTCTATAGTCTTTTATATTGATCAAAATTAATTTCACCAAGAGATCCACCAAAACTTTACCAAACTTCATCACCTAAATAACCAATGCAAGTTAGTAGGCTAGAAAATTGAAGGCACATAGGAGAATAGATTGAATGAAAAATCACAAAATATTATTGATCTATGAATACATGGGAGTATATCTTAGTAGATAGAACTTTCATGAATGAATGAGAGATATATTTAAATCAAACATTAAATAAAAAAATCACAATGAATTATATGACCTGCATGAATTTGATCTAAAACAATGCTTCAAATATCAAATAAATTCTCTAAATAAATGTAATACAATGTCTTGTATAGATATGGGAGAAGATTTTAGTAGAGTGTGGTCTAGAAATAAGGGTAAACAGATCAAAAAAATCCTAATGCTCTAATATCATGTTGGGGTTAAACAAGGATATATAACATATCACCAAGATCTATTTGGGATACCACAACCACTTAAAAAAGATTTTAATGCTCAATAATAAACACACTCTATCTATCTATCTCAAGGAGCTATTATAATTCTAAAATCCTCATCTTCTTCCTTAACAAATTCCCTCCAAGAGTGCCAATAAATAGGATAGAGAGATAGGAAGCCATAGTGGGTATGTCAACATAATTTTCACATTCCCACTTAGGCGTAGGTCCCACCCATGAGCAATCCATAGGTGGGATTAAACACAAGATTATGAGTTAATCACATGTGCACATAGTTAGGAGCCTAAACATGTATTAACCTAAACTAGTGAACAAACAAGTGTGAACACTCTAACAAATGCTTACTCAATTTATTCATTGTAAATTTCTTCATGAAATCCAACAATATTTTTTGTATATAATTTCTTAACAACTTCATTAATTTTATCTAACTAACTTGGAAAACTAGCATCTTGGAGTAAATAAAAACTATCCTTCATATTAACTAAATTATTAATAATATTATAAGGGGTATTAACATTGATATGAGGATAAAATCTCAACCTATAAACTAGTTCGTATTGAACATTATTGAACCTAGTTGGTAAAAGATTTGCTTACTAATTATTTGTATTAGGATTATCATTTTTAATGGTAGCCTTACCTTTATTTTGTGTGTAAGGTTTTTAATAATATAGTTTAATGGAAAATAACTTCTATTGTGCTTGTTGCATTTGTATTAGTTCTAGGAAAGGGATTGCAATTTTTTATTCTTTTTTGGATTGCATAAGCATTAATAGTCTAAAGTTTACCTGAAGGCTCTTCAAAACAACACATTTATAGTGTCCACTAAGTTAGTAAAAAAAATATCCTTTCCTTTAATAAACTTCTTAAAAATTGTAACATCAATACAAACATTAGGATCATGATTAGTTTCATAAACATGATAGTAATGTGTTTTATTTTGAGACTTATTATTTTAAATATCAAACATATTAATTGAAGTTTTGGGTTGATCATTAAATTATTTATTAATAGTGAAGAACTTGGTTCTAATGTTATGAATTTCCTTTAAAATCTATGAATTATTAGAGGTTAAAACAATATATGCTCTATATTTAAATCCAACATGTTTTAGCTTCTTCTTATAGTCAGTAAAGAATTTAATAATATCATCATACTCTTAAGTATTTTATCTTCTAAATCATTTTTATATTTATTTGGTAATGCATTATAAAAATATAGTCTTGCTATATTTTTTGGAGGTTTGAAATCATAATTGATTTTCTATCTAGGCCTAGTAAATCTTGTTTAGAAATGATAAATAATCTCACCATGATCTATAGATATGTTAGCCAGCTCATTAACAAGTTCTAAATCTTCTTTAGGATTTACAAAACATAATTTTAGCCAATATTCTATGTCTATCCACTCTTAAATTTTGGAAATAAACAAATGAAATCTTGATAGGCCTTACATTCTAAAGTCTAAAATAACAAAAAAATATAAATATTTTAGCTATTAATATCAAGGGTTATGTAAATAAATTAAAAATAATCAATATTATCTTCCCATGATTCAATTGAATCACCAGATAATTTAGGAATGTTAACTCATTTCAAGGATGGAAGTTTACTAATACAATTTACTATATTGATAAGATTACCTCATATCCAAGGACTAGTTGCTTGATGCTCATCTTCAACATCACAATCAGGTTCATATTCATTTAGTTTTTATTGATCCCTATCATATTGTAAACCAAGGATAACATCTCTAATTTGATTCCTAGTCTATCCTATCATCTAAAATATCTGGATTAACAATATTGGGGAGGTTTATTAGATAGAAAATTGATTTTAGGTTGAGGGTTTACAATCAATATTTGTGTTATTTCTTGCCTTAAGCCATGATTTAGTTGTGAAATATGATCAATTTTGTCTTGAAAATAGAGGGTGTCTCTATATTTCAAAATTAATGAATGTAATAATATGATGAATATTTCTAGGTTGACTATACCAATAAATTAGACTAGCTTTGAGGAAAGATTAGCCTAATCTTTAGTGATAACAAAACCAAAATGAATAATAGGTGCAGGACCTATTATAATGGTCATACATACATACATACATACATGTGTGTGTGTGTGTGTGTGTATGTATGTATGCATGACCATTATAATAGGTCCTGCACCTATTATTCATTTTGGTTTTGCTATCACTAAAGATTAGGCTAATCTTTCCTCAAAGCTTATATATATATATATATATATATATATATATATATATATATATATATATATATATATATAATTGAGAGCTAAAATAAATGATTCTAATCAAAGTATCCCTAGTAGAGTCATGAAATTTATTGATGGCGAAAATTATTATGCAATGAATCTACCTGTTCACCTATCACAAAGGTCAAGGTGGAATAATATTAATTTAATCATAAGGTACCTATGGCTAAAAATCAATCCTAAGGCATGTGAATGGTATTTAAAGTGTTCAATTAGATAATTTTAAATATACTTAATACTTGAATACAAAACTAAATTCTAGGAATTGATATATTTATAACAAATAATCAAGTAATCAATTCAACAGACATTAACCATCAAATAAAACTATGACATGTCACAATATATTTTATTCAAATTTGATTCAATATATCAAATATATTATCATATTTTATGTGTATATTATATGTTATTAATCATATCTAATAGAACATACCCTATAGAGAAGGCAAAGGCTTGGAATATTAAATACTCTGATTGTTGATATCATTTCTTATCAATTCATCTTTCATTATCACTTTTGATAAGACACTAAGCAAAATAAATAAAAGGAAAAAATCAAGTGAAATTAAAATAAACAAAATGTAAACAAACAATTTATAGTGTGCAATCTATGAGATAATAATGTAGAACATTAAACTATCAACAATTATAATAAGAAAGAAAGAAAATAAACTAATTAATAAAGACCTAATACTAAACTAAATAATTAAGAAAATAAAGTGAGCAGTAGTTAAATGAAATGGAAAGAATGAAAAATGTTAACTAATATTAAATAAATATAAATAAAGAGTTTACTCAAAATATAAATTAAATTTAGAAGTCTTTATTGAGAGATAGAATTTTATAATTGATTCTACGAAAATGATCATAACCTAGTGAAAATCATCAATCTATTGTATAAATATGAAATATTATTCATTATTAGGTTAAGTACATATATCTACTTGTATGACTGCATTATTATAAAATCATCAAAGGATTAATAATCTTGATCATATTCATATAATCATTTAATAAATTTAATAATTAACTTGGATATACATGTATGAATGAAGCAAATTACTTGGTCTTCAGAGAAAATATTGTTAAATCTTTATACAGATGATATATAATCTTAGAAATTTATCACAAAGAGAGAAGCATATTATGAAACTATATTCTAAGATATCTAGTGCTTTTAATTATTTTTTTCCTTAAATGATTCTCCTCAAGTATTTTTGAAGCCTTAACATTGGAATTAGTTATGGTTACAAGTTATAACTAACTTTTGTTATCTTAATTCAAGCTATTTAACTTTAATAAAGTTAACTAATTTAAAAATAGGTTTTAAATAATAATAAGTTCATCAATTAAGCTTATAATACTTGAGCTATATTAAATAAAGATTGAATGAAAAATATCTCTAATAAGGTATGGATCTTCTTGACTTAAAAAAACTTAATTATTCATTTAACAAGTCATTATGAAAGTTTAATAATCATATTAATAAAGTTAAAATAATTTAATTTATATTTACAGTTAATCATTTATCCATTTATTCAAAAAAATCATAAACAACCAATATGTTCAACTTGCCACAAACTCAACAACCATTTTAAATAAAAACATCAACAACCTACCCAAAATTAATACATGTTCAAACTACAATTAAACTATAATAAAACCATTGTTGAAGTCTACATGATTATTGTCTATAAAAATAAATTACTACATATTGTAAAATATCATAATTAGTCTAAAATAAAAAACCAAGATTATAAATATTTAGTAACATAACATAAGAAAATAACCATTCATTATTCATCTGAACTCTCTCCATCCATGACCAAATCTATAAAAGGTGTATTTTTCTTAGTTTGGTATTCAATATACTCAAGTGGTGTCATTAGTGACTCAATTCTAGTCATGCCACAAGATTCATTATTGACTTCAAGTTTGATCCTCTTAATTATATGTGTGACCATAGGTAGAGATTAAGATCCATTGGTGTATTTAAATATTGAAGATGGGACATTACATGGAGTAGATGGAAGAGTGGAAAAGTTGTTTTGAGTTACAACAACAAGGTTTTGATTAACTTTAGGATGAAATATTTTAGGATTTTAAGGAATGAAGGGAAATTTTTCTCAATCTCTTCATTTTCAATATACATTGGATGAGAATGAGTACTTATCAATCCACATCTATTGGAATGATCTTTCCAATTACCTCTTCTTAGTCTTCTACAAAAGTTATTATGATGGGAAGATGGACTTTCATAAGAAAAATAATAATACATTTCATAAATTAGGATTATTGGTATCAAAGACTAAGGATACTCTAGTTTTATGGTTAAAAGTTCATGTGAATGCATTACCAACTCTTCCACCTTGGACGAGTGTACCTAAAAAATTGTTTCAAATGGGGATTTTATCATATTACTATTGCTTATCTATATTCGAGTCATTTCTTCCTAAACTATGAGACCTCTTACTCCAACAAGACATTTTTCTCTAATATTATAAAATTACAACCATATGATATATTATATTTAGATAACTTTCAATAAATATTTACCATTGTCATTATAAAAACACACATTTATGATTCCATGTTCAATACTTGTAAAATTTCAATGTGTCATAATCTCAAAAGATAATGTAAAACAACTAAATGAGATTTCTAACTTGCCATAGATATTAAGAACTAATAATATTTAATTCATCTCAACTATTTTGAGCTCATATTTCAAAATATTTACTTGTAATATTGATAGATAATTAAATTAAATAAAACTAAACTTTTTAGGTTTTCTAAATATGATAAAGATAATCAAACAAAATGTTATATCTGCCATATACTAATTATTTTTTTGAAAATTATAACTCAATACTTTTAAATTATGAAATAATGTTTTTTCATTGTCACACAAAAATTGATTTACAATTTAAACTCAAAGCAACAAAATTGAGTTTATAATGCAAAAAACCATTTTTATAAAAATCCCATATTTGGTAGACTGATAATAGCATGAATAGTATTCCCTTTATAAATACATGTTTTCATATTCTCAAATAACCTATACTCTCATTTTTATATTGAATCAATGTGATATATCATAAATATCATATCTAAATAAACCTATTGAGGTGTGTTTTATACACACCCCTAGAATTTATTATGAGGTTGCATCTAATGTTTTAGGATTAGTGAATAGAATAACTCCAACAAATGAGTTGTAGGGTATTCAGTTTTATAACAACCTATTGGCATAATAATGGTTGAGCGACATATTATTTATCACTAGTGAACTAGATATTGTTGATCCTAAATCTGCTTGGAGTGAGTAGAAGGATGATTATTTCTAACTAATGTGGGAAGGATTGTAAAATAAACTATAAAAAGAAGGAAAAGTAAGGCAGGAAAGGAAGGTTTGTGGAAGTTCAAGGATAAAGACTTTTAAGACTAGTATTTGGGCTCAAGTAGGATCGGATGTATAAACCAATACATGTTGAAAGATAATATAGAACACAAATACTCAAATACATTTAAATATTCAAATGGAAGAAAAAAATAGTATACTCAAACATGCAAATATCAAAGGTTGCCTAATTATCAGATTGTTATTGCACATCTACAAGAGGATTATATTAAGCATGAAAAAGATTATCAAATCATATATAGCTAAAAATAAAATATTATTTAAAATAGATACCTCATACACAATATCTAAGCACTAATATAATATAATGATAGAACATCTAATTAATCCATATAATTAGAGAAGAATAAATATTTTCACATTAAGACCAAGTCAAGTATAACTTCTTTAAATTTCATATTAATCTTAATAGCTAAAATTCTCCTCCATTTTTGACTGGGTGGTTACATGTATTTATAATTTTTGGATGGGAAAGACCTAATATATTCAAGATTCATATAATTTTACAAGTCAAAAAATAGAACCTTTAGTTCAAAACCATGTAAGGATTCATGTTACAATGATAATAGTCAAAATATACTTTCTATACAAAAATAAATTATGCATGTGCAATAATATATGGAGAACCAAATTCTCAATTTGAAAAAAATCATGAAAATAAATAATTATTCCAAAATTGTAATATTGATGCCATCTTACTACTTGAATTAGATGATGAAGATACTACAATTGCAACTATGGTGCAGATTGAGAGTTATGTGAAACAAAGGAACTAACTGCCAGTTGTATGTGTTATAGACATAAAAGCTACATATTTTTCCTTCATCACTTCACCTAGTGAATATGTTATATCAAAATATTTATATATGACCTAAAAATTTAATAGTGAGGGCTTCAAAACCTTTAAAACCTCATACATTAACCTATCATGTTCCACCTCTAATATTTTAAACTCAACCTCTAAGGCTTCAGCTCTTGTTCTTATGTCTTTTGTAAAAATTACCAACTATATCACCTCCTCATTGGTTTTATTTATTCCACATTCCACTTCTCATTGAATTATTCTATAATTAAGTGGAAAAGGTTCTCAAAATTGGGTTGATTCACTAGCTCCCATGTATAGGTGATCACGTAGTTACCTGTATATCATCTAAAGAATTTAATGCTTCAGCTTCATTATTTAAAAAAAGACTCAAAAAATTATTCATTGATCTATGCCAATTTAGGGAGGCATCCATTTTAGTAATGAAATAATTAAGGCACCGAGAAGGATCTATGATGGTCATCAAATTCAACTGATCAAAGGCACTAATTCTAGAACATTAGACTTGGAAGTTCAATCTCCATTCTTTATCATTTATCTTATTCAATAATGCAACTATTTTTTATTTATAGGCCTGACTAGCTGCCATGGTTAGTCTAATGTTTAGCAAGATGTTATACAACTTTTCAGTTACACTCTATACCTCAACTATTACCCCTTAAGGATCCTTTATGATCATCTATTTCCATCTCATCAAGGCCTTCTTAGTACTTTGGTGGATTTATTTAAGTGCTAACCTAGTAGAATCAACAAGAGTAATGAAATCCTCAATGTAATCTATAGGGTCATTAGGGTTTTTTTTTTTTTGGGCTAGTGGACATAAATTATCCCTCTATTTAAATTATATCTCTGCCTTTATCTGTGTATTTATCATTTTCCTCTTCCTCACTCTCTGTATGGTCCCACTCTCTTTATCAATCCTTGTATAAATTATGGGAAGCTATGTCATAACTATATTTTGTCTTTAATTATGCACATTCTACATCTCCCTTACCCATTAAGGAACTATCAATTCAATGTTTCTTCTCCTTGGGTAAGTTCTGAAGATGTAGAGGGCTGAGAGGTCATAAGAAGGGATATGTTTATTGGAATATATATGGATAAAATTGAGGTACTTATTTTTATGGTAAATTTGGGAAGTTTTTAGCCTACCACTTGTAATGGAGAGGCTTCATTTATTGGTGTCACCTTAGCCAAGAATTTGGTCAAGCTAGGGGTTAGTTCCACAGTCATGGTTTCTTTTAGCAAATTTTTTGGCTGGGGCATGGGAAGATCTATTTGGGTTACCTTCCTTCTTGGGGTTGGTGGCTTATTAAAAATGAAAACTATAATTAAATTATAAAAATAGACCATTTTAAGAGCCCTTATTAAAATAATGTTAGAATTTGTACTAGTGACAATGGAAGTGGAAGATGCAACATAAGACATTATTTTAGGTAGAATTATAATTGGATTTTATATAGTATATAATTAATAAATAATAGAAGAAACTTCCTTTAAAATTTTATGAGTTTACTTTGAGGTAAGCCTAACCAAGGTGTCTCCTTCTTATGCTCTCAGACTCAAAGCTTTTGCTTTCTCCAATTCAACTTCTTCATCATCTAGCTATGTTTTCCCTATATATAGGTCCTCTTATTATTTTGTATAGTCAACCAAATATATTAATTTGTTTGGTTCCTCCTCTTCTTCTATCTCCATGGAATCTTCTATGTTTTTTCCATCTTCCTTAGTGGCTTCTTAAATAATAGGGAGACTAAGAGATGACATCTCTTCTAGTGTTTTACCCAAGGAAGGATTATGTGAATACTTATGATTTGTATGTAGGTGAAGATAAGTGGAGTGGAGGGTGGACAGGATGGTACAAGGGTGGTAAGAATCATTATGGTAGGATTTGGATAGGTATGTGATGAAGTGAAGGGTGTGGAGAATAAAATGGTTTCCTGAGGAGACCTAAGAGATTTAGGATAACTAGGGAGAGTTGAGACTGAAGCAAAAGATGATTTAAAGAAATTTGGAAGAATTAATTATGTAATATAAGTGAGAGGGAGAAAAGGAGTCATCATAAAAGTGATACTCCTTTGGCTATCTGATTTGATTTTTGGCTTCTCCATGGTGGTTGTTGTCCCCAAGACTTGATTGTATGGGGCTATGGAAGTGGAAGGAATTTGAGTTCTAAGAAGCCCTCTCAAAATTTCCTTTTTGAGCTAGGGATTTGAATCCCTTTAAATTCTATTTTTATCTTGCCCTTCTTATATGTCTTGTGTTTTTGGAGATGGAGGCTGGTCTGGTTGTTGATATCCTTTAGTTGGGTGGATATGGAGGCCATTTTTGACTCTATGAATTATGAGATTCCTCCACTATGGCTTATGGAATGTAATGTAGGTCCTATGATAATATCATTAATATATTTTTATCTTTCATCCTTATCCATACTTGGGAGTCATCTAAGGTATTTAATAAAATATGATCATGGTCATAGGTTTGGTGACCATAAGAAAAATTATCTTTTTTTTCTAAGATGGTCTTTAGATAACCCCTTATCCTTTTCCTAAGTTTTCATTCCCTGAATGGTGATAGATAAAAATTGTAAGTTGACTTGGGTTTGCTAGCTATTATAAAATGTGAATTAGTCATATATTAGTGTTGCCTAATGCTAAAGATTGTCTTGAAGTAATAGGCTAAGTGTTTCTAGTTGAGTTATTCATTAATTTTGTTGAAAACTTGATATGTTATCTCTTGTTTGACAATGTGATCAGGAACATGATGAAGTGTCAATAAAGGATTAGTCCTAGTACCCTCTACTCATATGATAATCACATCTAGGTACAAATAATAATCACCAATTTTGATGAGTGTCCTTGTTATGTTCTCAAATATTTTAGGCATTACAGTGCCCTGCATAACATGATATATGTTAGGATATACCTCATTATTTATTCTTTTAATGTCATTTTTCTACCTATGAATAAACTTGAAGGATAAATATTCTCTGATCCTATTTCCCAAATACTCTATTGATAGTTGTTATTCATGGCCATAGGGCTTGTATATAGTAGCCATGACCACATCCTATAGATAAGACATCATGTGAGCATTTGCATCTTCAGGTCTCCTATTGAGGTATATTATTTGTGATTTCAGGTCTCTAGGGATACTAATTTGTCATCGGTCAACAATATGTCTATTAGTAGTACCCACTCAACCTAGACATAATCAATGCATAAGAATCCATATAATCTATTAAATAGTGCCATTACAATGGCAATTATAAGTCTAAACTTAATAAATTAATTGGTGGAATTTACCTCCTCAAGATTTAATCTTTGGCCCTTTATAATCCACTACTTTAGTTTCCCATCCATAGTATTGTGCTCAAGCCACACATTGGCTGAGACTTGATTGTAGGTAGTTTTAGGGAGGGGAAGCATAAGGTAAATTTCAAATTCCCCCCCTGAGATATAGGCATAGGTGGCTTGGACATTATTCACATGTATAATGTCACCTACATTGGTTCCATTTATGAATAAAGACTTTAATAGGTTAATGCATGACACTACCTCTAATTTAGCCATAGCATAGTGGAGGCCCTATTACTTAATTAGGATCAAATCATCTATGTACTATTTGGTTTTAGTGGAGAGTTTGTCCTCTATAGAGTAGGATTGAATTGACTCAACCTCCTCCTAGAGTGTTGATTAGTGAGGAAATTTAAATTCAAAGTGATCTAAAAAATTGTATCCTTATATTATGTTGATCCTATAAATAAAAATGGGGATGGGATTACTGTCTTACCTTATTTTGATGAAGAAGCCATTGTTATCACTTAGTTGTTTTAAATCTTTCAAGTTTTTATACTATTCATTTGATGTTTTGTGATTGTAATAAATTAGGTATTGATGGATGCTTATGAGGTTTGAGAACACGATCATTTAATTATCAGAGTAATAGTAAATTGAATTCAATACTCATAGATTTCATATATATCATTTACAATATTGGGTATTGATTATATTCATGCACTTTGAATGTTGATAATGAACTCTTGCCTTTAACTTTTTTTTATTTGAATATCCCAGTTAGCTTTGTTGGGTGCCCCTTATTTTCCAAGTGGTGGTTTTTTGTTAATTATCCATGTCTAGTCATCACTTTAAGATAGTTGTCCTCCATTCATTAACTTTATTCTTTGCCATGTTGTTAAACATTCTTTCTTGTGTTTTAGCATAACTTTCCCTAGATAGTGCCACATATCATGCTCTAGTTAACCCATCCATTTAGATAGTGAGGTCTCATAGCTATGAGTTAAAATGATTGAGACATGTGATCAGATCTCAAAGAACTAGAAGAATAGGAGATAGGGGGATTATAGTGCCCTTATTTTTGATGAAAATATTTATGTGGTCATGGTCCAATATGATCAAGACACATGGCATGATCTTGGAGGATCAGAAACTTAAGAGCTCAAAGCATTAGTTGGGAAACCAAAAGACTATTTAACTTCTTGATAACATGAATTAAAGTAGATATGCCATGTGTTAGCCTCTTAGAACCTAGAGGCTCAGGACCTTAGGACATTAGGCTATAGATTGAATAACTATTTAGCCTTCTTAAAATGGTGAGTTAACATGATTGAAACACATGGAGTGATTTCAAAATCTTGAAGACTTGAGAAATTGAAAGCTTGGAGGCTTAGGGGAACATGTAACTATTAATTTTGTTGATGAATAAGTGAAGTTCTCATAGTTATATTTTATCATGAATATGCCATGTGGCTTGCTTTTGGAGCTTGGGAGACTCGAGGGGCTTGAAATACTAAACCTTTTGTAATAATCCAAATTCATAAATGATGTGAGAGCAACACATGTCACAACTACATGAAATATTTATTATGAGGCCAATTGGAATAAATTGATGGTCTTCAAATTTTAATCCTGGAATCAATATATACATAATAGGATAATAAAAATTAGATCTTTTAGTCTATAAATCACATTGAATTAAAAATAATGGATAATCCAAGGTTTGAGGTGACTTAAGATACTATTTTACGATTAGATTGTTATGAATTTTACTCAGGTAATGTTGGGTTTAAAAATGCATGATACATTAGTCATAGCTCTTTAGTATTATAGTTCCCTAAGTATGGGTTTAAAAAAAATGGGCCCCTATTTTTAAAATTTTGAAAATAGGGTGCGTGTGTTAGCACACAACAAATGTGAATCAGGAGAAAATACTCCTAAGTATTTTGAGAACCTAGAATTTCATAAACATATTATGATAGAACTCAAATTTTAATAAATAAAGAATAAGGAAATCCAACTTCTAGAATAAAAATCTTGATTCCTAATACAACATACTAACCTTCCTAGTCCTTAGATGAGTGTGTGTTTTAATGAAATTAATTTACCTTGGGCATGAATATTTTGACAAAGGCTTGAATAAAAATTGTAGGTTTTACCTTGACTTTGACTTTTCAACTAATGAAAAAGAAATCTTGGGCATCACTTTGCTTCCAATTAGGCATCCATAGCCCTGATAGAGATACCTTTGGTTCTACTCAAAGCCTTGATCTACTCCTAGCCAGGCATCCATAACCCTATTAGAGTTTACTTAAATAACCAATCCTCTATCATTTTTTCAATTTTTTTTTTAAGCATAGACCAAAGAAGGTTGGGAACCACTTTTGGTTGGATGTATGAAAAACTATTTGTCAATATGTCCCTAACAATGTATATCCAACCCTAGGTTTATCATCTTCTATCAAATTTTTAACATATGAGAATGTTGTATATCTTTGGAAATGGGAAGCTTTTCATTAATTTTCATGAGTATGTTAGAGTAAGTGATAAAATTTTAGAAGGCCTATTCAATCTAAATAAAACTAAAATTTAGTTATAATATATACCTCAACCCCAAAAGGTCTAGTACTTGTCAAAATAAATTTATGTGAATACATATTATGCTCCCTTTCAAAATCATTTCCTTTCCTTTTGGCATTTTATTTTGGATTCAATTCATGAAAATTTTCTAGATAGTTCTAAAACTTAAGAAACTAAGCTATAAATCATGAAACTAATCTATCAAAAGAACTAAAACTATTCTAAATGAAAACAAGTGTATAAAGCACACAATTTAATTTAGAAAGTAGAAAGTTTAGTTTATAAAGTATGAAATTTAATATATAAAGAAGGAAATATAATACACTCTACTATAAATATTCATTTATAGTTATTCTACTGCATTTACAATTGGAGCATCCATGAAGTAATGCTTCAAAAATTATCCATTGATTGGAAAGGTGAGGCCCTAACCTTGGAGTTATTTTAACCTAAAGGCATTGTTTCCTAGGATTTTGGATTCTTGATATGATAAAATCCATAATGGAGTAAACTTCTCATGTTTCCCTTTATTTTCATGTATTTTATACCAAAGGAGCACTAGGTCTAAAATCCTAAAAGCCTTGATCTTGGATCTTTTATCAAACTAGCATTTGACAATATCTTGATGTTTATTGAATTTATGCAGTGTTTCAGTTCTTATATCTTATAATTGGATTATATCAAGTAGTTTAGACTTTATTATCTCATTTTTACCCATATAATCTTATATAAATTGGTAATTACGTAGCTTAATATTGATTGTGAAGACTAGATATTGTTTATACACCAACATAAAAGGTGAATCCTTGAGAGCTTACTTGTTCCTAGTTTGGTTTGCCCATAGTGCATATATCAATAAGAGATGCCATTCTCTTAATTTATTATATGTATATTTATTTATGGAATACATTAATTTATTATTGGTTGATTCATATACTCCATTTCCTTTTGGCTAATGGTTTGAATATAACTAGAGAGTGATATGACTGTTGTAGGCCTATTCTATGAATTTAGTAGATTAGAATGTTGGACCATTATCATAAACCAATGAAACATGTGTGACAAATTAGGTGGGTATATTTCCCTGTAATAAATCAATGACATATATGGATCATGAATTCTTTGTAGTAATATACTCTATGTATGTAGTACAATAATTAGTAGCCATGAGGATGAACATGTGTCCTATAGAAGAATTTTACTACCCCAATAAATTCTAGGCCCCATTGGAAAAAAGGGCATCCTTAAATGATTGGATGTAAAGGTATGATAGTGTTCACTTATCTATTTGAAAACACATAGCAATCATGGAAAATTTTGATGTGGTTATATGCATCCTTGAAGATTGTAGGCCAGTAATAACCCATCCTTAAAATCTTATGGGTTGAATTATTGTTAGATGGGTGCCTACTACCAACCTTCTAATGTAATTTGTCTAGGATGTCTTTATCTTCCAATTTTGAAACACACCTTGGGTATATTCATTCATAGTTAGTTTTTTAAAGAACCTCCTTATTGACCATGAAGTGAGTTAATTTAATCCTGATGGCTCACTTTTTTTTTATTCATCTCTGGAGGGCATGCCCTTGTAAACAAGTAATGAATGATATGTGAATACCATTCTCTTATTATGATTTGGGATTCATATATTTATTAGATGTTTATGTGTGGGTTATTTTGGGTCATCATCTAGATGATTCCCTAGCCTCTTACCATTTTAGTTGGCCTAATTTCAAGGTCAAACTATTTATGTTTGGCCATACATTTCCCTCTCCTTTCTTCCATCTCATTCTGGCTGAGTGTGAGATAGATGGATGGGTCAGGGATAATGACATATGTCTTATTTCATAGAATATATTATCTAAAAAAAAATTGACCTTGGTCAAGGCATATATCTACTTATCAATCATACAAAACTTTATTTTTGAATATTTCAAGTTGGTACTCATGAAGGTAATAGAGTGTTCATTATATTCTACCTTTTCTGTCAATATTGTAGCAATGGTATGTTCTGAAGAGAATGAATAAAGATATAAATATATTTGGGTTGATAACAAATGGGGATTGAAAAATCACCATTTTAATATCATGGATTGATTTTTGGCTTTTATCATCTACTCAATCTTTTCATCCTACTTGAACATGACATTTAATGGTTTGACAATTTCTATGAAACTAGAAATGAACATTCTCACAAAGTTGATCTTTCTAAAGAAACACTTTAGCTCTTTTTTATTGTTAGGTAGGATTAGCTTTGATATGACTTGGACATAGTCTAGGTTGATATAGATCCCTTATTTATTGATAATATGGCCCAATAATTTTCCTTAAATCACCCCAAAAATGTATTGTTTGGGGTTCATATAAACTCCATACCTCGTACACTTGTCTAATAATTTATATAGATGGATTACATGGTCATCCCTATTATTGTAAAATAATGAAATATTTCCTTGTAGATGATGATGCACTTCCCCACTAGTCCCTAAAAATCAAAATCCATCATTCTTTAGAAAGTGTCCCCTATCTTGATTAGGTCAAATGACATCCTTTAATACGTGAAGGTGACCCATTTAGTGGTGAAAGTAATATTCATCCTTTATTCTATAATAACCAATACCTAGTTATAGCCTAAGAATTCATCCAAGAAAGACATCATCTTTTATCCACTTATCATTTTTATTACTTCATCCAAATAGGGTAGGGGATAATTATCCTTTTATGAGGCTCTATTTAAGTTCTTGAAATCCACACATAGCCTAATTTATATGTTATTTTTCTTGACTGGTACCATATTAGCTACCTAGGATATGTGACTAATTGGGAAAATAATCTAGGCATAGAGGAGCTTATGTACCTCAATCTCTATGAGAGGTTCTAGGATTGAATTTACTAGTCTTTGCCTCTACCTAAATAACTTATGTTATGGGATTAAAGGGATGGTGTGGGTAATGAACTTGGGATTAAATTTTTTTGTGTCATCATATGTCTAATTAATGACATCCTTATAATCTATAAGTAATCCCTTTATATTATGTTTTCACTTTAGAACAATAGAGACCTATATTCACTAGTTGGGGAGCTTGGTTAGTCCCCAAGTTGTCCTCAGTGAAATTGAATTTGATATATTTTAGTTGTTTCTACTTTTCAGCCTGATTATTGACACTAAAAGATCTTTCCAAAGAATCCATGCCTAAGGGACTTTGATTTTATTTGAGCTATATAACACCTTCTTTACCCATATATTCAGGCTACTTAGGCTAGATACTTCCTTCACCTATTATCTATGATTTAAAAGCTCTTGAATTATTTAGGAACTATATGATTTATTGATCATCATAAAATACCTTGAATTTATCCACATTATCAAGATAGAAGGGTATGGGACTAAATCCATTGAATTTTTTTACATTTATTACTCATAAAGTGGTGTTAGATTGATGGTGGAGGCTACTAGTGAATTAGCTATCTAATTGTTTTCTATTGGGATGGCCTTGATGTTGAATGCCTTAAAAGATTTAATCAAATCCCAAGCTCAGTGTTTATAATTCTTTAGGTATGCAAGCTTACATTGGTACTTATTTCTAATTTGGTTTACAATTAGTTTTGAATCACCAAACCTAGTAGGTGTTAGGAATTTTTCCTTGATGTGAATTGTAGGTCTAAGATTAGGGATTTACATTTAGCTTCGTTATTAGTGCAGGGGAACTAAAACCTATAATAATCAAAGTAATACCTAATTTTGGGTCTATCAAGGCCTTGATTATGCTATAACCTTACTTTGAATGAGCTCCATTGAAGTGTAGAATCCATAATTAAGAAATACATTCAAATTCTTATTCATTCAATTGGTGTTTGGGGGTGAACATGTACACATCTACATGTATCAATATGAAGCTGGCCTACTCATTATTAGTGTTGTACTTAGTGATCAAGTACTTTATTTTTGTCTCTTTCTATACCCTAATTTGATTTTTTACACCCTTATAAGGTAGCCACATATAGGATAAATCTATGTCCATGTTCCCATTTAGCATTTTGGACCAGTCTCAGCTTAATAATAAGTTGTATGCCTCTAAAATATCAATGACCAAGATATCAATAGTCTGATGTACACATGGCTCTTATGTCATCTATATCTGCATGTTTATAAATAATTTGACACATAAGACTAAGGATTTATCCAATTATAATACCACTCTTTTTGACTTATCGAGAGTCAAACCCAACTTTTGGCAAATAGTTGTAGGCATCACATTGGCTGATGCCCCAGAATCAACTAGGTAGTTGTGTAGATTTTTTGCCAAACATTCAAATTGTTAGTAAGAATGGTGGTAGCTTAGGTTTATCCTTATTTATCATCACATTTACATGGGTAATCTTTTAATTATCATAATTCCTCCTTATCAG
This sequence comes from Torreya grandis, assembly GCA_037957365.1. Lineage (NCBI taxonomy): Eukaryota > Viridiplantae > Streptophyta > Pinopsida > Cupressales > Taxaceae > Torreya > Torreya grandis. The sequence continues at coordinate 4,441,144 of JARHVA010000239.1, read as the reverse complement.
GGCATTGATTAGTAGTTCTCTCTATTTAGTGATATGAGATCACTCGTGAAGACTAATGTTGGATTTAATATTTTTCATGTCTTCAACAATATTGTATCCTCCTTTGCCTTGATGCTTGAATATTAATGAATGATATTTTTTATTAGGAAGGGGTTGATTATCCCTCTTAGGTGGAGGTTTATTCTCTTTCCTTGGCAGTGGTAGATTGTTGTTAGCATTTAGATCAAGAGGAGTGGTGGAACTACTATTGGAAGGAGTCAAATAAGTCATAGGTTGTTTGCTTCTCAAGTTGTAATTATTCTTGAACTATTGGTACTAATGGAAAGGATGAACCTCATATGTGTTATCCTCAAGGTTTTTTTATCATCTTCTCATGAAATTGGAAGTCATAAGTGTCAAAAATCATGGCGGTGCTAGGGTTAACAAAATAATTTGATGAATATGGCTCTTGTTGACTAGCAAAATTTTATTGCCTTTTAGATTTCTATTGGAAGATTTTAAAATTAGTACAGAAATTGATACAATTTAATTCCTTATGTTTCATATTTTTATGGACTTGATACCAATTTAGAATATTTACATCTATAATATTTATTTTTGGAATCTTTTTAGAAGGAACCTGATGTTATTTATTGTTCCCTAACCTATTGAAAGGTCTATTGTACCTTTGGAACCTAGAACCCTGAATATTTTAGTTAGAGTTATGTTCACATATATTACTCATATAATTTTGCATGATAAATAATTCATTACTCAATTTATATATCATCCTATGGATGGATTCCATATTAATCTTATTTGAGTTGGGAGCATTGTTTTGAGTGGAAGTATTATTAGTTGGTATAGAAGGTTGACTCTGGCCTTAACTATTAGAAGTAAAAATGTTCAAGAAATGGGAATGTTAATTATGTTTAATATAGGTTAATCTCAATTGATTTTAAATTGAGGTCTAGTTTTGTACCATAGCATTCTAGGTTACCTTAGGAATTGGGTTAAAATTTGGGTAGTCATGTCCAAAACTGAGTGGAGGTAATGATTTTAACTAAGGATATAGTTATTTGTCTACATTAATTGCCTCCATATAGTCCACGGGTAAGGTATCAATATTGATATCCTTATGTATAAACATAGTATGCATATAATCTATGGAATTTTTATACATTTTTAGGGCTAATGGTTTGTTAATTTGATAGGTATACTCTAATTTGTTATACATCTTTTGTAATCAAGCATTGAAAGTTTAGATTGGCTCATTGGGATTTATTCTCATGCTATAAAAGTGTTGATAAATAACACTTGCACAATTAACTTGGAAAAATAAGGCTAAGAATTATATTGACATTCCATCTAGGTTATGAATGAACCTTTAGAAATATTTATAAATTAATCATAGGCTACTTCTTACAAAGTGAAAAGGAACAGTCTGCAAGCCACATCCTCATGAGTTACATTCAATATCTCTAAGGAAGATTTGAAGGCCTTTAATATTATTCCAATAGAATTATTACTAAAGGAGAGAAAGAGGGGAGATATTTATCTAGGTTTAAGTTAAATAATTCATCACTCCTACTACATTGATAGTTGATCTAGTCAACCAAGATGGGGCTTGAGGCGGGGTATTAGGCTAAAGTGGAGTGTTAAGATGTGGGTTTTAGGTATGGACCATAAGGACTATTTGAAACTTAATTTGTATTCTTGGAGATGATGAATCTTCCATAAGTATTTTAGAAATACCTCTATCATACCTAACCTTTCTATGGATCTCCAAAGGTGGTTGTAATAGGATACTATCTAAGGTTGACCTTGTTAGTCATCTGGGTGCATCCAGCACAACTCAAGTGATTTTAATCTTTAGGTTAGAGGTGGAGGTTTAAGCCCTTATTATTATTCCAATTTTAAATCTTATATTTATTTCAGTTTTGTACACATGCCTAAAGTTTCTTACAAGGTATTGAACATTGTTTCTATTACTGAGGCTTGGCATTGATGTTATCATTAATGACAAAGGTTGTTCATGAGGTATGATGTCATTGAAAAGTGTTTTTATTTGATTGCATCCTTGAGAGGTATGAAATTATTTTAAAAATTTATAAGGTATGTAATAAAGGTATATAATCATCAAATAATGTTTCAATATCAGTTGTCAAGGTTCTAGAGTGTTTGAATCTAATAGGAGACTTGATAAGGATTGTGCATGAAGGAGAATGGAAGCTTAGTGAGATGGATGAACATAGGCATAAAAAGAATTTTTAGAAAACTTGATAATGTATATAAATCATTAGATCACTCAAGAGATCTTCAATGTGAGTTTACAAGGGTAGAACCTATAGGAATAACATGCAAATAGACTAGTTTTAGACTTAGCCTAGCCTAATGAAGGGTCATAAGGTGTTGTAAAGACCTATGAAGGATTAAAATCAATGTCAAATCATGTGAGACATTTATTGATCATGTGAGTGAGGTGGAGAGTGCATGGATAGTGGTTATAAGGTCAGTTTCAAGGCCTAGTGTGACTTGTAGGTTAAAATCCTAGAGATCAAAGAGAGAGATGGTGGCCTAATGGGGTATTAGGATTAGTTTTCAAGGTAAGAATGAACATGTGATAATTTTTTAGTGGTTTTATAGGTTTTATTAGGTGTGTTGAACAATTATAAGGTCAAAATATGTAAGAAAAGGTAAGAAAACATGTTTCAAGGTCTTTCAAGTACACAGAAAGAAGGATTCTCAACCTGAGAAGGATGTTCATGTGTTCAATGTCATGTGTAACCTCTACATTAGAACCTAAGAAATTAATGGTAGATGGTGAAGGATCTTAGATAAAATTTATTATAATTTTTTTCTAGAATAAAGGGTTAAGCTTTATGAATTATCCTTAAGACTATAAGGTGGTTTAAACCTCTCTAAAACCCTAACTTTGACCTGATGAGAATGATCTTGATCAAAATATCCCAAAATGGTTTGGAATGGATATGAAAGTGATTTGATGTTGTATTAAACTCTCTTAATAATATCCAAGTGTTATTTATTTTTTCAAGAGAGTGAGTGGACCCTATAGGAAATGCCTTATTTCTAGGAAATTTGGTGTTGAAGCAGATTAGGTAGAACTATGAAGAGATAAAAGAGATATTATATACCATAAATAGGGTATTAAGAAACCATCATGAAGATATGACATGGATACTTTAGATTATCATTAAGGGCATATGACCTAACCAAGTCAAGAAGAGGGCTAATTGAATGAAGAAGGCTACATATTAGTTTTAGAAGGATAGGTATGTATGTGAAGAGATGAACATGGAGATCATAATCTATTGTATGAGAAAAAATTTATTTTTGAAGGTGATAAAATGTTTGAGGTGGCTGAGTTGGTGTTGAGTCACCTAAGGGGTTGGTGTTTCCTTATAAGTGGGTGCTTGTTAAAGCCTAATCAAGTTGGTGCTTGTCTAGTTGGGGTTGGTGCTCTAAGTGAAGTTGGAGCTTCACTAAATATTGATGTTTGACTTATAAGACAGTATCCAATTTACAACATTAGTGGGTTTTCTTCACCTTGTGGATTTCCAACTCAAATAAGTGTTTTGTATGTTATGTTATTATCTCATGCTCATTTATCTTAATGTGTTTCTAGCTTAATATAATCTTTTTATAATTCATGAATGATAAGGAAATATTGTAAAATTTTTGAAGATTGATTCACTCCCATCTCAGTAATTATGATTCTAATAATTGGTATTATGCCTTGATCCTTTGAGGCAAGTATAATAGATTGAAAGTGGCCTTATGAAGCACAAGAATGTCTTGTGATCAATAGGAAGAAGATAACATATATGATGAAGAAGTCTACTATGATAGTGAAAAAGGAAAAGTCGAAGTACACCTTGAAGCTGATCTCATGAGCACACTTGATGATTTTAAACATCAAAATAAGACTATACAAGATCTTAGGAGTCAGTTAGAAGAGGTCAACACAAGGTTTAAGATAAAGAAAGTTGAGTATGGCCAATTGAATACCTAGATAGATTCCTTGAAGTTTGAGAATGGACAATGCATAGACAAATTGAGAGTGTTTAAGAGAGAGTATGATAAGTCAGAACAATTCAAGAGTACTAACCTAAAAAGATCAATCAAGCAATCTAATGTTATACAAGATAATTCATCATGGAACCATGGTATGTATAATTTTTTTTTTGCTATATCTATCACAATATAGGACACATTACAAGATTCTAATCTAGTAGAGTTATAAGATCCAAAAGATTCAAGAAGACATAAAGGTCCTAGAATGCATAATAAGGATAAAACATTGGTATGGAAGCTAATGTAAGCTAGTATGGACTAGATTAATCTCAAGGAGCAAGATGGACTATTTTCCAAGGAGGAACAAAAGACCAAGGAGGAATCTATGCTATCTCAGACTACCTTTCACATTAAAGATGAAGGCATGAAATGGTATATAGATAGTGTTTTCTCAAGTCACATGATAGGAGATAGAAATAATTTCATCTCATTGAAGGAGATTTATATAGGAATAATGAGGTTTGGAGACAACACAACTACAAATATAGTTGGCAAGGGTGTCTTGAGTTTGGATAATGGAAATACCAAGACATAAAACATGTTATATGTGGAAGGTCTGAAACATAACCTACTTAGAGTGATTCAAATGTGCAATCAAGTACACATACTAAGATTTCATGACAAAGGGTGTGAGATAATGAGATACAAATTAGGAAGGCTAATTATAAATGCCAAGAGGACTGAGAAAAACCTATATGTATTAAATGAGATAAAAAAGGAGAGATGTTTCATTAGAAAGATAGATGAAAGTTGGCTATGGCATAGAAGCCTAGGTCACCTAAACATTGATAACCTAGTCAGGATTAGGACTAATAAGTCTATGAAGAAAATTCCTAAGATCATCAAACTTAAAAACATACTTTACAAGCCATGTCAACATGGTAAGCAGACTAGAAAAAGGTTGAAGTCCAAGGAGTACTCTAATATAAGACCCTTAGAGTTAATCCACACTAATCTCTATGGGCCTATAATAATTCAAATTATTCAAGGAGATAACTACTTCATGTTTCTCATTGATGATTAGACAAGAATGACTTGGGTTACATTCTTCAAAGAGAAATCAAAATATCTTGACAAGTTCAAGGCATTCAAGGATCTTGTTGAGAATGAGAAGAATGGGAAGATCAAGTGCCTAAGATCTAATAGAGGAGGAAATTTTTGGTCTAATGAGTTTGATGAATTCTATGAGGTTCACGTAAAAAGGAGATAATTCTCAGTAGCTAAGACACCTACGTAGAATGGGGTAGTGCAAAAGAAGAATAGGAAAGTTCAAGAGATGGATAAAACTATGTTGAATGAGTTTATATTATCTGATGGATATTATAGATAGGTAGTAATAACTATTGTATACATTTTGAATAGGTTACAAATGAGGACTAATGGAAACAAGACTCCTTATGAACTATGGAAGGGTAGACCTAAAACTATAGAACATTTTAGAGTGTTTGGGAGAAAATGTTTCATCAAAAGAGATGATGAAGACTTGGGTAAGTTTGATTATAGATATAATGAAGTCATATTCTTAGGATACTCATAAATGAGCTCAGCCTATAGATGTTATAACGAGAGACTATAAAAGATAGTGGAAAGTACCAATGTGAGGATTGATGAATCAAGGAAATGTCATTGATAGTCAAAGAACACTTTAGATAATGTGGACCTTAATAATGAAGAGGATATTATAGATTTTGATGAGGAGTAATAATAAGTTGAAGAGAGACATGAATCAAAAGGAGCCTTAAGATAGGTTCAAAGACACTACCTTGAATCTCAAATCATTGGCAATAAAAATGCATGTATGCAAACTAGGAGAAGATTGGTGAGTAATCTAAATCAATAGAATGATATATTATCCAAGATTGAACCTAAGAGTATTATATAAGCAAGAAAATAAATTTTTTGGATAGGTGTTATGAATGATGAGATAAATTTAATAGATAAGAATGAGACTTGGGAACTGGTTCCTAGGCCTATAGATAAGAATGTCATTTACACAAAATGGGTGTTTAAAAATAAGTTGAATGAAGATGGAGAAGTCACCAGGAACAAGGCTAGATTTGTATATAATGGATATTCACAAGTTGAAGGGGTAGACTTTGAGGAAACCTTTACATTAGTATAAATATTGGAGGTCATCAGATTATTTCTAGATTATGAAGGATTCAAAGGATTTAAGGTATACTAGATGGATGTTAAATCTACCTTTTTGAATGGGAATTTGGAATAAGAAATGTACATTGAGAAACTTTAAGGGTTATCACTATTAGATGATAAATACTATGTTTGAAGATTTAAGACAGCTCTCTATGGTCTAAAGCAAGCTCTTAAAACTTGGTATGCTAGGTTGGATAAGTATATGTTGGATCAAGGATTCAAAAAAGGAGTTACAAATATTAATATATAAATCAAGATAAAAGATGACCTTCAGTTGATAGTAGTTATTTATGTGGATGACATCATATTTGGTGGGAAGAATGAGAACATAACAATGTCCTTTGTAGAGGTGATGAATAAAGAGTTTGATATGCCCGTGCTAAGATAACTATCATTATTTCTTGGGTTGTAAATCACTCATTCTAAAAAATGTATATTCATCTCACAAGCCAAGTACATAAGAGAGATGTTGAGGAAGTTTGAGATGGAGGATTTAAAGTTAATTAATACACGTATGATCACAAGATGTAAGTTTAGTTAGGAAGATGAGTATTTAAAGGTCAATCAAACATCATATAGGTTGATTATTGGAATTTTTTTGTATACCACTACCTCTAGACCTGATAACATATAAGTAGTAGGTCTTGTGGGAAGGTTCTAAGTAGATCTAAAGGAGAAAAATTTACAAGCATTCAAAATGATACTCAAGTATCTCAAAGGAATTATGGAGTACAGATTATGGTATCCAAGAATTAAGGAGTTAAATTTGATAGCCTACACAGATGCAGATTAGGTAAGAAGTATAGATGATAAGAAGATACTAGTGGAGGAGCCTTCTTCCTAAGTGGGTGCCTAGTATCATGGATAATCAAGAAGAAACCATTAGTATCTTTGTGCATTTATGAGGTTAAGTACATTACATCAACTTCATGTTACACTTGGGTCTTATGGATGAGATAAACTCTAAAAGACTACAAGGTGGAGTATGATGGTCTTAGTCCTAACTATTATGACAATACAATTTTTATAAGCATCGAAAATAACCTTGTCATGCACTCAAGGACCAAACACATTCCAATTAGGTATCATTTTCTAAGAGAGAAGGTAAGTGAACAAAGTCTCAAACTTGAATATGTCTCTAAACAGGATTAGATTATAGACATCTTAACCAAACCACTTTCAAAGGAAACTTTTGAACATCTAATATAGGAATTGGGTGTAATCCCTACCCCTAACAATAATTGAAGAATCCAAGTACTTAGGGGGAGATAATAACTCTTATTATATATAATAATAGGTGAGTTTTTCCAAGAAGGTATGCATGGAGATAGGGGGAGCGTGTTTGTTTTATGTCTCATAAACTCATAGTTCTATGTGTTGAGTATTTTGACTACAAAGAATGTTATCTAAAGAATTAAAAACATAAATTTTTCATTTATGTCAAAGGAGGATAAAGACCAGAATGGGGAGATAAGGATGATCAATTATTAGTATGGTTTTTCATCAATGACAAAGGGGGAGTTTGTTGAGAATTGTTTTTATTATTGAGGCTTGGCAATGATGTTATCATTGATGTCAAAGGTTGTTCATGAGGTATGAGGTCATTAAATAGTGTTTTTGTTTGATTGCATCCTTGATAGGTATGGAATTGTTTTAAAAATTATAAGGCATGTAATAAAGGTATAGAAGCATCAAATAATGTTTCAATATCATTTTTCAAGGTTGTCAAGTGTTTGAACCTAGAAGGAGACTTGAGAAGGCTTGTGCATAAGATGCCTAGTCTTGTGCATGAAGGAGAATGGTGGCCTAGTGACATGGATGAAAAAATTCATAATAGGATGTTTTAGGACACTTTATCATGTATATGAAGCATTATATCACTCAGGAGAGCTTCAAGGTGAATCTATAAGGGTAGAAACTATAAGACTAGCATGTAAATATACTAGTTCTAGACTTTGTTTGGCCTAATGAGGGGTCATAAGGTGTTGTCAATACATATGAAGGATGAAAATTAGTGGTATATCATGTGATAAGTTGATTTATCATGTGATTGAGGTGGAGAGTGCATGGGTAAAGGCTAGAAGGTCAGTTTCAAGGTGTAATGTGACTTGTAGGTTAAAATCCTAGAGAGCAAAGAGAGAGATGGTGGCCCAATGGGGTATCAAGATCAATTTTCAAAGTAATAATGAACATGTGATAATTATAAATGATGTGATAGGTTTTTCTAGGTTTTATGACCAATTATGAGGTCAAAATATATAATAAAAGGCAAGAAAAAGTGTTTTAAGGTCTCTCGAGTGTATAAAATGAAGGGTTCTCAACCTGAGAAGGACTTTCATGTGTTCATTGGAATGTGTAACCTATGAATGAGAACCTAATAAATTCATGGTATATTTTTAATGGTCTTGTATAAAATTTATAATAATTGGATTATGGAATAAGGGGCCAAGCTTTATGAATGATCGTTAAGACTGTAAGGTGGTTTAAACCTCTCTAAAAACCTAACATTGACCCAATGAGAAAGATCTTGATCAAAATAGACTAGAATTATTTATAATGGCTATGAAATTGATTGGAGGTTGTATTAAAATATCTAGGTATCTCCATGTGTGGTTTTTTGGTTAGGAGAGTGAGTGGACCCTATATGAATGACCTTGTTTCTAGGAAATTTGTTGTAGCAGGCAAAGTTGACAAAGTCATAGTTTATAATTAGATTAATGTTGAATATTGAAACTTGTATATTATTTACATGGTGGTTTATGAGTAGGTTTCATACATCAGATGTGATAAAATATTCATGCAATTTAACCTATCACTAAAAGGCTTAATGGTGCAGATAGTGAGAAAACCCAAGCAGAAGTGAGAGTGAGATTAAGGACGTGATATCATGGATTAGGGATGAAAATAATAAAATGGATATGTTTTAAAATAATTATAATAAATGTAAATATTTCATATAATATTTATATATTATTATATGTATCAAAAAGTTGTTCTCAAATTGACTTGTCTAACTTAGTAAGGTCTGTATACAGAGAAGTTGTGAGATTGGTCTATAAGACCAATATTGCTATTAGATATTATGATATATTTGTTTTAAGTTATTATTAGGTTATTATAATATCATATTCATTAATTTTAATTTATTAATATACCATTTCATGTATCAAAAATTCATGTTTCCATTAATATGTTTTGAATCTAGTTGACAGTTCTGAGTGGGCTACTTATAGAGAGGGGTTTGAGTCCTTTTACCTTGATTTATGAAGTATAATGAAAAAATTTATGTTTTTAAGGTCATTTATATTATTTATGTGTGATTTTTTTCCATTTTTTTTGAATTTTTTTTTAGTTGTTCAAGACAAAATTTCTGGGTATACACAAGCCTAATGATGAACAGTGTTAATGGCATGCTTCAAGTGGTGGTTGGAGATAAAAGGTGTGATGGACCCAAATTGATATTTTTGATGGTATATTAAAGTTAAATATGATATTTTACTTCCATGTGAAAATTTTTAGATTGTTCCAAGGTGTTCAAAGGGTAATGTGTGCTAATGAAGGCCTAATTAAATTAGGTCTCATTAAGGGCTAAACGGGGTTTTAGTCCTATACACTATGAAAACCTTATTGTAATGTTTGGTTAATTATTTTTAAATGTCATAAGTCATATTTTATTTTAAAAATAAGTGTAAAAGTGTGTATGGCTGACCAAGAGGTGTATGATTAAGAGCCTATTATAAAAACAAGGCCTAATAGGCTTAATTGTCTAGAGTAAGAGTGAATGTGTTGAAGTGAATGAGTATAACTTTGAAGAGATGAATGAGGTATTTTAGACCATAAATAGGGTATAGATAAATTATAATTAATATCTTATAGGGATAATATAAATTATTATCAAGGTCATATGACCTAACCAAGTCAAGAAGAGGGATAATTGAGTGAAGAAGGCTAGAGACCAGTTTGAGAAATATAGGTGTGTGTGAAAAATTAAAGATGGATATAATCATATTTTATATGATAGAAAAAGGTTTATAAGTGTGATAAAAGTTTTTATGTGTCCTATTTGGTACTGAGTCACCTAGGGGGTTGGTGCCTCCTTGCAAGTGGGTGTCTGCTAAAGCCTAGTCAAGTTAGTGCTTGGCTAGTTGGGGTTAGTTCTCTTAGTGAAATTGGTGTTTCACTCAATATTGATGTTTGAATTATAGAAAAATATTGATTTTCATAATTATTGGGTTTTATTTTCCTTGAGGTTTTCCCATTCAAATAATTGTTTTGTATGTTATGTTCTTCTCTCATGCTCATGGCTCTTAATGTGTTGCTAGCTTACTATATTGTTTTGATAATTTATGAATGATAAGGAAAAGATTTTAAAAGTTTTGAATATTGATTCACCCCCATATCATTAATTATTATTATAACATGAGGTTTCCTCTAATTTTTTAGGATTAGTGAATAGAATCACTCTAAAACGCAAATTATAAGGTATTCAATTTTATAACAACATATTGGTGGAATAGTGGTTGAGAGACATAGATTGTTTAACATAGGTGAAATGGATATGGGTGAACCTAAATATACTTTTATTTAGAATAAATATTATTATTTATAACTAATTTAGGAAGGATTATATAAGAAACTACAAAAAGAGGGGAAAATAAGGCAGGAAAGGAAGCTCTATGGAAGTTCAAGGATAAAACCTTTCAAGACTAGTATTTGAGCTCAAGTAGGATAGGGTATAGATAATAATACCTATTTAAATATATTTTAGAAAAAAAATAATAAAATATGGTTAAATTTTCAAATGGAACAAGAATATAGTATACTTAAACATGCAAAAATTATAGGTTGCCTAATTGCCAGATTATTATTTCACATCTACAAGAGGATTATGATAAGCATGTAAAATATTCTCAAAATAAACTATAGATAAAAATGAAATAATTAATTTAAATATATAAATAATATAGAATATTTAATTGATAATATACCAAAATGAAAAAATATCCAAGTGATCCACAAAATTTAAGAATAAATATTTGCACATCAAGACCAAGTCAAGCAGAACTTATTTGAAATTCCTATTAATATTAGTAGGAAAAATTATCCTCTCTTTATGACTAGGTTTTTAATGTATTTATAATCTTGGGATGGGTAAGGCCTCATCTATTTAATCTTTATCTAATTTTTCAAGTCTAAAAATAGAATCTGTTGTTCAAAACCCATGCAATGATGCATGTTACAATGATAACAATAAAAATAGACATTCTAGCCAAAAACATTTTATGGATGTACAATAATAAATAGGGAAAAAAGTCCCACTTTTAAAAAAATCATGAAAATATATAATTATTCCAAAATTATAGTATGGGTGTCATGCCACTACTTGAATTAGCTGATGAAAATACTACAGTTGTAATTGTGTTTTAGACTGAGAGTTTTGTGAAACTGGGGCACTAACCACCAATTCTATGCATTGTAAACCCATAATTTTCCTCCTTTGCCTTTAAAAATTCACCAAATTCATATTTTGTATCAAAATCTTTATCTATGACCTCAAAATTCAATAGTGAGGGATTCTAAACCTTGATATCCTCAACCATTAACCAATCTTATTCTACCTTTGAGATTTTAAACTTAGACACTAAGGCTTCAAATCTTGTTACCCTATATTTTGAAAAACTCACCAAATGTATCATCTCCTTATTGGTTTTATATAATACACCTTCCACTTATTATTTTAATTCTTCCATAGATAAATAGATAAGGTTGGCAAAATTTGGTCAATTCACTAGATCCCCTATCTAGTGATTACCCTTGTTACCTGCATATCATCAAAAAATTTAATGCTTCGGCATTATGATTTTAAAAAATATTAAATTATTTAATGATCTATGCCAATTTAAGGATGCATCCCTTTTGTAAATCACATAATTAAGGCATCAAGAAGTTTCTATGTTACTCATCAAATTTAGGTGATCAAAGGCACTGATTTTGGAACATTAGACTTGGATGTTTAATATCCTTTATTTGTCCTTCATCTTATTCTATAATATGACCATATCTAATCTATAGGGTTATTTCTATATTCATGGTTTATTTTGGAAAAGCATGTGGTTGGGGCATAGGAAACTCTAGCTAGGTTACCTTTCTTCTTGTGGCTTATTAAAAAGGGTCAATATAACCAAATTCTTAGAATGGACGATTTTAAGAGTCCTTATGAAAATAATGTTATAATATGTATTAGTGATAATGGAATTGGAAGATGAAACATAAGGTATTATAATAGGTAGACTTACAATTGGATATTATACAGTAGATACTAAATAAATAATGGAAGAAACTACCTTGAAATCTTCTAAGTTTGCTCTAAGGTAATCCTAACCAAGGTGTATCATTCTTCATATTCTCCTAGACTCAAATATTTTACTTTATCCAGCTTAACTTCCTCATCATTTGGTTTTACTTTCCCTATATCTAGGTCTTTTTTTTTTATATGTATATTTAACCAAATATATTAATTTCTATGGTTCCTCCTCTTATTCTAGCTCCTTGGCATCTTCTATGTCTTTCTCATCTTCCTTAGTGGATTATTCAATAATAGGGAGACCAATATATGTCCTCTATTATAGATTTATACCTATGGAAGGATTAGGGGAATATTTTTGATTTTTATGGTAAGTGAAGATAGGTAGAGTGGAGGGTGGATGGGATCGTTTAGGGGTGGTGAGAACCACTGTGGTAGGAGGTAGAGAGGTATGTGATGAAGTTGAGGCGATGGAGAGCATAAGGGTTCCTTGAGAATATATATAATTTAAGATATTTATGGGGATTTAAAAATAAATAAAAAGATTATTTTAAGAAACCTAAAAGACTTACTTGTGTAACAAATGTGAGAGGGGGCAAAGGAGTCATCATAAAATTGCTCTTCTTTTGGCTAGCTGGGGTAGCTATTAGCTTCTTAATTATGGTTTTCATTTGTAATACTTGCTTGTATGGGGATATAAAATTGGAATGAATTTTATGGACATGAATCCCTCTCAAAATTTACTTCCTAAGTTGGGGATTTGACTCCATTTAAATTCTAGATTGATCTACCCCTTTTTATGAGGCTTGTGCTTCTGGGGATGGAGGCTAGTCTAGTTACTGAGAGCCTTTTGGTAGAGATGGATTCAATTGTTGACTCCATTAATTTTTAGCTTCCCCTTTTGTGTAATTTGTATTTTATTGTAGATACCATGCTAAGATCACTAATATCTTATTATCTTTCATCCTTATCCATACCTAGGAGTCATCTAAGGCATTCAATAAAATATGATCATGGTCATTGGTTTGGTGACCATAATAAACATGAAATTTATTATTTTATAATATGGTTTTCATATAACCCCTTATCATTTTCCTATGGTCCCATTCCCTAAATGGTGATATCTATAAATTGTAAGTTGTCCTAGGTTTTTCCGTTGCTATAAAATTTGACCTAGTCACATATTGGTATTGCCCAATGATGTAGGGTGTCTTGAAGTAATAAGCCACGTGTTTTTATATGAGTTATTCATCAATGTTTTTTTAAAACTTTATAATTTATCTCTTTTTCCAAAATTTTATCAGGAACATGATGAGATAAAAACAAAGGGGAAGTCCTAGTACCCTATACTAGAATGACAATCACAATAGGGTAAAACTAGTAATCACCCATTTTAGTGACTATCCTTATTATGTTCTTAGATAGTTTGGGCATTGTATTTTCCTATGTTACATGATATATGTGAGGGTATACCTCATTTTTTATTATTTTTTTATTATTTTTGTACCTATGAATACACATGAAGGATAAATCTTTTTTGAACCTATTTCCCAAATACTCTATTGATGGTTTCCATTCTTGGTCACAGGGATTATATACATTAGCCATGACCATATTTAGTAGGTAAGACATCATGTAAAAATTTCCATATTCAAGTATCCTACTAAATTAGAGTACTTATTATTTTAGTCTTATAATTATAATCTCTCCCAGGGATACCAATTTATTAGTGGTCAACAGTATATCTAATAGTGACACCCAATCAACCTAGACATAATAAATGCTTAGGAATCTATAAAATATATTCAATAATGTTATTGTAATGGAAATTATAGGTCTAAAATAAATAATGAAATTGGTGTAAATTTTCCCCTTGGGTTTTAATCTTTGGCCATTTATAAGCCACTATTTTAGTTTCTCATCCATAGTATTGTGCTCAAGACACACATTATATGAGACTTGATTTTAGGTAGTTTTAGGGAGAGAATGCCTGAGGTACATTTTAAATTCCCTCCCTAAGATGTAGGCAAAGGCATCCTAGACCTTATTCACGTGTAAAATGTTGTCTATAGTGGTTCCATTTATGAATAGAACCTTTAAGATGTCAATGTATGGCATTACCTCTTGTTGAGTCATAGCATGGTGGAGGTCATGTTCCTTGATTGGGAGTAAATAATCTATGTATTATTTGGTTTCAAGGCAGAGTTCATCCTCTATAGGGTAGGATTGGATTAAATTAACCTTCTCCTAGAGTGTCGAGTAGTGAGGTAAGTTGAAATTCAAAGTACACTTCTCAAAAATTATATCCATATATTGTATTGATCCCATAAATGATAATGGGTATAGGACTAAGTTCTTAACTTCTTTTGATGAATAAACCATTTTAGTCACTATAAATCCTATGAGGTTCTGAACCAATTTGTTTAGCATTTGATGATTATAATAAAACTAGGGCTTGTTTGACGCTTAAGAGGTTAGAGAACATAATCATTTAATGATCAAAGCAATATCAAAGAAAATCTAATATTCATAGATTTCTTATATACCATTCACATGATTGGGTATTGATTATATTTATATGCCTTGAATGCTAATAATGAACTCATGACTTTAATGCATATTTTGATTTGAATATGCTAGTTAGCTTTGATAGGTGCCACTTATTTACCAAATTGTAGTATTTTGTTATTTTTTAATGTCTAGTCATCATTTAAGATAATTTTCCTTCATCTATTAACTTACTTCTTTTCCATGTTGTCAAATATTATTTCTTAGGTTTTGGCCTTACTTTCCTTTGATAGTGATGCATGTCATGTTCTCATTGACCCATCCCTTTAGATTTATTTATTATATTTTGGAGGGTGCATATGCAATAATGAGTTAACATGATTGATCTATGTGGTAAGATCTTAGATCATTGCAAACATGGGAGTTTTGGGCATTATTTTGGAATTATTTTTGATGAAAATATTTATGTGATCATGGGACAATGCGATCAAGACACATGGCATGATCTCAGAGGCCCAAATACTCAAGATCTCAAAACATTAGTTAGGTAACCAAAAGACTATTTAACTTCATGATTACATGGATTAATGTAAATATGCCATGTGTTGACCACTTGAAACCCCAGAGGCTCATGATTTGAGACATTAGGATACAAATTAAAATTTGGATTAAAGCATGTAATCTTGTTTTAGGAGTTTGTTTATTGTTGGAGATACTATTATATTTTGTTCACATATTTTTTGAGTGCACAATAATAATAAAAACTCCTACTTTATAGATTGTTCATGCAAAAATAATTTATTACATAAAATAACCTACCTTAACTTTTTAATAGGCACTCCCATATACTTTTTGACTTGATCATTATGGAGACCCACATGGATATTTTGAATACATTATGGAGACTCTTTGTACATATTTTTTTCTATGTGTATAATGTCTATATTACATAAGTTATGGTAATGGGTTACAGGAGAGATCCTGCTAGTTATGAGTTCATTTTGAACTCTAATATGGTATCAAAGCAGCCTTTTGTTGCTATTTCTCAATGACCTATCTATCTATCTCTATATAGGGCATGCTTAACATTTTCTAGCCATATGGCTTTATGATTTTGTAAGGATTTATGGAGTTTTTTCAAATCAAAGATTTGGCTTTAGAATCCATTCAACCAAGCTTCAATATCCAAGCCTCTATTTGTCAATTTGTGGATATTGATAATATAGACCTCTTGACAAGGCTTTTTTCTCTTGAAAGGGATATATTGTAAAGCATCCCAATTGTGTCCAATAGGTCCATAAATTTATGGAAACACTGGTGTTTTTCCATTACCTGTGTTTCACATGCAATCAAGCCTCAAGTTCACTAGTTGTAGATATGTCCTATTGTTAGATATATTTTTCCATTATGAGATTTGTATAGCTTTCTCTCTTCAATAAATTCTCCTCTTCCACATGACTGGTCCATCCCTCCTTACATGGCTCAATGATATCTGCTTATATAAAATCCTAGTAGTAAGGAGCTAATCAAAATAACATTTATCCGAATATATTGATCTCCTTCATAACCTAATCTCCCTTCCATGAACTCCTCACTATCACATGGTAACACAAGGAAATTTGGAAGATGGAGAGGAAAGAAGCTTGGCCAAGAACAAAACATCTAGGTTTTATTTTTTGCAGCTTGACATAAATTCAACTATCATATTTGACTGGATAATCCTCCACCCTTTCATTATTTATGTGGGAAATAGAAATCACTATTTTTTTTGAGGTGGAGTTTCATTACATAGTGGAAATTTATTCCTGGTGGCTTTGAAAATATTCTGGTGATTAGACCAACCTCAGAACGACCTTGTTTGGTTGTAAACAAGTTTTTTGTCAAGATCTCATTATTAAACATAATGTCTATACCCTCCAATAGTGAATTCATCATTGACATCATTTTTTTAGACCTCAAACAAAACTTGTTCCTTGATAAGATCTTATCCATGTTAATACTCCATCCTCATCCCACATTATCAGCTTGTGCATAGTCCCTATCACCCACTAGCTATCTTCTAGATAGTTGTCTACAGTCTGCTCATACATACAATTGTCTTCTTAATGGAAAGGAATTTTGGTTCATAGATGAGAAATATATCACTACAAGATATTAGTCACCAGATACTCTATTGAAAACTAGATATCAACAAATGGCATAGTCCTAAAGATATGATTTCTGACCAAGCTAACTCAATTTGAGTTGGATGTTGATGTTACAAGTTCTCCATGTGATTTATCTACCTCTCATATAATTTGAGATTCTCAAATATTTGGTGAGTTGTATTTTATATTCAAATACCTATTTTACTATATTGACATTTGAGTTTCAATAAACCTGTGTTTATTTAAATCATTTTGGTAAAGCACCCAATGTACTAATGCTCTTAGGGTCAAACCCCCACACTACCACCAAAGTATGTACTTTGGTGAAAATATATTTGAGAAAGGTATTTATTTAGGTGATGAAATGTTAAAGAGGATTGGAATTTTAAAGGGGAATTCCTTTTATGATTTGAGGCTCAAACCTTTTATAGTGGCAAAGTTGGGTGGACATCTTTATTTAAGTGGTAGAAATTATTTGAGGGAAAATTCCTTTTAAAATGAATATGTAATTTTTTCATCGGGGGATTTATACCATTTTTTAAAGTGGTAATTTTTTTGTAAAAATGAAGACATATTTAAATAGGGAGCATTCATTTTTTTTAGTGATAGATTATTTTTTGTGGAATTTTTTAGTGCCCTTGGTATTTTTTGTAAAAAGTTCATTATTTATCATGTGAATTCCCTCTTTCACTTTCAGTTGTTGAAGATGAAGGTGAGGTCTAATCTAGTAAGAGGTTAGACCCCCTTATAGATAAAATAAACTTGTTCTTGCTTCTCCTTACCTTCATTTCTTGGAGGTCATTGTTATTGTGCTTGTGCGTCCTTGGCCCACATTGTTGTCATTATCATCAAACTTTTCACTCATGAGCACATCATTGGTAGAGTCTAATGTCACATTTTTTTAATGTTCATTATATTTTTGTGCCACTTTTATACTCATAGAAACATTTTTGGTAGAGCCTAATGTCTGAATTTCTAGACTAAAATTTTGTGTCACACACCATTCCCTTGTTTTAGGAGCAACTCTCTTGTTTTTAATGGTATCTTCTACAAATTGATCAAATTTTGGGTTTTATGTGTCATATAGTGTTTTTACTATATGGGATATTTATTTTTTTTCACATTAAGATTCATGGAGTTTTTTTATTCATGTTTGTATGCTTCATGTTGAGCACTTACTCTTTAGCTGTAGACTATCCCATCACCACCAGGGCCATTTTATTGAGATATATTTGTTCTGTATCTTTGATATTTTTTTGACAGTTGATAGTATCCTTCAATTTTTTTATATAGCTTAGTCTCCTTTTGAAGAGTAGCTATCTTTTTGAATGAATTTTCAGCATGTTAGTGTTTGATTAGTGGATTTAGTCCACTTATACAAACTTTTTTTTCATCACTCCACCCAATTAGTAGTATGGGGGGTATGGTATAGATCTCACTTCTTTAGTTGTCATATTCCTTATTAATCCTTAGTACAATGCATCTTACGGTAGTAGATTGAATTTAGTTGGTGAACCATTTTACACTATCGACACCTATGACAGTCTTTTTTCATAAGAGCTATTTTGGTGCATTTCAGTGTCAGTTGTTTTTTGTGATCAAGTAGTGGATCCAAACCACTCATGAAAATTTGAGTTTTATTGAGACTTTTAAGTCCACTAAATGCATTTGTATTTGATGGCCTTCATTTTTATATTACACATCTTTAGTATTATATTCAATT
Source organism: Torreya grandis (assembly GCA_037957365.1). Taxonomy (NCBI): domain Eukaryota; kingdom Viridiplantae; phylum Streptophyta; class Pinopsida; order Cupressales; family Taxaceae; genus Torreya; species Torreya grandis. The sequence continues at coordinate 4,422,234 of JARHVA010000239.1, read as the reverse complement.
ATTGATCCATTTTCTTTCTTGAGACACCTCATAGCATATGTTTTTTGCTCTCTCGGCTTTAGCTTTTGTTACTAGTTTTTGGGTACCTTATGATGATACATTTCATCCTTGGTGACTCTTTTTCCTAGTGTTTTGAGATCAATGTTTTTATATATTTAGCCTTCTATAGAGTACCAAATCCTATTTAACTTGGTGGTTATAGTGATTTATCATCCATGTACTCTGATGAGATGGATTAGTTACCATAGGGACACTTTGTATTTCACTATGATTTTTACATGGGTACCTGATTAGGTCTAGTTGTCAAGACCCATCAGTCTCTTTGCTTTATCCATTTTCACTCCTTATTCTACACTTAAAGAAGGGTGTTGGATTTAAATCATGTAATCTTATTTTAAGAGTTTGTTTATTGTTGGATATACTATTATATTTTATGCATGTATTTATTGAGTGCATAATAATAATAAAAATGCCTATTTTATAGGTTGTTCATGCAACAATAATTTATTTCATGAAATAACCTACCTTTAATTTTTAATAGGCACTCCCATGTACTTTTTGACTTGGTCATTGTAGAGACCCACATGGATATTATGAATACATTACATAGATTCTTTGTTCATATTTTTTTCTATGTGTACAATGTTTGTGTTATAGAAGCTATGGTAATGGTTTATAAGAGAGATCCTATTGGTTATGAGTTAATTTTGAACTCTAATAATGAATAACCATTTAGCCTTCCTATAGTAGTGATTTAATGTGATTGAGACATGTGGAATGATCTCAAAATCCCAAAAACTCAGGAACTTGAAATTCTAGAAACTCAGGGGAACACATAACTGTTAATTTTACCAATAAATAAGTGAAGTTACCATAGTTCTATTTTAGCATGAATATGAAATGTGGCATATTTTTAGAGCTTAGGAGACTTAGGTGACTCAAAATACTAAACCTTTTGTAATCATATAAAATAATGAATGATGTACGAGTAAAACATGTCAAACCTACATGAAATCTTTATTATGAGCCCAATTGGAGGAAATTGATGGTATTCAACATTAAATCCTCTGATTAATATATTCATATCAAGACAAGAAAAATTAGATCCATTAGTTTTTAAATCACATTAAATTAAAAATGATGGATAACCCAAGGTTCAAGATGACTTAAGATACTAGTTTAAGCTTATCTTGTTACGAATTTTACTTAGGTTATGTTGGATTTTGCGTAAATAACCCTTATGATAAATGTGTGATACACTAGTCATATCTCTTTAGGCTTATATTTCTCTAGTTATGGGTTTAAAAATAATGCGTCCCTATTTTAATTTTTTTGAAAATGGGGTGTGTGTGTGTGTTAGGGAAAAACAAAACCCTAAAAAATGCAATAATATTGAAAATCATTTTCAAAAAATCCTAACAGAGAACTAATTTTTTTTATGAATACAACAATATACTTCTAACATATAATAAACAACCATTCATACATAATTCCAAACTACCATTTCCAAACTATACACAAATTCAAACTATCTTCAATTTTGAATATGAATAGCCATAAAACCCTTCATTTATGAAATGACTATTATATGTAGTATACAACAAACCTAGAACTATCAAACTGATCATTTTGAATAAAAATTTTATCAATATAAAATCTAAGATGTTTGTGATAATAAATACACTATTCAATAAATATTATTTCTACATAAACACTTATCATTCTAATAATAACTATTAAAATTCATTTTCATAATATTCATAGCAGAGATAAACTAAGAATTCAAGTTGAGAGAGATGCACTCAAATAAATGCCATCTTATGTATCCATAAAAATAAAAAATAAATGTAAATCCTTCTTCGGACTCAAAAATAAGATGAACAAATGGGTTGAATCCAAAACATCATTAAATATAAATAAAACTATGAACAACCATATATCTCTTACAACTTCTATGAACAAAGTAAGAACAACCATGCGTATATATTTTCCAACCATCATTCTAAAATAAATTGTCATATGTATTTTTAAATGAATCAATAATGTAAGTATTTGTTTGAAATGAATGAAATATCATAGTAAAATATATACTCAGAGTATTAAGTATTTTTATCTTCTTCAAATGAAATTTGACAAATGAAATGAACACAACATACCTCTAACACATGTTATGAAAACTATATTGATGATGAAGCAATATACCTATAATTTCTCAAAATGTGTCTAGATCAAAGGAAATGTCAACCAAAGAATTATAAAATGTCAATAATCCTATTGGTTTGAAAATGCTAGAGTTAGGCTACCACCCAAATCTTTGTCAAATGAAAATGCAAAATGAATAAGCATTTACTCTTGAACCCTTATTGATCTAAAGTTAATTCTATAAAAAGTTTCCAAATCATGCTGAAACTAACTTTACATCATAGAGCTCTTTGAGAGCTTTTCGACGCATTTTTTGGAACGTAAATCCAAGTTTGGGAGCTCCTATTATGGCAATTTGAAGATTGGTCAAAAAATGTCACTTACGACATGTGGCATGTGTTTTGAGGTTGTTTTGACATTTGGACCTATTGGAGATCAACACTTGGCAAATGCTAAAGGTTTTAAAAAAAAATTCAATGACATGCCACATCATCAACATGCCATGTGGAGTCAAGCATGAGATAAGCTCATTGAGCAAGGTGGCGAGTTTGAAGGAAAGACCAAGTTTGAAGGTACATGTTTGGCACATTTACCAATGTGCATGCCTGCACTTAACACCAAGTCTCCCACAAAAGGGACATTGACATGTTCAAGGAGTCACTTAAGCTAATTTAAGCCTTGTTTAATCCATTATTTTATGCATGTGGGATAAAACAAGAGAAAAATGTGCCCAAGAAGAAGTCAAGCATGCCAAAAAAGGAGGGAAAATATTTCAAACTTCATGAAAAGCACCTAGAAAGGAGGGCTAACAGTTTGAACCCTTGACCTACCACCCAAAAGGGATAGGCCTTAACCACTTCAGCTATGGAGGTTAAGTCAATAATATGCAATTGATAATGAATCCACTAAGACAATCAATTTCACTAAGAAGAAAGAAATGGTTAAGTGGATTATCACTAAATTCTTTTTGCAAAGCATGGTTAAGAATTCACCTAAGGGAATGAACAAGCTTTGATAGATGTAGATAAGAGTTGGTGGGAACACTTCAAGATAGGTTTTTCATATGAAGTTTTTCAATTCTCACTTTTTGATAACTCTAAAATTTTGATCTCTAGAATATACCTGTATGGGTAGTCTAATAATGGATAAGACTTGAACTCATTTGATCAATTGGAGATAATAGCAGAATGCATGTTATAGGTTGAGTTAATTCCTTACAACACTTATTTGAATGCTATTTTGAATATATCTATTTTTGACACATGGATGTATAGATGCATTGTTAAGACCCTATGGGCATGTTTAGATGTTAGGTAGCATACACTTTTGGTTGTTTTCATTTGCTTAGCATATAAGTCCCATACTATGGCATTGTATTGCAACATGTCCACAACATTTATTGTATGTTGTTGACATTATAAACTTGTCTTGCCGTTACATTGGGAGTTGTTTCAGTTCACTGCTTTATAGGATGTGACATTTGGGCAGGAAGTTTTGGTATGTTGTGATCAAGTTATTGGCAGTTACAGATTCCTTTACTCATGCCATGTGTAGGAATTTTTAGTTGAGTTGTGAATCATTTATTTTGCCAATATTTATATTTTCTATGATTAGGTTCTATTTTCATGGATGCAGTAAACTAGTTATAAGATTTTAGGTGATAGTTAACTTTTGGAGACCAAAAGCCTCTTTTGTAGGGAGGTGTGATCCATAGTTCATTCTACAAAAAGTTTCCAAATCATGATGAAACCAACTTTACAGTGTAGAGATTGTTGAGAGATTTTTGACACATTTTTTGGAACATAAATCCAAGTTTGGGAGCTCCTGTTATGGCCATTTGAAGATTGGTCAAAAAATGTCATTTGTGACATGTGGCACATGTTTTGAGGTTGTTTCAACATTTGGAATTATCAAAGGTTAACACTTGGCAAATGATAAATGTTGAAAAAAATGGTTTGATGACATGCCACATCATCAACATGCCACATAGAGTCAAGCATGAGATAAGCTCATTGAGCAAGGTGGCGAGTTTGAAGGAAAGATTGAGTTCGAAGGTGCATGTTTGGCACATTTACCAATGTGCATGCCTGCACTTAGCACCAAGTCTCCCATAAATGGGGCATTGACATATTTAAGGAGGTGCTTAAGCTATTTTAAGCCTTGTATTATCCATTACTTGTTGCATGTGGGATAAAACAAGAGACAAATGTGCCCAAGAAGAAGTCAAGTGTGCCAAAAAAGGAGGGAAAATATTTCAAACATCATGCAAAGTGCCTAGAAAGGAGGGCCAATGATTTGAACCCCTGACCTGCCACCCAAAAGGAATAGGCCTTGACCACTTCAGCTATAGAGGTCGAAGTGTTATATAAGGCACAAATTTCTACTTGAAATTATCAAATTTTGGACTGTGTTTTTATTTTAAGAGGCTGAAACTTTGTAAAAGCTTTGGGAAAGCTTATGTAATGGATTTTTATCCATTTTCTGGCCATAATACTCAGTCTTAATACTCTATTTATCCAATTTTCATATTGGAGGAGTATATTTCAGCCCATAGAGGAGATTTTTAGGACATTTGAAGCAACTTTGTAGGTGTTATGAAGACTCACAAAATTCAAAGGTGCCGGGCTTAATTTCAATCATAGTGAAGGTGAATTATTGCATTGAGATATCAGCTTGTAGGAAAGTTGTTTATTATTTCCAGGTGTTTGAAGTGACCTTAATGGAAATGGTCCACTCCTTTGGAGAACCCAGAGATGTAAGCATCAATTATTGAGCCGAACTCTATTATCATGTTTCGTGTTTTGGTAATTGTCATTTTGATGCATGATTATGTTTCAATTTACTAATTTGGTTTAATTAGTAAATGAACTCATGCAAGTAATCTACTATTTGACAATTATAACACAATGTTATTAAAAAAAACTAGTTTTAATTGGTAAATGGAAGTAACAAGTCTTTTAACAATTCCAATCCAACTCAACAACCGAGAATGTTTTTGCCAAACATTTTGCAAGTTCTTTTGAGTTTTTTGAGAATTTGTTAATTTTGAGATATTTCAGTACTCGTACATAAAACTTCACTTTGAGTTTATCAGTGTAGTTTACGGATCACTTATATACCATGTCACACTCAATATGTTTTTATCTTTCAAGTTGTAACTCATTTATTCCAAATCACCCTACTAAACTATTTTCTAACTTTGGTATCTCTTTCATAATTCCACCAACTTTGGAGATGCACCAATTTTACTAAACATTATATGCATGGTACATCAACATGTTAACATTTTTTCCAACTTCATTTCTTGAATGCATTTAATGATAAATGACCAAATGTAAATCATGAAATAAGTAAACAAATCCTTTTAATCCTAATTCACATGTGCTATTGAATTTGAATATAGTTAAATGTAAACCATATAACTGATAACTTTATTAAAAAAAATTGTGTTAGTTGATATATCCATATATCAAATTATGTATAGGAGAGGAACCTTTGGGTTTAGGATAGGGTTTAAATACAAAACTAGGATAATATAGAACATAAATTATATTTATAAAAAAAATCAAATAAAATGAATAATTTGATATCCATAGCTAAGTTAAAAAATAGACATGATTTCATTGAGCCAAAATTCAATGGAAACAACATTATTGCATTTAATGACATGTTGACAAACAAACATGATTTCATTGAATTTGAAAATATACTTAAGTTACATTGCTTACAAGATAAGAATTGGAAAGATATTGTCAACAAGTTGCAAAATCAAAATATTTTTGGAAGAACATTAGAAATCAAAAGATATTTGAAATAACATTATAAGTGATGAAACTGGCATGTTTTTTTGATTTTTAACTCATAAAAACTGAATTTTGAATCTCTCTATAATCTAATAGTGTTCATAAAAATAATCATATAATTATCATTATGTTTTAAATAAACCATGTAAATTATTATGAATATTTATTAATGATTATGATGCAATCACTAATTAAAATTACATTAAACAAGTAAATGGTAATCAACAATTTAAATCCAGTTGGCCCCTATTATGTTACTTTGATATTTATGATGAATATGGAAATATTTTGAGTTTTTGAATAGGGTAATAAAATTTAAAATGGCATTTCCCTCATGTATAATAACCTTCACACATCAATTAACATTATATGGTATAACATCCATTGCATTATCCATGGTCTACCTAAGACTAGGTTATAATGCAAGTGATTAGGCATTACATAAAGTAGAGTAGGTAGATTTTTAGGTCCCATAATGACATCTAAACTTATGGAACCTAGAGCCTGGCAAGGCACATTGTCAAATCCTTTTATTTTACTATACTATTTTTTATAAGAATCCATATTAACACAAAATGTTTTTGAAAACATGATATTTCATATATTTAATCATAATCCATTATCTATTAAAAATTGTTTTATCCCTTATACAAAAAAATTTCTTGTACAAAAAATTGGGATATGTTGATCTATAATATGTTGAGTAGGCAAGACATCATTTTAAATATATATCATGTTTTATGTATTTTTTAATGTTTTAAAAAAAATGCAAATTAATTAGGGTTTGCATCATTAGGCAAATTTATGTCATAAATTTTTTCACAAAGCTACATATTAAATGCCTTTATAGAGAGGTGACCTATTAAGTATTTTTAACATGGAAATTTTAGCTAGATTATTTCTAAGTTGATCAATGATATCATATCCCTTGATTATAATAACTATCACCATAGATGGTACATAGGGATAAAGAGGGATAGTCTAAATTCCTTCATTCTATCACACATAATGCGACACCCTACCTCTTTTAGTTATGACAACATGGACTATAGGATATAATATAAACTTAGGGTGAATAATGAGAGTGGGATGGTAGTTGTCATGACCTTGAGGTCTAAAGGGAGGAGGAATAAAAGGACTCATTTGTTCCATTTTACATCTAGTGGTGACCAAAGAGATTCAAAATTTAGTTTTAAGTAATATGAATCATGAAGGAAGGTGAAATATTCTTCATGATTAGTTTTAAACTTCTTATTGTATAAATATTTGTCCTTTTTATTACATATTTGTTACTTATTTTATATATTAAATGAAAATAACATATAATTATGATTATCATATATTGAATTAGAAAATAAAAACTATACATATCCATTATATCCATGATTTAAAAAGGGGAAAATAGAAATCAAGTTTAAAAATTAGAGATAAATACATAAATATTAAATGTTATTAAAATAGAATGAAACTCTACATACTATATGGTTTGTTATCCTCAATATGAGGAATGGGTTTATGAATATGTTTTATCTATTTTTGAATTCATGTGACCCTAATAGGACAAAACTAATAGAATATTTAGATTGCTTAAGATGTATAATAACCAAATAACTATGAGTGTAACTAATAAAATATATTAACTTTCTATCTATGGAAAAAATTAAATGAATTGAATACTTTTAAAAAAAATTGTAGGTATCAAAGAGGATAAAGTCATCAATAGTGATTAGAACAGGGTTTGAAAGTGATCATATCTAGAAATAGAGTGTCAAAATGAGCCTAGGAAAGTCTGTAATTCTTATATTCTTAATCAGTGTGACACTGTCAACTAGAGTGTGGAACTATAATGAGTGCTTGTTATGATCTATGATAGTTTTGAATGTTTTACCTATGTCTAATGAGGGTTCTTATGTATGCATATATCTCGTATTCCATGTGAATGTCTTTGTTATCCTTATGTTTACTTTAATCCATAGCTATGCACTAAATAACCACTATGAATTAAGGACAATGGATGGAAGGGAATTTTTAAACTAACCTTATCCACATCCTTGTGGATAATTATTTCCTATGTATCCAATCCTTTGATGATGGAATTCAAACTAAATGTAGTTCTCACACCTACTGAGTGTGTGAAATCATGTAATATTAACATACAATACAATCATAATGTATGGTTTTAAACACTTAAAAAAGTATTAATTGACATTGTAAATTGAATTAACACTTATACCAAGGATTTATCCTTGGATGGGTTTCATATTTGGGAGCTTTAGGTAATTTCCTCTCAATGTGCAAGTTATTTTTCAATGATATGTACATCATTACTAGATATATAAATGCTTAGGATTAATCTGATTATATAAATGTCTCTTTTTCCTCTAAACTAGCATGAAAATGCATCGGCTAACCCATATGAACAATTTAAATTTAGAAAAATAACTATTAAATGAAATGAGGATAGGTATAACCTAAATGGATAGGATTGTAGTAGAGGACTTGTTTGAGTAGGTTTAAAATAATAATGAAAGTAGGAACATTAATTTGAGATCAAGAGATATCCTAAAAATGATATTAAGCTATATAGATTAATACTAGGAGTGTCTACTGTATCAATAATGGTAATATGGAAAGATCCATCTAATATATCAATAGATGTTTATGAGGAAATGTGAGCAAGAGTCATGTATTTGAGCACAAGTCAAGTATGTTAAGGTTTGGAAAAATACATATTTAAAAGTGTCTAATACCAAATATGAGTTTCTACACAATCCAACTAATAATAATCCCACTCACGAGGATTGGTTTGCACATTCCCATTGATTATATTAGTTCATTTGGTTTTTGAGTATTTACATTCACAAATTGATTTCAATGTAGACTACAACTGTGAGGTTTTTATTTTATTTTCATCTTGATATTTTATTTGCTTTACAACATAAGAAATTAACTTGAATTTGTCATCCTTACATGCTTTGAACTTTATTTGTGAAGGAAGCTTCTAAAACTTACATTTAATCATATTATTTCTATCATTACTTTTAATAGTTTTATTTGCATTCAGTAAAGAGTGATTTACATTGATTTTAGGTATGTTTTACTTTAGCTCAGTGTTCACTTCAAATTTAGATTTTATTTCCCTCTACATAATAATATAATAGTCATTAGTCTCTTTGTGAATCAAATAATCTTATGAATGCATAAATAATATATCACCCTAGTTAGAATATATATCTGTGTATTTAAAATTAAATATATTTCAATTATAATGATTGTATTGAAAATTAAATGTATTTCATACTTAATTTCATTAGTTTTTTATGTTATTCATACCAAATTTATTTTTAATATAAATAATAAAAATGATGAAGAGGGTGGATGGGAAGGAGAGGGCAAGAGGATGGGATGGAAGATATGAAATAAAAAGAAGGAAAAGATTACAAAGGAGATACAAAGTGAGGATAATAAAATATCAATCTAATTTAATGCAACATAATTTGTTGAGGTATGATGACCATTAGGGAGTGAGTTAATTTGATGTGGGAGTATATAGGTACACGTGTAATCCTACATCAACATAAAATATGTTAGATTAATAAAATTATCTAAGTAAATTTGTGAAAGTTTTTGATTGCATACAAAAATTATTTTTAAGTTATGTGAAAGTCTATTGATGTATGTAATTATTGCCTTAGTTTGAATAATGTTGTAAAGCTTTGTACAAGATTTTTTATTGAGTTTTATTATCAATCATAGAAGTGCATAGATTTGTGAGGAATTTCTAAATATCTATGGTATCTTACAGATCATTAGAGTGTTCACTAGAGTCTATGCATAGTCTACTTATTTTCCATAGAAGTAAAAGATTTTTTGTGTTAAAAAACTTCTTAAATGAGATACATATTTAACACAAAAGTACTATGATAACTTGTGATATGTTTGGAGCATGGGATTAACTTCAGGATTTGGTCAAGCGTTAGTACACATAATTCAAATATATCTTATTTGGTATAACATTACCACACGTTCAATATCCATTTAGAACTTATAAATAATGCATGGTGTATAATATCTTTGATTTATAATAAAATGTCACAGAGAGGTGGTTTAGATGCTTTTAATGCAAGAAGGCCACAAGTGGCTAGAGTTTCAAGACTTATAAATCTATCAAGATTGATGAAAATATATGCAAGTCTAATTAAAATGACATATTAAAGTGACACTGAGGTTTTATGGTAATGGATGATGAAAGTGACATTGAATTCACATAAGAAGTGCTTAAGAACCAAGTCATATAATAAGTGGTTGATGAACCTAATGATAAATTCTTGTGAGTTGTTGTAAGAATGACTAGTAAACCAAAGTTAAACCCTAGAAATTATTCTAGAAGTTTGAGTTTTGAAGAGCTAACTAACAAGATCACTGAGTTGTATAAGTATTTGGACTATGAGAGTATGGAAGATCCCAAGAGAGTTTATTTCACTGACATAAATTTTAAAGGTCATGCATCCTTATAGTGAGATAAATTTATAGATAAAATATAGTAAAGGTAAAGATAAAATTAAGATTTGGAATATATTTGACATAAATTTGAAGGATAAATACATTTCTATGAATTTTAACATGATTTTTTAAGTTTAAAAACTTACAACAAAGAAAGATGAGTGTAAATTATTATATTAAAGTGTTCAATTGACTTACCATTAGAGTGGGTCAAGTTGAAGATGATTCTAAGAGGTATGTAAATGGGTTGTGCATTAAAATGAAAGATGAATTTGATATGATCATACTATAATTTTTAATAATCCTATTAGTGTTCATTGAAGTGGGAAAAAATATATCACAAAAAATAAGGATCAACATGAGGAAAAAAATTCACACATCGACATGGATAAAGAGGTGAAGTAGAAGAATTTTCTCTATGAAATAAAGTGGGGAAAGTATTTTTAAATGAAATGGTGCTAATACTCAAATATTTAGATTAAATTTAATAGGTAAAGGATAGTAAGGACAAGGTAAAGGTTATAGATTCCATGTTACATATTTTATTGTGGTGAGATTAGACATAGACAATTTGAGTGTATTCATATGCATAATTAATTTGATAATAAAACTATTGTGAATGTTCAAATAATATAGGTTGATGAAAAAGTGTTATATCTATTCATTATATAGATGAGCTAGAAACTAGATAAACTCTCATAATTAAGAGATTGTTATTGAAGCCTATGAAAGAGGTGAATAGTCCTATGCAAAGAAATATTTTATTCAAAACCATTTTTAAGTCGTGAGATAAGTGCTAAAATTTAATTTTTGATAGTGGTTGTAAATATAATATTATTTCATAATAATTTGTAGATAAGCTTTATCTAAAGATAACTGTACATTTGAATCCACATAAGGTTTTGAGGATATTATAAGGACATCATGTTTGATTGAACAAGTAATGTCTAGTAAGTTTTAGAATTGGTATATATTAGGATGAATTAATGTGTGATGTAACTCCCATGGATATTTTTTTATTTTTATTGTAAATTTTAGTGTAATTTTTTTATTATATTTTATAGTTTTTCCTACACATGTATTTAGCTTGTGTAGATGAAATATTGAGGTCACTTAGGTGTAATAATAGGGTCATTAAGTTACACATGCACATGTATAATTTATAATTAAATTGGTTGGTGTGGATGCTATTACCATAACCAATGTTGACATTTTACTCATGGTGATTACTATTCATTTAGAAATTCATGTGTTCACACTACCAAATGTAGGTGTATTTTTGCCTTTATTCTCATATTTATGTACCTCTCCTCAAAGCTAATTTCATATATTATTATACAATATATTATTCTTATCATGTTTGGTTCCTCTTTTACTACAAGAATTTCTATTTTTGCATTTTAAAAGTCTAGTGTGTTTGAATCTCACCAGTTCTTAATCATGGCCCATTCTGATAGATCATGACTCATTTTGACATGGTATTAGAGCAGTTTATAGTAAAATTAAGAACTTTTTTTATTTTAATTCATTTTGGAATCTCAAGTAACTAATTTTTTTATAGACCTTTTATTTTCTAAGTATGTTCTTCTCTAACATCCTTGGATGATCAAGAAATAAAAACATAACAAGGGATGTGATCTTTGTATAAGTGATTTTCTAGGTCTTCTAATATATGTCATTGAGTCTGGAAGGCCTTAAAATGATACTATTTCCTATCAGTTCATGAAAAATAGATTTTTGTTGTAGAAACTTAGTTTTTACAATTTTTTGGGCTACTCAAGTATGTAATATTAATTATAAAATTATATTCATATAAATTTGCTCATCTACATTATCGTCATTAATATTCCTATGAGTTAACAATAATTATGTTTATCTAATTTATCCCCACTAATATAATATCCCCATCAATATTTATTCATTCACTAACCTTATTATATCACACTTTATTATTAATTAATTTAAAACATACCTTAATCCTATCGTTATCTATCTTATTCATTATTTGGGAATTTAAAATTCCCATAGTCCACCTACCTACCTACACTAGCCTATCCATAGGCTCTCATACACCCCTAATCCCTAATATTCCACATAATCCCTATCGAATCCCCAGTATAATCATAATAAGGATTATAGAATTGTCTAATTCTAGAATCTTCTCTATTCTCACCCCTCTCCTTTAGAAGCCTCTACATCTAGAGGTTTCCAAGGAATTTTGAATTCCTTTTAATTCTCCACCCTTGATATCCTTATTCCAAATTTAAATATCCACCATTGATCTTTCTCTCATAGTTATATTAAACCACTCTATTCCTCCATGGAAGGCCATCTTGGGAATCCATAATAAGAAATCAAGGGAGGAATCCATGTCTAACTAGTCACTGAATCATCCAATCCTTCATCAATAATCTTTGAATCATGTCATCATAATGTCCAATATGAGTCTAAGGTAAATATAATTATTTAATTTTTAATCCATTTAATCATGGTGTAGATATTTTATCTTTAGGATCATAGTTCTAGTTTTGATTTATGTTCATCCATTTACATTCTAGTTCTAATGGCTCTAGACTTTAACTAGGTAGTTTGATGTTTGGGTTTGAATTGCCATATTTAAATCCATATTTTGCCCCAAAATCCTACTAAATTTTTGAAACCATGGTGGTACCATCACTCTTAATTTTATTTTTTTTGGATTTCTAGTGGTGTTCTGGAATTTTGCAGGGTTAATGGAATAATGAAAATTATTGGATTTTTGAATTTTTCCATGCACAGGTGGAATCCATGATTTTGCACTAGTATTTGAAACCTTGTAGTCATGGTTTTATCTTATTAATTCATGGGTTTTAATTAAAAATTTACCTTTACCACTAACTATTTCCTCTAACTTTGTAGGTTTGGCCCCTCGACAATACCACAACTCAAAAATTGTGACCTTGTCCTCAAATTTGTGACTTCACATGAAGAGTAGTGATTTTGCCTAAACTGATAATAGTTTGTCTTGTAGGTTTAGTAAAATAATGAAAATTTTTAAAATTGTGTTTTTTTTATATAAGTGGTTATTTTTTACTATTAACTTTTAGTTTTTTAGGTTCTAAACTCAGGCATCAAATCACTCATTTTACTTGTCAATTATCTATTTTATCTAACTCTAGGTGCTTATTTTGTGTGTTCTTGTGTGTTTCAAGTTTTTAACCCTCTATGTGTAAATTATTTAGGTTGGAAAATGTATCAAATAAGCATATGGTTAGTAAACCCACAAACACAAAATATCTAATTCAATAGTCATGACATTATGTGGCTAACTTTGGTATTGCAACATAGAGTTGAGATATTGTAATTTTTTGGTATGTCCATTAAAAATGTTGTCCTATACCATACGGGCTTGAAATTATCACATCCTATATTTTAAAATGATATTAACCATCACACAATCGGGCATCTAACCCCCTTTTGTTATTGTGCTTAAGGGATTTTCACTCTAAAAACATATTTGTTACTAACCTATTATATAAGAGGATTTCTTGTGATATGTTGACTTAGTAGGTGCAACAGTAGGAAAGAGGAAAATATAGTGTATCATCCATAGTTAAGAACAAAACACAAATCCTCTTATTCATTTTTCCTTCTTCAACAAAATTGGTACTCATGAAATTTTTAGAATCATGATATTTATTTGTGAACTCACAGTATTGTAGTCTATAGTAGTGATTTCACAATTTCCATATTTTATCATAATTATGTCTATATGTTATCATCCTTAGATGATATAAGGAACATTTATGATAAATATTTAACTTAAACAAACTTTATTATTAGATTAATTAGAAACTTTGACCATTTTTGATAAGTATCTCAATATTCATTTTGTGAAATTTTGATAATTCCTAATCAGTTTAGTTTTTCATCTATCATTTGTAAATAGACATTATAGACACCTAAGAAACTTGTCATAACCTATGTATGTGTCTATTTCTATTATTATTTAAAAACCTTAAGGTTTTTTAGTTTATCACAAAACTGCTAATCTCAATTTATAGTTAATAATGATTTTGTCATTGTCAATCATGATTTTATCTTGCTAACTATGGTTTTGTAGGGCGACTATTATAGTTAAATAACCATTAAAAAATCATGACTTATGACCTACATTTTTTCTTTAGAGTTTTCATTTTGTAATTTTTAGTTGTGATATTGACTTGTGTAATTGTGATTTTGCACTATTTTTGTCTTCAAAATTATTCTTTTTTAGTGCATTTTTTAGAGTCATTTTTAGTTATTTTTCAATCATTATGGGCCTCCCACAAGGCCCAAATTATTTTTTAGTATTTTCCCCTTGACCCCTCAAGGGTCACTTCCCCTTGAACCCATTGGGGGCTACCGCCCCCAAACCGTTGCATTATGGCCAACTCACCCCAAAGGAATTATAGAGCCAAATCATGATTTTTTAGGGTGTTTTTCTTAAGGCCTATTGGACTAACATATTTTTTCTTGTAGGGATAAATTTATAATCTATTTTGTCTTTATAAAATAATATTTTATAAGTCATATGTTGGTTTAACTTTATTGTCTTATAAATTTACCCTCAATATTATCAATCAAAACTACTAATCCTTGTCTTGCAGGTTACCTCCTTTTGAGTGCCACTTGAAAAATACTAATTTTGTGCTTTCAATCTGCCTATCAAAAACTCCTTTTTGCACTTTTAAAATAATTTTAGAATCATCTTTATTATTTTTTATTGTATATATCATTTTATCTCTTTATATTATATATTCTTACTTCTTGTATATATCACACACTTAATCTTAAATCAATTAATTAATATTTTGGTCTACTTATTTATCTCCCAAGGCTATGGTTGGTGTATGATCTCCTCCTTTCATCCTTGTGATGATTCCTATGGGATCAAAAACCACCTATATACCTCATTTTATTTTTTTCCCTAGGGGGTTATTGATCATGGATTTCACAACCACGCACTAGCCTAAACTCCATTTTTTAGTGGAGTCTAAATATTGGGAGAATTGTCATTTAGTGCCAAAGTAGAATTCCCCATAGAGGGTTTTGTGGAGTGAGGGGAAGTTAAGCTCTAAGATATAAGGTATTTAGACAACATATTATATGGACTTGGGCCCCATTGTACCTTTACATATATTGAGGACACACCTAGAGAGCCTTATACAAACCTAAAATAATATCCTTCAACCATAATAGGTGCCTCATTATCATTTTTAATATCATCTCCTAAGTAGCCATCATATACAAATTGGGTTGAGAGGTTTCAATAAATTCTATAATGGGTCATTGGCCGATAACCTCACCTGTGAAGCCATTTAATGGTGAAAGCAAAAAGTTACACACCCTTAAGTCTACTAATAATATATTTGTGGCTTGCTTGATTTGGTGTGTGTTGTGTTAAACCATTAGTATTTATGAGTCAAGTTAGCCTTCACCCAAATATATATACCTATATAAGTCTTTTTCACATATCATCTTGTATATCCTTGCCTTATCATTCTATCATCTTGTACATCCTATCATCCTATTGTACATATCATATTTTACATCCTTATCATCATCCCATTGTACATATTATCTTTTTTTATATCCTTTTACATGTAATCCCCTCCATGTCTCACCATATCTACCCATCACTGGTCATAACCCCATCACATACATATCCAAACCACAACTTGTTATCCACATCTTATCCCAATTCCACTCTATACATAATTAATCATTTGTCTTATCCTTACCCTCACCTAATCACTCATCCTCCATCTAGTCTAATTTCATCCTATCTTATCCTAGTTGGCTCTTTAGGTCACACATGTGTCCAAATCATCCCTATCTCATTTACATTACCCATTCTCATTTCATTTATTCTATCATATCCATCACATAATCCTATCACATCCCATCTTGATCACATTAGTACAAGGCTTGAGCTAGTCCTCATGTTAGTCATCCACATAATCCTATCATCCTAATCCACTATCACTCATCATATTTCTCAGATATCATACCTGGCCAGTATCTTGTTAGCATCTTATCACTTTGTCAGTTTCAATCTAGCAAATCCATCATCATTAATTTAATCATCTCTAGTCTAATTATCTTTCCTATTCATAACTAAAACCCATCATATCATCTTCTGATAGGTGTGAATCTAGGCACCCATCAAATCCTAAATTCCTTTTGCTTGCTTGAAAACTAGGCATTAATAATAGGTCATTAACACTTATTTTAATATCAATCTAAAATATGATCTTAGTCTTATGTCATCTCTCTCATCTTCATCACCAATGATCCTAACTTGGTCCTTTAAACCTGCTTTGTTTTATAAATAATCTATAATACTTATTCTACCTCTTCTTTGGCCCCCTTTATCACCCATTACCATGAATTTAGACCTTGCTCTCATAGATCAATACATATTTTCTAACAAGGATGAGATCCTATTATGGTTTATTATGATGGGTGTTCCACTTCTTGAAGAGGTTTATCCCCTTAAACTCATTTCACCCCCATTCAAGACCCTTGATGTGAGTCCCATTCTAATCTTCCACCTAATACCCATCATCCATCATCTACCCCCTTCTACACTAGCAAAGGGAATCCAATCTTTGCCACCTCATTTACCACCAATCCATCCACCTAGCCATGTCAAAAACCATCTGATCTCAAGTTGAATGCTTCCACATCAAAAAAATAAGTAGGACCTTATACTCCCCTTCCTATTTCCTTGGAAGACATTTTCAAATAACTTGGTATCGCTAACATGATGATCTACCCACCCATCTAACATCTTTATTGCACCAAGCCTAAGCCATCTAGGTATAAAGCTAATTAATATTATGCATATCACCAAACCTGGGGGCATACTATTAATCAATGTTGTGATTTCCAAGACTTTATCCAAGACATTATTGATCATGGTGACATAGTAATCAAAGATGAACTAAATACATCTATTCCCCTAGGTGAACAAGAAAAGGAATGTCAAGATTTCATTCCCACTCATGATGAATCCCTTCCCCTTCCAATCCAATATTAAGACACCACACCCATCTTCCATGGTCCCATCATTAAATTTGAGTCTATTCTCCATGATCCTAGTCCTATTATATCCCATAACCCCTTCCAAGGGCTTGTCTTTATTGAACCCATTAGTCTTCCACCATCTCCCTCTCACCCATCACATCAAATACCCCTTGTTGAGAGGTTAATTGTGGATAATCATTCTTCTACTAGCAACATCACATCTTGTACACTAATGACAACATTAGGATTATTATATATATCAAGATCATGTTCAACACCAGTATTTGAATTAGATTACTCATCTGAAACATCATCCCTCATTGATATCATCGTAGATATTGATAATGCCTATATTTTTTAGGAAGCCTCTATTTTGGATATCTCCAATCCATCAATAGGCATACCTTTGGATCCCAATCATGATGATGAAGTCATAATAGAGTTATTTCAATATTTATCTACTAAATATTGTCAAAGTGAATTTGATCTTATTATGGATACATCTATTATAACTAGTCCTAGTAATCTTTATACGTATCTTAAGGATATTTTCTCTGATGTCAAAACTAGGTCTCCTAAGAAATTTTATTAATATTATGTTTCCCCATCACCACTCATTGACCTCATCATATCATCTACACCACCTTCATCTATTATAGACCCCTTTTTCCCCATAAATGATCATTTAATCACCTCCCTCCATAGGGATGAATAGGACCATACATCATTAGACTCTACCTCAAGCACTATAATAGGTGCCACAAATACAAAGGTCCAAAACCACGTTCCAAAATTCATACATCATGATCAAATCATCTTTGATCCCATAAGCCAAAATTAATAAAAATTAAATCATCAGCCTACTCAAATAATGTCCTCCCCTAGTAAAGCCTAATATTTGGCACTAAGAGACTATCAAAGTCAAAATAATAATTGTATATCAAGTCAAAAATCAATATCCTCTAGTGAAGACCAAAATTAGGCACTAAGGGGAACTTAAAATCAAATCTAGTAAGAGAATAAAAATAATGTCAATAGCACTATCAGTGTGGCTGGTCATCCTTCAAATAATCAAATCAAAGATGAATAGCAAATTCAAAGTGTCTTAGATCTCCTACAGTCCATTGTAAATTGTCACTAATAAAATGAATAATGTCTAACATCTCCAAAGATGTATATGACTACTACTCATAATCCTCCATCACCCATCATACCATCCTATCTTGATCAAATCATCCATGAAAATCAAGATATAATTGAATCCATACCTCCCATCACCTTCCTAGGTAGCATTATCTCTCTTGGGGGTGATGAATATACCTTTTCTAGATATGTGGTGGGGTATCTATCAAGAATCAATGGACATAAAGACCCCAATACATCTAGTAGTATGATCATAACATCACACATCTCTAAGATAGGTGTTGGTTGATGATCTATGTAGTATCAACATTCTTTAATCTTACCTTTATCCAATAAATTGAGATGCCCAAAAATAATTAAAAAATAAAAAATAAAAAACTAAAATCATTCATCCAATGGTGAGAACTAGTCTTCTATCACCTTAGGAAAGTACCATGATAAAAATTGGTTTCTAGCATCATGGTAAAATAGTATATTACCTAAATAGTACCATAACACATAGGGGAAAAATATATTTCTTTCATATCCTTTGACAAACCATCCATACTCATCAATCCATCCCTTGTCCATATCCTCCATCCATTCTTCCTATCCATCATCTACCATCATGTCCTCCATCCTATCTATCATTCCTTCCTAACTTGACCTTTGTAAGGAAGTGGAAGGTGTCTTGAGACATCTTCTCAAATCATCTTGGCATATCACCCAATGGAAACTTAGGTAAGTAAACATCTAATTCCTTCATGATGTGTTCATTTACAATCCCTAGTCCCTTCTTCCATGGCCCCCATCCCCTTTTACACATCACCATCATCCTTGTTGTCATCACATCCATCATTCCATAAATCTTTGTCTTGGTTTCTAGGATTGGCATTCCATTTTTTATTAAACCTATTTGTATAGTGTATATACATATCCCAAAAAATACCTAAAAATTGTAATATGTCAAAAAACCTAAAAATCATAAAACTTGAAAAAATGTTAAAAATAGTCCATGGTGTATTATCTTATACCTAATCCCCTAGGTACATCCATATTCATCCATTTCATATATAACCAAATTAGAATTCTCATCCATCCCTCCGTCTCTTTAATCTCATCCTTTTGACTAAGTATTATTAACATGCATCACCTTGTCAAAGAATTTAATCTGGAACCCATCACTTTTTATCAGTTGCCTGTTCATAACTAGCACCCATCAACTCAATTCTTTGATAGTATGAAAGTTAAATAATCCCATCACCTTCCTTAACATTTCATCTTCAAACGTATCACCCATCAAATCACTTTTTTTCTAGTATGGAGGGTATGTGATCCCATCATCTCCTAGTCTCCTTTCTAGATTAAACTCTTATAGGGCCTTGTATATTGGTAATCCTTGGTCATCACTTTTATAAAATCATTTTCCTTTAACACCTTTCAATTCAATTTCAAGACCACATCAGTACTCCAATAAATTATCCCACCCCATCCCATCATCTATCCTTTTATCCTAAACTATGGGAAACATCTCATATGTATTGATCCTAATCCTAATCCAAGTTCCTAAATCCATATCCACATATATATCCTTATCCCATTATTAATCATAATCATTATTATTATCCTACCTAATTCTATCCTAATTCTATAATCACATCATTATTATCCTAGTCCAATCCATCACCTAATCACCCATCCCATCATAAGATAGGACATTATGATGTTACATGAAGATACGTGTATGTATTATTTTTATGCTCTGTAATGTTTGACTTGTTTGCATCATGTATATATATTATTTATAGTATGTTTTGTTTTATTCATGTATCTTTTTATATATTGGATAATGAATGAGGATTTTATGAGGTCATCAAAGCTACAAGTACCCTCGATTATGTAGAGTTCACTATTTGCCTCCTTTTCTACACTTTGGCATAATAACCTCTTGGTCATGATTATGTCATGGGTCATAACTGAAAAGTGATATATTTATGGTATTTTTTAGAATATGATGAGCCTTATGATAGTTATGATGGATTGATCATCTACACCCTCATCCTTGATCTAATCATCTAATCATCCTTGTTTCCATCACTCATTTCAACCTCTTAATCCATCAGACTAACATCTAATGTTTTATCCTCATCTCATCAATTGAGTCATATCCTCCAATCACTAACATCATCCCCTAATCACTCATCATCATTGTCTCCATATTCTAGATAGAAATACATTAACTTGAGGTCTTTTTAGACTATGTAGGTATCACTTGACTACTTTTTAGTGTCCAAATATAGCTCAACCAGTATCTCCAATTTCCTCATCAGCATCTCTTGCATCAATCAAATCTTTGAGATATAATCATTCATAAATTGGTCTATTGATTAATCACCATCCTTCCAATCATCTACGTAATCTTTTCATCAATCTCCCACACATGTCAATTGGGCCCAAAAAATCACCATGTCCATCTTTTCTTCCATCAATCATTGATTGGTCATCAATTATCACTCCCTTACATGTGTCCTTGTTAGGAGAATCATCATTAATCATATTATATCCCATTGAGTTTACACAATTCAATCTTTAGGTTACTTGATCATATCATTTATTTTCTATCATCACATGCATCATATTAATTGATTTAGCTTTGAGTTATACCCATCATTAATCAAAGCCTTATCTATTTTAGCCTATATCTCTCCCTTACATCTGTGCTTTCTTTGGATATGTCTAAATTTTATGGAATTTTAATCCTATCATCATGATGTTATGGTTTATTCCCTCTTGGGATGTGTCAACAACCCTAACACCCATCACCTCTAATCTGTGTGTCTGTGTCCTTACTAGGGGCATCATCAATTTATAACTCATTACTCAAGTAAAATTTATCTTCTTCATCATCTATCTCAAATCTAGCATCCCATCCCCTTATCTAATCCTCACATCCCACCCATCATTTCTTCTTTTGAGTGGCCATCCATCTCATTCTTCCCCACATGTTCCCTTGAGGGGGCATCATATCGCCTAATGTTATTTTCCCTGAGATCATTTAGTAACATTTTTCCATAACATGGTTTTTATTTGAAATAACATTAATCCTTCCACTTTTCTCCACTCACAAATCCATTTCAAACAGGGTAAAAATGTATGTATCTAAATTCACTCGCCCACATTATCATCACTAATATTCCTATTAGTTGACACTAATTCCACTTATATAATTTATCCCCACTAATATAATATCCCCTATCAATATTTATTCATTCAATAACCTTATTCTATCACACTTCATCATTAATTCCTTTAAAACATCCCTTAATCCTATTATAATCTATCTTATTTACTATTTGGGAATTTAAAATTCCCATGGCTCACCTAGCCACCTATACTAGCCTATCCCTAGGCTCTCCTACACCCCTAGTCCCTAATCATCCACGTAATCCCTATCTAATCACTAATATAATCATCATTAATCATAATAAGTATTCTAGAATTATCCAATTCTATAATCCTCTCTATTCTCACCACTCCCATTTAGAAGCCTCTAAATCTAGAGGCTTCTAAGGAATTTATAATTCCTTTTAATTCTCCACCCTTGATCTCCTTCATCTAAATTTGAATCTCCACCATTGATATTTCCATCTTATTTCTATTTAAACCACTTCATTCCTCCATGGAAGGCCATCTCAGGAATCCATAACAAGAAATTAATTGAGGAATCCATGTCTAACTAGTCATTTAATCATCCAATTCTTCATCAATAATCCATGAATCATGCCATCAAAATGTCCAATCTAAGTCTAAGGTAAATATAATCCTTTAATTTTTCATCCATTTAATCATGGTGTAGATCATTTAGATTTAGGATCATAGTGTTGGTTTTGAATTATGTTCATCTATTTTCATTCTAGTTATAATGGCTCTATACTTTAACTAGGTAGTTTGATGTTTGGGTTTGAATTTCCATAGTTAAATCTATATTGTGCCCAAAAATCCTACTAAATTTTTTTCATAATATTGAAGGTTTTATCTAAAAAGTCATCATAAAATATTTTTTCAAAAAAATATTGGGTTTGTGTCTATTTTTACCATCTTTCTAAAGTTTAGCTCTTAGTCACATGGGAGTTTAGCCTGTGGTCACTCCCAACCCAAAGGGGATTAAATTTGTTTCAAAGATTGAAATTATTTTCCAAGAAAGAATTTTTATTTATAATTTCAAAACCTTTCATGAAAACCCCTCTAGGTTTGTTCATGGTGTCTATAACTTCTCATAATGTTCTTTGAAAGCCTTTTAGCACTTGCTGGAGGTGTCATTTTATATGCTAGAACCTACTTGTGAATTCATCATGTCATAGCTATTTTTAGCCTAAGGAGGATGTGTTAAGTTGTCATGATGGTCCTTGAAGTTATTTCAAGGGTGTCAACATCTTATGAAGCCTAAAGAGTAGTCTTTTCTTTGTTTGACAAAGTTAAGGATCTTTAGTAAAGGTTAAGGTAGTTTGACAAGGTTAAGGTTTCCATTTCACATTGTATTTACACCCATTTTAAGTAAATCCTTGATAAGAAACCTTGATACTAAGATGAAGAATATTTTTAAACCTTGTCTAAGTTATAAAATGAGGTCGAAGTTGTATTTAAGGTCGTTCTCTATGGTATACTCATTAAATCTTGTTCCAAGCATTGATTCACCCTCCAAAGTCATCAAACGACCCTTAAAACATGATATATAAGTCATCTTGCATTATAAATATATGAAAAGAGAATGTTTTGATGTCAATTGCATTAGGAATGACCTCAAAAGAGTCTCATTAACATCATAGAATCAAGATAAGGTAGTTTCATATGCATAAAGGTCTATTTTAGGGGTCAGATCCACTTCCCTCTCATCAAATGGGCCCCACACATAAGAAACCATGACCTTTCAACTTCCAAAATTGTACCACTTGTTTTAAAATGATTCATAAATTATATTTTCCATCCCATCCTCTAATGGAATTTTAAATTCTCAATCATTAGAAAATGAAAGAAAGTTACAATTTTTATAGGAGTTTTAGACTTGTACAAATCTATAAAGTATGGCCATGAGTAGAGGGAGTTATAAACCTATATAAGGGACTTATTTTAGACACAATGTGAAAAAATCTAGGAATTTAAAGGTTAAAAAGGTTAAAAATCAACCTACTTCTTCCATCAAGCTCTTTGGCAGCTCAAGATAACTTTCAATTTTTTTATTAGTCCATACATGAGAGAGAAAATGAGGAGATAATATAGTTGGCAGAGGAAGGGGTTATCATGACCTTCACATTATTGGAACTGGTTTTTGGATTCCATTCTTATGTTTTATGAACAATAGATAAGAAGTTAAGCAGTTAAGTTTGCCTTCCTCATTTGTGCCAGGATCAACTTTGCATTAGTTTTAGTGCATTATTAGAATGGTTTTGAAAATTAATACTTGATGTGTGTTTCAAGAGATTTAAAGATCCATATTCATCACTCTCCACCCTTGTTTCACATGTGTGAGACCTAATAAGTAAGTAAACATTCATTTTTTCTCCATTTATAGACTACAAACAAGTTTCTTCACATTGTATAGTTTTTAGTGCATAAGATGGAGGTTTTTGTTGGTTTTAGGTTGAATTATGAGTTCCTTAAGACCATTAACTCCTTATTTTCCTCCCAAGCTCATTTGAGTCATTAGGTCAAATAATTCCATCATATTCTTCCTAATGTAACTATCATTCATGGATGTGATCTCCATTGCAAAATTAGGATAGCATGAGTATTGAGAGTGTTATTAGGGTTATAGATTTGCACACTAGCTAAGGATGGGATTGTTCATATCTTCTTACTCAAATCTAATCTAACATGGGACTGATCCTAGGCTATGGGTATCCTAAAAGTGGATCATACCTCTGGAGAAGGTTGACTTCCTTATGGATCTATCACCTATACTAAACCTAAACTAGCACCTACTTGGAAAAGGGAGAGAGAATTGACAAAACTTATAAAAGCATGTAAAAAAGGGGTATAGAACCAATGGTTTAATCACTCCAACTCACACAAGACACACTATGAGACACTTTTCAAACCAAAAAACATCAATCTCACATAAATATTTTAGAACAAGGCATTAATCAGTTACCATATTAGTAAGATAGGGCACATATCCACTTTCAAATGAGATAATAAACTATAATTTATGCTTATAATGACCTGTGATATGATTAAGTCCTTCTTGAAGGTGAGAAAAAACTCATACATAGACAAAGAACATACATTCAATTAACTACAATACATGAATTCATAAAACACACTTCAATCTAGATTTTAAAATGATGGAATTCAATCTTTATTACATTAAAAGGTGTTATAGTACAAATATTTTCAAAGTCTATTCATACCAAAAATAGAGATAGAGGGGTCCATTCTAAGGCTTAAAAGATTACATTTATATAAAAAGGAGAGAGAGAGAGAAATATGTATTGGAAAAATACCAACCACTTATGATATATGAGCACCAATTTGAGGATGTGACTAATTTAATTTCTTATCAAGAAGGCACAATTTCAAAGGCCTTGTAAAATAATTAAATTCTCACTATCCTTATTCATCCACCTGGTCATTATCTCAAGATTCCATGCTACTTTCACTTGATCTATTGATGAGGATCATGTCCTAGAACTGGCTAAAAAGTGCCACATTTGCATTAGGTGGCTAACTATAATTGCATTATCAAAAATGATCAATACTGATAGGTGAGACATAGGTCCACTATAGGTGAAAACCTATCTTAGACCATTAGTTTTCACATAGTCATAATATCTATAAAAGTCTAAAAACTACCTAACTTTACTTCATGGTCACTGGTTTATCTTTACCTTATGTATTATACCCAAAATATCTATTATATGGAGCATTAATGGAAATGTTTGCTCTCTAAAATATTTCCCTAGTTTAACTATGGTTCACCTCCAAGCTCATCTCTTTGACATTTGATTTACCTAGGTCCATTTAAAATTCTTTAACTTTCATCAAAAATGTCCTAAGATAGCTCTCGCTTATTGGCTATCAATTTCCAACACAGACCATCTACATCATGCTCAACTATCTTTATGTTCATTGGCTCCACATATATGCTAACTTATTGACTCTGCCTCACTTTGTTGATATATCTATGCATGGATTCCTATGAGCCATTAATTTTATACCAATTGAATGTGCTTGTACCATTTATCCTTGAATCATTAGCTCTTTGGATTCATTGACCAAATTGACTTTATCTCACTACATCTGATCTTGATGAGCAATTAAGTGCAAGCCCTTGATTTTATATCAAAAAATCCCTTTGACATGTTTACTTGATCATGTACCATCAGATCAAGATGTATGAGTTCATACACACCATAGATATCCCTAGTCTCACTTTCTTATTAGTTATTGTACTCTATTAGATCATTGGTATGATTAAATGTGAATCCTTGATTTAGCTTAGACCCATCCTTTTTTCAGTGATTTCACTCCATTAGATCTTGGCTTGATTATCTTTCACCATTATATTATGTCCAACTTATAGAATTTAAAAAGCTTAAACCTAGGGACCTTTTGATTTGGTTGAAACCAATACAGATCATTAGATCTTATGTGTCAATATGAGGGCTCCTACACACTGTTAAATCTCAACAAACTTTAAACCTTTTAAGGACCTTTTAAACCCAAATAGTTAATTGTCTTGATTAAAATTGACGTTCATGCTAATGTCATTTGATTTCCATGAAAACATATTTGACATATTTAAAATCATGAATTTTAAGAATAGATATATTTTTGCCCAAGTTTCATTTTGACATTAGCGTAAATGTCTTATGTTGCAAGTCCAGCTTTGAAGGCTTATAACTTGAAGCACAAAAGTCATGAAGGGGCCAAATTTGTTGGAGATGTTCTCAAGGATGAAATGGATGAACACGTTTGATCCATTGGTCCTATGATCCTTTTGAGTGAAGATATAAAATGCTCAAGTTGACTGATCTATTCATTATTGCAAGATGTCCTAATGAAGATTTAGTTTATTTGGCTAAGTATGAGAAACTTAACAAAACTTGACTAAGGATCTAACTTTTAACATGCACAACTTCTACCATGATTTGATGGATAATATAAAACTTAGTACATAACAACTAGGGACCAAGTTAGACAAACCCATGTGATTAATTTTTCTTGAGCCTACCACACATTTAAGATATGGCCTCTAAAAATTGCCTATTTAAAATTTTTACTACTTCCACTGAATTCTTAGACTAGGCAAAATTTGGTATGTAGACCAAAATTGGTCAATAAGTCTTTTAGTTGTGTTAAAGATACACATAATCTACTTCATGTTATGGCCACTCCCTGCTCGGTCACCCTCATACCCCTTACTTCCCTACACTCAGAGCCACTCTCATCATCAACCCTTGAGAGACTACCCTTCATTTAGGTACTTATAGGCCTAAGATAGTCCAAATAAATGGAGGACTATTATGATGAGATATAGAGAAACATTGAGGTTCCTAAGAAATCATAGGAGTCTATGAATAACATGGTAGATGGATTAAATGGGGTCCAACAAGATTAACCCTTAACCTCATCTCTAAAAGAAAGGTAGGATCTCATAGTCATGATAGGATTTTTAAGGCATGCTAAGGAAGGTAGACATTGTTAGGTTGAAGTGTGGAAGGTATTTAAAGACATTTTGGACCCATAAAGACTTATCGATAAGTGTAGAAATGAAGAGAGAAGATGCAAATAGGATCAATACTATCTCAATCATCCCATAATGAGGGATCAATCAAGAATTTAAAAGAACACTAATTATGACAATAGGGTAGAAGATTCACTAATGGTTTCAAGGTTTTGAATAGCTCAAAAGAGTTATAAGGATAAAAAAGAAGTCATAAACCTATTGATTACCCAAGGGTGTAATGAAATAAGAAAACCCACCCTTCATCTTGCATTCTCATAGTTAGCAGGCCTAAAAAGACCACCTACTAGCTTAACTATAGGTAAAAGACAAGTTTGAGAACATAAACCCACTCTAAGGAGACTTCAATATGATATGATTATATTATATTGGGGAAATAATAGAAAGGTCAATGAGTGTTGAGTGAGGAAAAGACCTTTAAATAGAAGAAGTCATCCTTCAAATGAGCTCACATATCCAAGAATCTGCATCTAGGCATTTACAAACTTGATTGTAGATGAAAGATAACTTGATCATGTATTAAAATTGAGAAACACCATGGAAAGGATTATAATGAGTGAGGGAGAGTTGAAATGAATGGATAGGTTTTACCTCTCACCTAACACATAGTCAAAATACAAGACTACCACCTATAGGAAAGGTAAGAGAAAGTGTAACTATGTTGAAATCTATGTGGAAGTGAAGGTTTAAAGTGGAAATAGATGGCCTAGGACTTATTCTATTAAATCCCTTAGTCTTCATTAGAGACATTAAAAGGTCATGACAGACTAAGAAAACTTAGTTGATTACCTACAACCAATCAAGTAGGGCTATGAGAAAGAAAGTGAAAGTATGAATACCATGAAGAGAGGTGAAATATATCAATAATAACAAGATATCTATGTTTTTTTATAAAATATCTTAATTTTTCCCATTAATATGTTTCAATCCTTACAATAGGAAGAGCTTAATCGCCTACATAGGCCTAAATAGGCATATGCACATGAGTGGGAGATTTATACATGATTTATGATTTTTGGAAGTATGGAAACATCAAAATGGAAGTGAAATAGATGTAACAATATATTTAATATGATAAGAGTCTCAAATGAGGTAGGAGGTTGCTCAATCAAGTCCTTAGGGATACAAAAGCATAACTTCTCTTGAACCCTAGGCAAGAAGATGAGTGGGTAAAGAAAGAAGAATTTAAGGGAGGTATATTCCAAAAGGTGTTACCATGGAAGTAGATCATATCATATAACGTTTCAAATCTATAAATAGTAGGGATGTGAGACACAGGTCCTGCCTAGGCCCCTAACTCAAATTGGACATCATAGTGATGACACTTAAGGTAGACTAAGAGAGACAAGGATTGATGTTGTGGATATAACAAATAGTAACAAGTAAAAAATTTGAAGATAAGGTGTAATTGGGTGATATTATGGATTGAATCCATAAATGAATACTTTCAAGTCATTCAAGTCTTGAAACTTAGATTAGGCCTGCAAAGCCTAACACATCCTTAAGGCCTCAATACCCTAGCCTTTGTATTATGGCATGTTAAGCCTTTGTGTGTGTGTGTGTGTGTGTGTGTGTGTGTGTGTGTGTGTGTGTGTGTGTGTGTGTGTGTGTGTGTGTTATGATTATTCAGATCCTAAGGAGAGTGTCTTAAGTAGAGGAAAGCAAAAAAGTGGTCAAATCTAGTCTTAACACCTAATTTGAACTACATTATCCTAAACTAGCACCTCAATTTACTAGTTTAAGTGTTCATATATTATAGAGAAAAATGAATAAGATATAATTATCTTATGAGGATTTGGGTAAAATTGAACACTCACCATCCATGAAGGAGAGAGTTACACTAGGGAGTCCATATTTATGAACAAACACTAAGACTGCAACCTACCCAGAATACCTAGCAAAGAGCTCGAAGTCCACCAACTTGAACTCATTTATCTTCATACAAGATACATGGGAATAATATAAATTAAATATTTTTAGGGGATTATATGGAATAAACATCCATGCCCATAATTTTTGGATTTGAGGCTTGTACTTTATGAACCATCATTAACATGGTAAACCTACAAAACCTTGCTTAAACCCTAGTACAGACCTGATTGAGAAGATAGTGAATAATTTACATCTATTTTTAGTATAATGGCCCTAATAACACCTAAATCACATATTCCACCCATAATATACCTTGATCATGGTATTAGTTTATATGGACTACTATACAATCTTCTCAAAAACTATGTTTTTACAAGAATTTAAGTAGAAAACAAGGTACAAGACTTGGTCAAAGGTTGTAAATAATTTGACAAGGTAATATTAGACTTTTTTAAACTTCAAAAATCATTAAAAACTTAAGGTTATACGTAAAAAATTTCACACATATCTATGTTAAATAAGTAGTCTAGAAAGGCTGGTACAAGGTGACCTAATCACCAAGTTGGGTAGGGTTGAATGTGTCTAGTACTTATAAATTCCTAATTCATGGTGTGGTTTATTTTTAGTGACTTTAAAAATGATCAATTACCATTCGTTAATTCCCTACTCATATTTTATGGCCATCCAAATAGGTGACACTAAACCACTAGCCTAATTACCTAAATGACCTACCTAGTCAAATAAGAGAAGAACTAATGGCATAGAGGGGATTCTAAGAGGGTCAATACAAATAAATTACACCATGGTAAGTGATTATATAAGGTGATAAGGCTCAAAATCTATGGCCAATATGGAGTATTTGATCAATTTCTTGAATGTAGTTGATATGTAAGCGAAGATGGGTTGATAAATACTTCATGGGGAACTTAATTGAGCCACTTTAATGTGTTTAACTATAAATGGAGAGATGTTTGAACATATTTAGTCATGGCCATTCCTTTAATGTGTCAACCAAGTCTGCACCAACCTCCATCACTCCACATTAACACCTAAGTTATCCATTAAAGACCATCAATGCATGGAGGGAGTAATGAGGACTTTTATGGTTGACTGTGATTGTTATGAAGTAAATGATGATCGTTATGAATCCTTCATGATTTATCCATGCTATATTTATCCCAATTTATTAGTTGTTGTTTTATAAATTTAGGACTTAATTCCATTGTATCCATCCCTCACCAATGTATGAGGAAACTCTACTTGGATTTAAACTTTGTAAACCTCTTGAACTAATAAATGAATTGTTGTAGTTCCTTCATATTGGTATATAGTGTGTTATTTTATTGTTGATATGTATATGTGGTAGTTTTCTCTCCCATTATATGTCCTTTTCTCACTTAGATGCTATTAGGTATTTTATGTAGGTCACATGATGTGTAAAAGGTGTTGGTAATTGAGATATAAGTGGAATATAACTAGAAAATGTTTAGGATCAGACCTCCCTTTATAGCCCTCATGTTCTAGATGCCTAACATAGCCTCCATGTTAAAAAATATTGCATAGGAGATAGTAGTTTATTTTTTTGTCTAGTTCATTAGTGTTGTTTAAGGTAAATAGAGTGGATAATCATATTGGTGCATCACCATCCTTAGATTAGGTATCCTTTTATGCATCCCTTCTATCCATTTTTACCCCAAAAATTAGTAGGTGTTATTTATTTGAGCTAAATCAGTGCAACAGAGGAGATAACCCCATAATATATATATATATATATATATATATATATATATATATATATATATATATATATATATATATATATATATATATATATATATTTTGGTCCTCCTATAGGTCACCCACAACCTTTGGACCAATATCATGTTACCCCAAGCTTGGAGAGAAATGAACCATCTTCTCTTAAAAGTGGAGCTTGGAGTGTTAATAGTTATGGCATGCATAGTGGGACTAAGGATTTGAGTAATTAGAGCATCTACTTACATCACTTGGTCATTTCAAGAAGCTTCAAGCACTAAAGTGGTAGATTTTCAATCAAGGTTTCATATCAAGGGTCATCATAAGGTCTCCACTTGATGTTAATAACATCTTGTTGATTGGTAATCCATTACATTATTTAGTTATTTAATGATGTGTGATGGATGAATATGAAACTTATTTCTATCATACACCTCCTTATCATCATCCTTTTAACCCATATCACCCCCATCATGAGCCTAACCAATCCTACATTAACCCCTACCAACAACATGATATCCCACCTCAGTATTATGACCCTCTTTACTACCAAGATTATCAACTTCCTTTTGAGTCCTATTTACCTCCTTGGCTAGCGACTTACCCTCCTAATCATCCTTGGAAAGATAATAATACTACTAGTCAGCATGGCCATGTCTAAAACCAATCCACTTCAAGCCTTAAGCAAATCTTATTGGGTTAGGAGAGACACATATTGGGGATTGACACATAAAGGATTTATTTCCAAGAGATTCCTAGCCACCTAACTTGGACTATGAGAACCTCACTATAGTAGGCTAAGAAAGAGTGGGCATCCCTTATGAAAAAGGATCATTCCATGATCATTAGTGATATGATGGATATTAGTGGTTTGGTTTCAAGCATAGAGGAGAGGATAATATTACATGAGGGTAAATATATCCAAAATCATCATACTCATGTTCCCTTCACCATTCCATATTAGTCCTTTTTTGATCATCCACCTCTTACTCAAAATAATAATTCATATGAGTGTCAAATCCCTTAAAGTTCCCCATAAGATCCTCAAGCCTTTCCTTCTTGGAAGTCAATTCAAGAGATAGTGCAAAAAGGGAAAGGAATGTGTATTGAGAGGTTTAGGTTTCATGGTTTGGATCAGACTTTAAAAGGTCAACCCCTTTCTAATAAGCTCAATGAGATCACTGATCATACTAGACTTAAATTTGGCTCACCTTGATAAATAAGTTGATCTTACAAATAAACATCTATCTTAGTTAGTGGAAGTAATAGAAATAATGCCATATTAGTAGAAGGTAACTTTATTCTTGTCCCAAGTTACAACACATACAATAAATGAAGCTCCTAAATCCAAGTTTCCAACTTGGAAACAAGTGGTGTAGTCAAAGGTAAAATAATATGGCTCAAGTATAAATTAAGGTGTAGGAACTGAAAATAGATATCAAACCATTCAACTCACACCCCTCATTCCTCAAGAATTCAAGGCATTCCCATTATGGGGATATATTTATAAGAATATGTAGAAGAAAGATGAGATGTTGGTTATCAAATGTGGGTATTTTAATGAGCTAAATGAAGCATCCATAACACCTTTAGATTTGACTTCTCTTGATATATTTTAATGATATTCCATTCCACTCTTTGAGAAGGATCCTATTATTTGTGAGACAAGTGAAGGAGATTTGGCTATAGTGATAAATGATGAAGTTGATCTAAGTGATTAAGAAGAAGCAATCACCATTTAGACATCTCTTATCCAAGTGAAAAAAGATTCAGTCTTCCATAATACACGATAGGGTGAGCTTCAAGAAGTTATTTGGATGCAAGATGAATCACAATAAAATGACATTTCAGTTGGACAAGAATATGTTTTCAAATATCTCCTAGATGACATGGTAGACACTCTTTATAATAATATTCCTAAGGACTATGAAAGTGAAATATTTGTTCAACTTATAGTAGCTATACGACAAGGAGATAACACTCAAGAGTCTTCCAATGTTCAAGAAAAGGTATGTGTTTAAGAAGCTTTTAGTTTAATTAAAAATGAAGAACCCATTATTTATTTCCAAGATGATTTTGTTAATGAACATGAGGTCCCAATAGTGGATGAGGCATTATAGCAAGATAATGAACACATGGAATATCAAGAGGATAATGAGGATATTTGGAAGAAATATATAGTCATTTGTAATGAACATGAAACTATTCTAGTAATTACATATCCCATAGGGAATATTGAGGATGCTTCATCTTCTAATTTTTTTTTTGTAGTAGTATCTTAGGTTAACACTCCTAAACACAAACCAAGTGAAGATAATTTGACCTTTAGTATGCCTCATGAGGCTTAAGATGCAAACCATGAAGGCCTTGGTGATATATGGAAGTTATTATTGGACATTTTCCAAGAGGTTGGAGGCCTTGAAAAGTCACCAATTTAGATAGGATAGACTAAAGACATAAACCAAGGCATACTAACTAGGTTATCAATAGAATCACTACATATGGGTATGGAAAATTAGGAACAACCTATGAATAAGGTAGAAATCAAATTGTACATGTAAAATAGGAAAGTTTGGGATGAGTATGACTAGGTACTTGGTCCACATAGCCATCATATGCACCCAAGAATAAATCAAGAAGATTTAATTGCTCTCCTAAGAGGCTATTATCATACCAATGTTTTTAGATTCAAGTGGAAGTCATCATTTAATGAATATGTCTAGTTGGACTCTAGTCAATACATGACAATCAAACCTCATGGTTCCATGGTGATCAAAGGAACTTTCCATTTGATCCTAGAGGAAAGAGAAGTTTGGACCAAGTTAGTTTCCTATAATAGGTTGTTATCATACTTCCAATAAGTGTGTCATACACAAGTCTAGTGTGTAGTTTCCTTAGTTACTTTGTGTCATGTCTTTTTACCTTCCTTAAGTGTTAGGTGCTATTTCTTAGGTGTTAGGTCTTTTTTATTTTAGAGTTTATTTCTTTTGAGGTTATTCTTGTAGTCCTATGGGTGTTATAAGGTTATAATTTGATTGGCAGTCTGAGAAGGTGGTCATCCAAGTCATGATGTCATATATGAGTCTTGTAATTTTCATGAAGAGTTGGTGGGTTATCTTGACTAGTAGGCTGGTCAACCTAGTGATTCACCAAAATATATTGACAATTTGGCCTACCAAGCCAAATTTCAACCCCTACAATAAAAATCTTTCATAAAAACCCTCTAGGATTTTTCATGGTGTCTAAAACTTCTCATCGTCTCTTAATCCTCTTTGAAAGCCTTTTAGCACTTGTTAGAGGTGTCATGTTATATGTTGGAGCCTATTTGTGAAGTCATCATGTCATAACTATTTTGGGCCTAAACAGGATGTGTTAAGCTGTCATGATGGTCCTTAAAGTGATTGGAAGGGTGTCAATGTCTCATGAATCCTAGAGAGTAGTCTTTTCTCTGTTTGAAAAAGTTAACGATCTTTAGCAAAGGTTAAGGTTTCTATTTCACATTGCATTTAGGCTTATTTTAAGTCATTTATTTAGAAGAGACCATTATAGAAAGATGAATAAGATGTATGAACCTTGTATAATTCATAACATGAGATTTGACATGTATTTAAGATCATTATCTATGGTATAATAATTCAAGCATGTTTCAAGCATTGATTCACCCTCCAAAGTCATTAAATGACCCTTAAAACATGCTATAAAAGTCATCTTTCATTGTAAATATTTGAAATCAAATTTTTTTATGTCAATTTCATTAGGAATGACCTATAAAGAGTTTCATTTCCATCATGTCATCATGATAAGGTGGTTTCATATGCACAAAGGTCTATTTTAGGGGTCAAATTCACTTCCCACTCATCAAATGGGCCCCACACATGGGAAACCATGACCTTTAAACTTTAAAAATCATACCACTTATTTTTAAATGTTATTTTACTTCCATTTTCACTCCCCCATTCCTCTAATGGCATTTTAAAGTCTGAATCATGAGAAAATGAAGGAAAGTTGCAAGTTTTACATGAGTTTTAGACTTGTGCAGATCCATATAGTATGGCCGTGAGTAGAGGGAGTCATAAAACTACATAAAGGACTTAGTTAAAATAACATGTGAATAAATCCAAGACTTTTAAAGTCAAAAAGGTCAAAAATTGGTCTACTTCTATTGAGTTATTTAGCAACTCTAGATAACTTTCATGTTTTTTATTAGTTCATACAAGAGACAAAAAATGAGGAGTTAAAATCTTGGGTAGAGGAAGGGGGTATCATTACCTTCCCATTATTGGATTTGGTCTATATATTCATGGCATGTGCTTTATAAATAATTGCTAAGAATTCAAGTAGTCAGGGTTGCCTTCTTCATCTATGTAGGGATTAAATTTACATTGGTTTTAGTGCATTATTGGAGTGGTTTTTAAAATAAATGCTTTATTTTTTGTTATAAGAGTTTTAAATATCCATATCCATCACTTTCCACCCCTATTTCACATGTGTGATCCTTGAGAAGCAAGGAAACATTCATGTTTTCTCTATTTATAAATTATAGACAAGTTTCTTCATGTTGTAGAGTTTTTACATAAGATGGAAGTGTTTGGTGGTTTTGGGTTGAATTATGATTTCCTCAATTCCATTTAATCCTTATTTGCCTCAAAATATTAGATGATTCATTAAGTCAAACAAATCCATTATATTCTACCCAATGTAACTATCATTCATGGATGTGATCTCCTTTGCAAAGTGAGGACAAAGTGGCTACAAAGTGTCTTTTGGTTGTGTTAAATATAAACATTATCTACTTAATGTTATGGTCAATCCTATTTTTTTACTCTTATACACATCAATACCCTAAACTCAAATCTAATCTCATCCTTAACCCTTGAGAGTCTACTTTTCATTTAGGCACCTATAGGCCTAAGATAGCCCAAACAAATGGAGGACTATTAGGACTAGATATAGAGAAACATTGAGGATAATAAGAAGAAATATGAGTCTATTAATAACATGGTATATGGAGCAAATATGGTCTAAAAATATCAACACTTCACTTCATCTCTAAAATAAAGGCAGGTTCTCATAGTCATGATAGGCCTTTTAAGGTAGGCTAAGGGAGGTATACACTATTGGGTTGAAGTGTGGAAGGTATTGAAATACATTTTGGAGCCATAAGGACTTATAAAATAGTGTATAAATTAAGATATTATAGGTATAAAGGATCAATACTATCTCAATCACCATATGATGAGGGCTCATTCAAGATTTTGAAAGAACATTGACTATGACTATAGGGTAGAAGAGTCACTGATGGTTTTGAGGTTTTGAAGAGCTCCAAAGAGTTAGAAGGAGTAGAAAGAATCCATAAACCTATTTATGACTCAATTTATCAATTAAAAAATAAACCCCACCCCTCATCTTGCACTCTTACTATTAGAAGGCCTAGAAAGACCACTTATAGGCTTGATTATAGGTAAAAGAGCAAGATGAGCACATGAACCCACTCTTAGAATCCTTCAAGGTGAGAGGAGTGATTAAGATTTGGGAGTTCATATAAAGGTAAATTATTTTTTATAAGTGAATAAAATACCTTAAAATATAATAATTCATCATTCAAATGAGTTCACTCAGTTAAGGATCCTTATCTAGGCACTTATAGGCCTGATTGTAGATTAAAGACAAGTTGGGAATCAACACTTTTTAAGAGTGTCTTCAAGGTGAAGAGAGTGTACTGAGATTGATAAAAACCATGGAAAGGATGATTAATTATTATTATTGAGGGATAATTTACATGAGGTAAGAGGTATTACCTCTCACCTAACACACAATTGAAATGCAAGACTACCACTTACAAGCAGGGTAAGAGAAAGTGTAACTATTTTAAAATCTATGTGAAGGTGAAGGGTAAGAGTGTAAAAAAATGAAATAGGAATTTATATATTAAATAAATTAGTATTAATTAGGTGATTTTGTCCTTAAGACATCAAACATTATTGATGAAATAATCAAACGTAATTGATTACCTACAACCAAGTAGGCATTGTTATGAGCAAGAAAGTGAAAGTATGAATACTATGAAAATAGGTGAGATATATGACTAATAATAGGGTATATATGTCATTTTATAAAATATCCTAGTGTTTTTCATTAATATGTTTCATTCCATAATAAAATAAGAGCTTAATGTCCTATGTAGGCCTATTAGGCCTAAATAGGCCTAAATAGTCATATGCACATGAGTGGAATATTTATACATGATTTGGGGTTGTTGGAAGAATAGAAACATAAGAACGGAAGTTAAAGAGACATAAAAAGGTATACAAGATGATAATATACTCAAATGAGGCATGAGGATGCTCAATCAAGCCCTTAGGGAGATACATAAGCATAACTTCTCATAAACCATAGGTGAGAAGATAAAGGGGGTAAATAAAGAAGAATTGAAGGGAGGCCTATTAAAAAATTTGTTTATATTGTAAGCTATCATATAATATAAATTTTCAACTCCATTAATAGTAGGGAGATGACACACAAGTCATACTTAGGCCCCTAATTCAAACTAGACATGACAGTTATGACACTTAAGGCAAACTAAGAGAGATAGAGATTGAGGTGGTGATCAAAAAAATTAGGGAAAAGTACATAAGGTTAATATAATGTGTAATTTGGTGATATGATGTAATTAGAGCCATAAATTACTAACTATAAGTCATTTATAGTCTTGAAACTCATATTAGGCTTGCTAGGCCTAAAACATCATTAAGGCCTCAAGACCCCAACCTTTGTCTTGTTGCATGGAAAAAATCCTAAATAAGATTAATGACCATATTTATATGTGTGATGATGAATAATGTCCTAAGGATATTTTCTCAAGTAGAGGAAAATTAGAAGAGTGGAAAAATCTAGTCTTAACACCTAGCTCAAAATACATTGTCCTAAACTGCCACCTAGAGCTACTAGTTCAAGTGCTCATTTATTTAAAATAAAAATAACTCAAAGAAAATTATACTATGGGGAATTGGGGACAATTTAACACTCACCATCCATATAATAGATATTTTCATTAGGGATATCATCTTTATGAACAAACACTAAGACTACAACCTACCCAAAATGCTTAGCTAAGAGCTCGAAGTCCACCAACTTGAACTCATTTCTCTCTGTATAATCTAAATGGGAACAAGATCAAGTTATAATGTTTAGGGGGGTATATTTAATAGATTTACATGGCCATAAAATGGGGATTGGATATTTTTACTTTATGAACCATCATTAATACGTTAAACCTACAATACCTTGTTTAAACCCTTATAATGGCTTGATTGAAAAGATTGAATAATTTGCATCCATTTGTATTAAAATTTCCCTAAGAAAAAATAAATCAAATATTTTACTCATAGGAGACCTTGTTCATGGTACTAGTTTATATGAGCTAATGTATAGACTTGTCAAAAACTATATTTTTACAAGGATTTCAGAAGAAAACAAGGTATAGGACTTGGTAAAAGGTTTCCAATAATTATATGAGGTACTATGAGAATTTTTTCAACTTAAAAAATAATTAAACACTTAAAATTCTTCCTAAAAATGTTCATACATATATGTGTCAAATATGCATTCTAAAAACATTGGTATAAGGTGACTTGATCACCTAGTTGAGAAGGGTTGTAGTGTCTACTAATTATAAAGAAATAATTTATGGTGTGGTGTAGTTTTAGGGACTTTAAAAATTACCAATTACCATTCATTAATGCCCTACTCAAGTTTAATGGCCATCTAAATAGGTGACACTAAGCCACTAGGCCTAATTGCCTAAGTGTACTACCTAGGCAAACAAGAGGAAGACTAATGGAGTAGAGGGGTATTAGGATTTTCAATACAAGGTCACTAAACCATGGTAATTGATTCATGAAGGATATAGAGATCAACATCCATGGCCAATATGGAATATTTGAGCAATTTCTTGAACCTAGTCAATATGCAAGGGAAGATGGACTGTTAGATGCTTCATGGGAAACTTAATTGAGCCACTTTTTGCTTGTAACTATAAAAGGAGAGATGTTTGACCATATTTAGTTGTGTTCATATTATTTAATGGGTCAAAAAGGTCTTGACCAACCTCCATCACTCCACTTCAATGCACAATTTGCCCATTGAAGACCACCAACACATAGAGGGAATAATGAAGATTGTTATGGCTACTTGTGACTATTATGAAGTAAATGATGATCATTATGACTCCTTCATGATTTATCCATGACAAATTTCCCTCACTTTATTGGTTTTTTTTCTATAAGTTCAAGCCTTAAGGCCATTGTATCCATCCCTCACCTGGGTATGAGGAAATTCTACCTAGATTTTCACTTTGTGAACCTCTTAGACTAAAAAATGAACTATTTTAGCTCCTTCATGTTGGAATCTAGTGTGTTATTTTCTTGTTTATATTCATATGTGGTATGTTTCTCTCTCATTATAGGTTCTTGTCTCACCTAGATGCTATTAGGTAATTTATATAGGTCACATGATGTGCAAAAGGTGTCGGTGATTGAGCTTGAAGTGTAATTTAATAGGTAAGCATCTTGTATCAGACCTCCCTTTCATGTCCCTCATGTTATATCCACCTAACATAGCCTTCATGTGAAACACTATTTCATAGGATCTCTTAGAGATAGTAGTTTAGTTGTTTATCTAGTTTATTAGTGTTGTTTAAGGCAAATAAAGTGGATAATCATATTGGTGCATCACCATACTTAGATTAAGTTTCATTTTATATATCCATTCTATCCCTTTTCACTTCAAAAATCATTAGGTCTTAGTGATTTAAGCTAAATGGATGCACCAGGGGAGCTATCCCTATAATCTAGATGTTTAGTCCTCCTATAGGTCACCAACAAACTTTAAGCCAATCCCATGTTACCCCAAGCTTGGAGAGAACTAAACCATCTTCTCCTAAGGGTGTAGATTGGAGTGTTAAAAACTCCCAACCCAAAGGGGATTAAATTTTTCTTCAAGGATTAAAATTATTTTCCAAGCAAGAAGTTTTATTTTCAAGTTCAAAAACTATTTTAAAAAATTAATGAATTTAAATAACTTACAAAGCACATAAATTTATGTAGGCAACTCCTTTTGACGCGTAATTTTTTTATACTATAATTTTTTTTAAGTTATTCACTTTGATAGTGTTTTCATATTCTTATTTTACAGGTAGAAGGAACTTTTAGCCATTATTAAATTTTAAATACACTAAATATAAAGTGTCAATTATATACACACTAAAAAGTACCAATTGTATATGCAATAAAAGATAAAGTGCTAAACCAATGTAATCTAGTGGGTTATTATTGATAATTTCATGGGTGGTTGCTTTGTGCCTTGATTTCTATCTTGCACTTCCATTTCTAAAAATATCTATCTTTCACTACACTATGGATTATAATTTGGTTTTGATTCTTATTTCATATAATTATCATGAGTTCAAAACTAAAGTACAAATCTATTTGAGGATTCAATTTTTACATAGAATAACAATGGGTATTGAAACAAAACCAACTCTAGATGTAGAACATATTAATTGGTATAATCAATGTGATGAGGCATATGATCTATTATGTTTTTTTTTATTTCCACACTTACTCTTTCACATGTAAACTACAAAATCAACAAATGATGTATGTAGCATTTAGGAAGAAATATTTGGAGAGCATGATGTAATAAGGGGTCATGAACTAGAAAATGAGATCATTAGTTTGATTACATTAAATTTTGGCATTATAAAAAAAAATTATACCAAATTTAAGTCACTTAGGTTATAGTTTAAATTGTGTGGCATAAAGAAAAAGGATGAACAATTGATCCTTTCAATTATTCCCAAGTTAGGTCCTGACTATTCTATTTTTATCTCTACCTTCCATGCTATTAAGAGTGCCTTAGAAGATGTATGCAAAAGGAAATGCAAATAATCTATAAATCAATCCTAGCTTAGATAATATAAATCCTACTTACACTTTTATTTTTTGATACAGTATATATTTGGGCTCATGACCAAGATGGATCTATTATACCTAGATAAGGGATATTTTACCACAATAAAATCACTATGGAGGGTTCCAAAGCCTCTAGTAAAGAAAAACTATAGAATAACCATAAATAAGTCCTATATTTTCATATTCACTAAAGTAAAAATTACAAAATCAAATTCTAATTCTAATATAGTGCTCACCAAAGTTTGTGGCACAAACTGGGGAAATAAAAATAAAAATAAAAAGTAAACATGCATAGAAGATATATACTCATGTCAATGTGTAGACACCAGAATCCCACACATTTGGATTATGACTGTCAAACCCAAAAATAAATACTTAGATCCTCTAAACAAACCAAAGCCCACTTTATTTTAATAATTAACCTTAAAATCACCCTTTAGGTTATTTTTGACTAATGGCCTCGACTGTCGATGGTCAGGATAACCATCGATGGTCACTTAATCCTCAACGTTCAAGATAACCATCAATAATCAATCCCAATAGTCTAGGTTTTTTCATGAAACAAACATGCAAACACCAAAAAATACCCACTTACATTTTCTAAATATAAGTTATGCAAATCCTCTTGTGATACCTTGCATGAGAAATTTATAATTATAAGCACCCCTTAGAATTCTACTTCAACCCTAGCTGTTCCTTATAAGAATAAGAGAGTAAGAAGAGATTAGTCCATCTAAAATTATTATTAAGAGATTAGGTACTTAAAGTTTCTCATTTTAGGTCATCCAACATTATCAAATGTCATCAACAACCTATTTGGGAGAGCCAATCTATCATTGCCTCTCAGATTAAGTTTCTAGTCACCATCATTCTATCAGAATCCAACCAAATTCAACTTATGAATTGATAGCAACTATCAATCAATAAACCCATTTTTATGATTTCTTATCTACAATTTTTCCTCCCTAGCTAAAGAGGGGTTCATCAAAATCTTCTGATTCAATGCACACACTTTTATCAAGTATTTCTACCACAACCCATATTTATAGTTTTACTACCTTCTTCAGAATGATAGCAAAATTTGAGTGAAACATTCTAGCATGCCAGATTTGACCTTGGTCTTTACTTGGGTTCTCTCTTTATCTACATATGTATCCATCTATATCTATTTATGTGCTCATAATTGAAATATGAAAATTTCATTTGGGTTTAAAACTTATTACATACATTGATTGCCTATTTCTTATAGGCTCACCTAGTTTAATTAAACAACATCAGGATTAAAAGTAGTCCACTTATGTTACACAAACAAATCAAAAAATAAAGAAAACATCATAACATACTTGAGACAAGGCCCAACTAAGATTTAACTACTCATGGGATCAACTTTACCTACGTGACAATCCTACTTAGATTTCATCACCAATGGGAGGACCAACTCAGCTCTCTAGTTGAGTATAAACTCTAGATATCAATATATATTGGCTAAGCACCTGACACCCTTATCAATGTGGGATTGTGAAGTGAAGGGGTAGTCCACAATACCAAGCCACATATTGATTCCAATACAAATTTCTTTTTGAGTACCAAAACTAACTTGCAACCATCTTTAGATTACTTATCTAGTACCTAATCTACAAACCAATCTACTATACATTCTTCACATTAATGCATAAGCCAAATGATGAGATAATTAATCAATCACATGATTTTAATTACCTTAGTTTTTGTTGACTTTTCATTGGTTTTTTTTCCTTTTGATTTCTCTATGTTGAATTTTGAAATCATCTATTTGTACTTCTCTTATATTCTTATATGGTACTTACCCAACAATAATGAAGAGAATTATCAAGTCAAGACCCATCTATAGACTACCTAGTTTCTTCTACCTCCTCTTCCATGAACAACTATCAATCAAATGCAGAGAGTTCATCTCACCATTCTAAACCTTCCCATATCCTTGAGATTGTTCCTCAGGGGGGTTCTAACTTTGCTTTCCTTTTGGATAACAACCCAATCACCTTACAACATTATCTTAATACTTTGCATCATAAAACCCTATCTTAACCCCACATATAGATCCTCTTTATATCATTCCATTTTATTTGATGCTAGATCCTTTGGTAGTTTCTATTAATACCTAACCTTTAGCTACCCAAACATCTATATCCACCAAACCTTTTGACACCATGGGGGAAAATCAACCCATCCAATCAATTATTTCCCTTAAACCTTCTACCCCTACCATTGAATCCTCTACCTTGGGAGTGCCTACCATTAGTAGGTCAAACCCTCTTTTTACCAACCCCAATTCATTAATCACTACCCCTCTTTAGAATATAGCAATGACCATGCCCACTGTGACACCTCCTACTAGTACCAAAGTCACTACCTCACCCACATTTGCTAACACAACCATTACTTCTACCCAACCTATAATAACCTCTCAGTGATTACTAGCCATATCCAACCCAAGTTATGTCCCCAACCTACA
The DNA here is from genome assembly GCA_037957365.1 of Torreya grandis. Lineage (NCBI taxonomy): Eukaryota > Viridiplantae > Streptophyta > Pinopsida > Cupressales > Taxaceae > Torreya > Torreya grandis. Next base: position 4,378,779 of record JARHVA010000239.1, on the reverse strand, counting down.
AGGGCATCTTCATGTAACCCAACCACCAACTACCACTTACCCTTATGTATCTTCTACCCAACCTATGATCACCTCTCAAAAATTTCCAACCATACCTAATCTTGGATATGTCTCTAACCCACAAGGACATTCCCACATCAGTCAACCACCAACATTTACCTATCCCTATATACCTTCAACCCAATTGTCTATACCTACCTATCAATATGGGAAATATCCCAACCACTAAAAAATTATCAATATATTATCCCCTCTCAACCATAATTTATGACCTACAATCCTCTAGGTCTACCACCACAACTAGATCTGATGAAAATGATCATGGACCCCATAATATATTGTCCTATGATCAAATCTATAATGAACCAATTCATCCTTTGGTCCCTATAAGACCATATCCAACCCAATGGGAACTTCCCAAATTTAATAAATTCAATAGTAAATAAGATCCCTAATAGCATTTGAGGGCATTTAGGCATTCTTATTACATGATTGCTTATGATGATGCTCTTCTTTTACACACACTTCCTATGTCACTTTCCAACCTAGCATTGGACTGGTATAGTGCCATTACCAAACATTCCATCTTTTCTTTCAACCAATTGGATTAGATGTTTTTATACCATTTCTCCATCAACATATCCAAGAAGGTCTCAATTACTAATATTTATGCCATTTGTTGATTCTAAGATGAGTCTCTAGCTGATTTCATAGCTCATTAGAGAAGTCTTATCAATCAACTATCATTATCTTTACCTCAACTGGAACTAATCAAACTCTTTACTTATGCTTGTGCAAAGCACATCTCCTCCACCATATATGTCTAGAGTTTTATAACTTTTGATGAAGCATTTACCATATCACACAAACTAGAAAATAGAGCCATAGATGAAGGTAAATTGAAGTTACATAATAAAAATTCCACCTTCAAGACCAATGAGACTTCTTCTTCTAAACCTAATAACCAAACCAATATGGGAACCAAGGGAAAGGCAACCATGAATATATTTGTCCTTAAAATTACTCCTCCACCAAATATCATTCAATAAAACTCTTCTAATCTTCCAAACCAAAACATGTGAAACCCAAACTGAAATAACTTGAAGTAATTTACCCCACTGGGAGAATCTTATGCCTCAATTTTGGATAAACTATTGAAAGCCAATATCATAAAACTTCCACAAATTAAACCCCCACAATAATTTGATTCTTCTCATCCTCCTCCAAACTGGCACAATGAGAATGATCTTTGTTCCATCCACCATGTAGTTGGGCATGATGTTAGTAGGTGTAATACCTTTAAAAACATTGTCCAATCCCTTATTAATAAGGGGGAAATTGTCTTTCACAATCCTAATACACCTCAGAACCAAGCTCTTGATATCTTCAAGATACCTTTTCCCAATCACCATCCATAAAAATAACAAAGCAACCAAGTATAATTCTTCCAAGATACCCATACAGTTAATATGGTTCTTGATACTCCAATTATGTATGAACCAATTACCTCCCCAAAAACACCAACTACTCTTTTGAGTGGGGAAAATAAGCCACATTCCTTAGAGTCAAAAATCAACATTAAGGATCCACCATTTACCATTGATTCATTCATGAATATCATGACATCTTTGAAACCTCTGTCAATCGATTTAACTGATATACCAATCATAACGACACTACCTCTAACCAATCAACCAATCATCCCTCCTATGGATGTTGTGCCTAGAGAAGAAGTATCAACCCATGACTTTCCCCCACCAATCATATCCCCTTTAGATGAAGAGAAGGATGAGGTTACCCCTCTACCTTATCCTCTTCCTATCATACTTTATTTTAAACCAACTACCCCAAGGTACAAAACCAATATATAAACCTTTTTCTGAATTAGTTCAAAAACTAGACTTTCTCTCTCAGCCTAACAGGATAGAGCCACCTCTTGGCATCATCTATGTCTTTTCCACCAAATCAAATCTCCCAATATATATACTCATTATAGATCCATCACCTTCTTCTTTTAATGAAGCCATGATAGGGCCATTTTACCCACCTCCACCCAAATCATCCTATGCCCTCCTCATGAAATCTACTCATACCTTAGGAATCCTTCCTCTACCTAGTATTAGACACCCACCTTTAAAACTATATCTTTCTCCATCTACCTTGACTGATAAATTATGAAACAAATCAATGATGAGCATAAAATAGCCAAGACCAAACCATGCACTAGGTCTAGACAACTCCCTTCCTAGTTACCTGCTATTTTGGGAGCCCATCCCTCCACCCTCCTAGTTACATATTCTTCATCTAGAAAACCTATCCCCTTTTTTATAACAACATCCACCAAGGTCTCTATCAATCCCTCTTTCCTAGATAATTTTGTTGCTTCTACCCTCCCATTTATTCCCAAAACTTCATCTTCTATACCTTTTACCTTTTGACCATCTATCTCCAACAGAGCATCTACCCACCAACCTTGCCTGAGACCAAATACCAAAACTAACCCAAAACCTACACCCTCCATGAGGAGGCATAATTTTTTAAAAGCTCCCTCTTTGATTATTTCATCACCTTATGTTAAATCTTATTCAACCATTTTGCACATCTTATTTGAAAAATCTACCTTAATCCTTCCACATATCAGACATTTTAACTCCTCTCACCCTAAACCAGCTTGCATTGATGATAGTTGAATATGCTCCTATCATCAAACCCCAAGACATGACACAAAGAACTATAGGGCTCTCTAAAGTATTATTTATCATCTTTTTTAGGAAGATGATCTATTATCAGATGAACTTTTGGTTGCCCTTTTGTCACCTCAACAACTAATCATATCCCAACTCTCACCCACCTCGTCATTCTCACCTAAAAGTGATGAGCAACCAAGCCAATCATTTACCATCTCCCCTTCCCACATTATTAATGTTATTACACAAGCACAATAGAAGGATAAAGGTAATGTTAAAGCATCTATTCTTTGGACATACCCATATTCCACCTCTCAACCTGACTGAACCCATGTTTTTTTACCATCACCCTAACCTAAAATCACTATTTTAGGTACCACTAAATCAAACCCTTATAAATCAATTGATTGGTCCTTAGAAAACTATAAAAAACCCCTAACAACATGAGTTTATATGAACTCATTTCCACCTCACCTTATCTTTTCCAATCACTAATTGAGGCCTTACAAGCCATTGAGGTTCAACCTAGTGATACCCAACTTATTGAGGCCTTTATTGACACTCTATAGCTCTCCACTCTTGTTACCTTTAAAGACTTAGAGATACCTTTTACCCTTCTTGAGGACCTTGATCCTCCTATCTTTATTACTACCTACATTTATGACACCCACATTAAGTGAGTAATGATTGATGGTAGGGCTAGTATCAATATCATCGCATCCCATGCCTATAACCAACTTAAGCTCCCTACCAACATCATGTTCGATACCTCTACTATGATTCGGTCTTTCAATGACACCATGGCCACTACCTTAGGAACTATTGTCCTCCACATTAATTTAATACTACGTACACTCCCTAAAATTTTCTATGTGGTTGAGGGGGAATTTTAGTATAATATCCTAATCAGATGACTTTGGATCTGAGCCGTGGCTTATTTCCCCTCTACCCTCAATCATTGCATCAAATTTGTACATGAAGGCCAAGTGATTACTATATAAGCTGACCCAAGCCCTTTTATAAGATGCAATATGACATATCCACCTAAAGATATTATTTTGTCACCCTCTACCAAATCTTCATCCAAATTGGATCTGCTTCCATCACCTAATCAAGAAACCATTCCTTCCTCTTCTCATGAGGTATCTACTACCACATCTATCTCCTCTGAGAAAATACCAATAAGTGACTCCATAGAATCAACTTTCTAGCATCTTTATTTAAGGGAATACCACCTCTGAGCTCTCGATGCTTTCCCTATCCCTCATGAATATGAATAACTTACCAACTAATTAGGGTATGATCCCAATTTGGTAGCAATCATATCCATAGGATCCCCCTCTTATCAAACCCATTTCATCTATGTAATAATTGACAAGCCTTTAACAAGCACCATTAACACCTTCTATCCTCACCCATATATCGATGGCATTTCTTATTTAGAAAAACCCTCCTTCACCAAGACATACCTTCATAGGTGTGCCAAGAAGGGATTTAGTTTGGGAAAATATGAGCATGGTCGCCATTAGTTCATCTCAATTGAAACTCAAAAATAACATGAAAATCATGGGATTGGCTTTATCTTACCAAAGAATAAAACCAAATAATATCCCCTGCCATTGAAGGAGAATTAGTTTCTCCTCCATCTTGTTCACCTCCACCTCCAAGTGAGGATGATGATATCATACCACCTAAATTCATCTTTCATCTCAATTATTATCATCAAATCCCTAACCTATCAAAAGGTTGGGGCTACCATAACTCTTCCTCTCACACATCCTGAAATCATCACAAAATACTCCCCTACCATCCACACTATCTAGTGTCAAGATGACCATTCTGTCCTCACCTACCTTGGTGCAAAAGATCACTCCATCAACAAATCTCTCCCTCTCGATGCTTCTAATATTCTAAATCAATCCACAATAGACATTAATTTGGGTACCGATGAGAGCCCATGTATCATAAAAGTTGAGTAATCTTTAGATTCTATCAACAATAGGACTTTTTGACTTTTCTTTATGATCAAAACATCATATTTTCTTGGTCATATGTTGACATGCCTAGGTTTGACCCTGTTATTTCCACCCATAACATTGTCACTCATCATGATGTTATGCCTATTCAATAGAAGATTTGATGAATGCACCCTTGTATATCTCTCTTTGTAAAGGAGGAGCTCTAATGGATCCTCTCTATCAATTTTATACAACCTATTGATTATCCCCATTGGGTTTCCAATAATATCCTAGTTACCAAAGTCACTAGGGGACTTTGCATTTATATTGAATTTTGAGATCTTAACCTTGATTTCACAAAAGATGGCTTTCTTCTACCTACCATTGACCAAATTGTTGATCTTACAACTAGTAATGAAATGCTTTCACTCATGGATGGATTCTTGGGTTATAACCAAATCTTGATTGCCCTTGAAGATAAACACAAAATAGCTTTTATCACCCCTTGGGTGACTTTTTGATATAAGGTTATGTACTTTTGTCTGAATAAATTTGGTGTAACCTACCAATGAGTAATGACCTACATCTATCATGACCTTATCCATATAATTGTGGAAGACTATGTGGATGACTTTCTTGACAAATTAAATTTTAAAAGGATCACCAGGTGGTTCTTAAAATCATATTTGAGCACCTTATCGTCTACCAAGTTTGCCTAAACCCCAAAAACTATATCTTTGGGGTCTTATTAGGTAAAATCCTAGGTTTTATCATCTCTCTTCATAAAATCAAAGTTGACCTAGCCAAAGTTAAAAATATCTTAGAAATGCTTCAACTTATTAACCTTAAACAAATCTATAGCCTTCAAGGAAAAATCCAATCTATTTGGTGTTTCATTTCTCAACTATCTAACCAGTAATAAAATTTTCATCACCTCCTTAAAAAGGGCACCCATTTCAAGTGGGGGCAAGCTTTTCAAAAGGATTTTTATTCACTTAAAGACTATCTCCTTTCCCCACTAGTTCTTATTCCTCCATGAGAGGACAAACCTTTCTACTTATATATTTTAGCCACTAACCACTCCCTACGAGAAATGCTTATCCATCAAGATAGCCAACATAAATAGCAAGCCATATATTATGTTAGTTAAACACTTATCAACTATGAAACTCCGTATACCAATACCAAGAAACTTTGTCTAGCACTAGTCTTTGTGGCTATCAAGATTCATCATTAACTCCTTAACCATAAATTTTTTTCCATTACCAATATTGATCCACTCGAGTATATTCACTCTCAGCATTATCAAAACCAATGATTGGATAAGTGGATTATGCTCTTAACTAAATTTTATCCTGATTTTATTTAACAAAAATAAATAAAGGGATAGGTGATAGCTGATTGACTGGTTGATGCCCCTCTATTTGATACCTAGCTTCTTCCTTCAGAATTCTTTGACAAAAATATCACCACCCTCTCTCAAGCATATTTTACCTACCAAGTTACCATGTTATTTAATGGATCCAAATGCCAACATGGTGGAGGGGTAGTAATCATCATAATTCCTTTTGATGGTGAGCCCTTACCTCTATCTTTCAATCTTGACTTTGAATGTACCAATAACATGGATGAATATGAAGCCCTAGTGAAAGGTCTCCAAACTACCTTGGCCTTAGGAGTCAAAATAATTAGTATATTTGGTGATTCACAACTTGTGGTTAACCAAATAAATGGTACATACCTATGTAAAAATGATGTTTTATAGCAATACAAACACCTAGCTTATATATTTCTAATGTCATTTGAACATTATATAATCCAAACTACCCCTCAATCTATGAATAATTTTGTTGATACAATGGCTTCCCTTGCTTCCCAAATCTCATTTGCACTTTCAAATTATAATTTTTTTATTATTATCCACTGCCTTATCGAGCCATCCTTCATCAAATCTAATTTTCCTACCATCTTTAATGTGATGGATATCATGGCTAATCATTGGTAACATCAAACTTTTAACTATATTAACAGTGCCACCATTTCCCCTAATCTCTTTATAAATACTCAAAAAGCATTTATTCAAGGCACTTCCCATTACACCATACTCAAGGGAATCCTTTACAAGAAAGGATTTGATGGCCTTCTCTTTCATTGCCTACAAAGTCATGAATCCTCTCATGCTATCAAAGAAATGCATGAGGAAGTTTGTGGAGGGCACTTTAATTGTCTTTCCATCGCTAAGTGTATCCTTTGATTTATCTATTATTGGCCTTCTCTCAATAAATATGGTTGTGATTATGTAAAAAAATGTGTCAAATGTTAGCAGCATGTTAACCTTCATCATGCACCAATCAATAGTCTTCAAGTATCTACGGACTTTTTGCTTTTCTTACAATGGGGCTTGGACCTCATTGGGGAAATTCATCCCCATTCTTCATAGTGACATCAATACATCATCAACACCATTGAATACTTTACTAAATGGGTAGATACAGCCCCTCTCATCTCAACTAAAGCTGATAAAATCATTGATTTCATTAATCACCATATCATTTGTTGCTTTGGTGTTCCCCATAAAATTATCATTGATAATGGAAAATATTTCAAAAATAAGAAGGTCCAAGCTCTTTTTGAATCTTTTGGAATCAAACTTAGTTTCTCATCACCTTATCATCCATAAGAAAATGGACAAGTTGAGGCTTCCAATAAAACCCTTAAAAACATGCTCACCAAAATGGTCAATGCCTCAAGATGGGATTGGCACTTGCATATTCCCTTCACTTTATAGGCTTATCATAGTAGCATTCACAATCATATGGGTGCTATGCCTTTCTCTCTAGTCTTTAGAGTAGAGGTTGTAATCCCTCTTGAAGTCTAAATCCCATCTCTCCACATATTGCTATAAGACCTCATCTCTGAATGTGACTATCATCAAGAATAGTTAGCTCAACTTGAAATATTAGACAAACATCATTTAGCCACTCTTACCCATCTTCATGTCTACCAAGAACATGTTAAATATGCCTATAACAAGCACTTCAAATTATAGGAATTTAATGTTGGTGATCTTGTCATAAAGGAAAATCAACATGTCATAAATATAGAGAAGAGTAAGCAAGGTAAATTTTCTTTCAATTGGATCTAACTCTACATCATAACCCATAAGTATATAGCAAGAGCTTATCACTTGTCTTGTCTCAAAAGTAAACTAGTTTCTGAGCCTCTCAATGCTTTGCATCTACATCCCTTCTATTGTTCGATAGAGATCACAATCATCATTCATCTAAATTAAGCTCATCCCTTGCAAACCATATTCATTTCCCTCTTTTTAGGGGCAACTAAATAAATCTAAATCATGTGATTATACATAATAATTATATCCTAATCTTGAACTATCTATATTAAAAATTTATCTATGGCATGATTCTCATTGTACTTCCCATCTCTTTGAGATTGGTTCCTTTGGTCATTGTCACCTATAATTCCCTTTCACCTATTGAATCTTTATGTCAGCCTAGTTTTTACATTCACAATGGTAATCTATTGATCATGCATGAGAAATTCTATGTCAAGCAAAAATCAAATTAAGACAAAATCACTATCAAATAGAAAAACAAATCATTGGTCATTCTTAGCATTCGCATATTTCTCCCTTGAAAGATAGCTATCAAAATCCAATTAAAATTACAAAACATAAGGTGACTACTCCCTTGAAGGATAGCTATCAAAAAAATTTATACTAGGCACATAAACTTGGACGACTCCCTTGAAATATGGTTGAGTAGCCCATTTGTCAAAACTAGTAATTTCTTGGAAGTTTCTCGCATCGATCAGCCTCTGCAACCTTCAATCAAATAGTAAATTCCAAAGTAAAAGTAAGAGCAAAAGAATTTTGAAAGATGCAATCAAATTTCATAACCACAATAATCTTGTAAAATCCACAATCATCTCTCCTTAGTAGACTTCCTACATCGATTAGTCTACACTTTATATATAGACATAGACTTATTTGTACTACCTCTTTAGACACCTATAAAAAAAGGGGGCATACTAGTCTCACTAATGGCCCCAATTTCACCCATTATCCCTCCACATATCATATACAGGGGACTATGAGCTTACTTGACACAATGATATCAGGATCCCTATCTATCAACTTACACACACAAATGCAAAATATCTGAAAGACTTATTTTCACTAAACCAATCTAATTTTGGGTTTAATGTGGATATTTATCAATAAACATGCATCATTTTACTTTTCTTATCTTCTATTTTTTTATGAAATCCTATCACTATAAACATGAACAATAAACATCACATCAAAATCATGAACATCATACATTCTACCAAAAAGCAATGACATATGTCTATCAATGAGTCAAACATAATGTCAACATGTCATAGTAAACTAGGAGCATCCATCAAATCATAAACCATAAGCATGTCATTACATAATCATAATCAAAAACCAAATAGCTAAACCAAAACTTAGGGTATATACTATTTCCCATTTTACCCATATAACCATAGATAAAGCCATCACATGTATCCTATCATAACCATAAGCATAATCAGAACATCCCATGCCGAAGTTACTAAGAACAAAGTCATAAGCATGAACCAAAGTAATAAATCATAATCACAAACCATAAGCAAATGTCATATATATTAATCATTCATCATATACATCGAATCATCAAAAAAATAATACATGTCATAATGTGTCATCTCTCTCTCAAAATGATATACATCTCACTACATTAGCACATAAGCTGAAGTCAAAATCATATATAAATATCATATTGTATCATACTTTTGGGGCACTTAGACCACTACCACTACCACCATTAGGACCTGTACCCTTGAAGATCACTAATCTAACCCTATAATATCACTATTTATGCCTGTAAATTAGCCACCTAGGTCACATCTAATCTTTATCTTGTCAAAGTGATCACCTACCCATGCAAATTGGTCATCTATCCCTACAAGGTGGCCACTTGACCCCGTAATGCTTTTACTTATCCTTGTAGTAAGGCAACCTATGCCTAGGTTGCTACTATAATAGCCACTGCTTGAGGGCCACCCTGTGCCTATGTCTGTGCTATATCCACATCTATGGCCTATTACCCTTGTCTCCCCAAACAAAATCAATTATGTCATACTAACCCTAATACCAACCAACATACTCATCAGCAATCCTTTCATCATCAATATGAGCCCTGATTGGTAACTCCTTGAAATCTAGAATTATGTCTATAAGCTATGGATTAGGTAGTAAAAACTCTCCCTCCTCCTATCGATACTATGCCATGTCAGTAGGAATCCCCTATACAAGTCCAAACTATCTCCCTATATGGTCAAAAGAGATCTTCTCTATCTCCATCTCCCACTAGCCATATACCCAGTGCCAGCTCTATAGCCCTACCATTTGATACCTTAACCCTACCCATTGTGGGCATCTAACATATGGCCACCATATCACATCTCTAGGTAGTAAACCCTTGAGAGAATCTTCAAACCAATCCATATCCTTCATCATGCCTCCTACCCTCATATAGGCAAATGACCTCCTCCATCACATAAATCCAACCACATAATCTATCGACATATAAGTATCATCAAGGATACACAAGGGTCTTAGTACCCTAATATGCTTATATGCCTAGCAATGTAACACTAAGCTAACATTGATCTCATAGTGCTAGTGTACTTTGAAATCCCATAGCTCTTTGTATACCTACACTAATAACACCTATGCCTAGCCAAAAAAATTCCTCCCTAGGATCATCTTGACTATCATGCTGAGTAACATATAGGTAAATCACACACCAACTCAATCTGGTAGTGCAAAGCTCATCAGATCCATAATCATCATCATCTTTAGGCACCTATCATCAAGATCAAATTGATGCATAGGGCCATACTTAAATCCACCTACATGGAATTCTACCTATTATTAATCATCATCATAAATCCAATCCATATAATAGTCCCAGTCTTTGCTCTCTATATGGTATATCATATCCCCATGGATGGGTAACCAAGTGATCCTCATAACATCCTCTGACAATATCATGATCTTGCCTATCAATAACCAAAATTTGTTGGTCACTGGGTCTCATCCTCAATCAATGCTACCAATAAACTCTTTACTAATGCTTATGCAAAGCACATCTCCTCCACCCTACATGTCTAGAGTGTTATAACTTTTGATGAAACCTTTACCATATCACACAAACTAGAAAATAGAGCCATAGATGAAGGTAAATTGAAGATACGTAATAAAAATTCCACATTCAAAACCAATGAGACTTCTTCTTCTAAACCTAATAACCAAACCAATATGGGAACCAAGGGCAAGGCAACCATGAAGACAGTTGTTCTTAAAATTACTCCACCAAATATCATTCAATAAAACTCTTCTAATCTTCCAAACTAAAACATGTGAAACCCAAACCGAAATAACTTAAAGTAATTTACCCCACTAAGAGAATCTTATGCCTCAATTTTGGATAAACTATTGAAAGCCAATCTCATACAACTTCCACCAATTAAACCCCCACAATTATTTGATTCTTCTCATCCTCCTCCAAACTGGTACAATGAGAATAATCTTTGTTCCATCCACCATGTAGTTGGGGATGATGTTAGTAGGTGTAATACCTTTAAAAACATTATCCAATCCCTTATTAATAAGGGGGAACTTGTCTTTGACAATCCTAATCCACCTCAGAACCAGGATCTTGATATCTTTAGGATACCTTTTCCCAATCACCCTCCATAAAAAGAAGAAAGCAACCAAGTAGAATGCTTCCAAGATACCCATATAGTTAATATGGTTTTTGATATTCCAATTATGTATGAACCAATTACCTCCCAAAAACCTCCAACTACTCTTTTGAGTGGGGAAAATAAGCCACCTTCCCTAGAGTCAAAAATCAACATTAAGGATCCACCATTTACCATTGATTCATTCATGAATATCATGACATCTTTGAAACCTCTTTCAATCGATTTACCTAATAGACCAATCATAACGACACCACCTCAAACCAATCAACCAATCGTCCCTCCTATGGATGTTGTTCCTAGAGAAGAAGTATCAACCCATGAACTCCCCCCCACCAACCATATCCCATTTAGATGAAGAGAAGGATGAGGTTACCCCTCTTTCTTCTCCTCCTCCTATCATACTTTCTTTTAAACCAACTACCCCAAGGTACAAAACCAATATATAAACCTTTTTCTAAATTAGTTCAAAAACTAGACTTTCTCTCTCAACCTAACAAGGATAGAGCCACCTCTTGGCATCATCTATGTCTCTTCCACCAAATAAAATCTCCCAATATATCTATACTCATTGTAGATCCATCACCTTCTTCTTTTAAAGAAGCCATGATAGGGCCATTTTACCCACCTCCACCCAAATCATCCCATGCCCTCCTCATGAAATCTACTCATACCCTTGGAATCCTTCTTCTACCTAGTATTAGACACCCACCTTTAAAAATAGATCTTTCTCCATCTACCTTGACCAAAAATTTATGAAATAAATCAACGATGAGCATAAAATACCCAAGACCAAACCATGCACTAGGTCTAGATAACTCCCTTCCTAGTTACCTGCTATTTTGGGAGCCCATCCCTCCACCCTCCCAGTTACCTATTCTTCATCTAAAAAACCTATCCCCTTTTTTATAACAACATCCACCAAGGCCTCTATCAATCCCTCTTTCCTATATAACCTTATTACTTCTACCCTCCCATTTATTCCCAAAACTTCATCTTCTATACCTTCTACCTTTTGACCATCCATCTCCAATAGAGCATCTATCCACCAACCTTGCCTGAGACTAACTACCAAAACTAACCCAAAACCTACACCCTCCATGAGGAGGCCTAATTTTTAAAAACCTCCCTCTTAAATTATGTCATCACCTTATTTTGAATCTTATTCAACCATTTTACACATCTTATTGCAAAAATATACCTTAATCCTTCCACCTATTAGACCTTTTAACCCCTCTCACCCTAAACCAACTTGGTTTGATGATAGTTGAATATGCTCCTATCATCAGACCCCAAGACATGACACAAAGAACTATAAGGCTCTCTAAAGTATTATTTATCATCTTTTTTAGGAAGATGATCTATTATTAGATGAACTTTTGGATACCCTTTTGTCACTTCAGCAACCAATCATTTCCCAACTCTCACCCACCTCCTCATTCTCACCTAAAAGTGATGAGCAACCAAACCAATCATTTACCATCCCCCCTTACCACACTATTAATGTTATTACACAAGCACAATAGAAGGATAAAGGCAAAGTTAAAGCAACTATTCTATGGACATACCCATATTCCACCTCTCAACTTGGTTAGACCCATGCTTTTTTACCATTACCCTAACCTAAAATCACTATTTTAGGTACAACCAAATCAGACCCTTCTAAATCAATTGAGTGGTCCTTAAATAATTACATAAAACCCATACCAACATGATTTTATATGAACTCATTTCCACCTCACCTCATCTTTGCTAAGCACTAATTGAGGCCTTACAAGCCATTGAGGTTCAGCCTAGTGATACCCAACCTATTGAGGCCTTTATTAGCACTCTATAGCTCTCCACTCTTGTTATCTTTAAAGCCTCAGAGATACCTTCTACCCATCCTAAGGACCTTGATCCTCCTATCTTTATTACTACCTACATTGACCAAACCCACATTAAGTGAGTAATGATTTATGGTAGGGATAGTATCAATATCATCTCATCCCATGCCTATAACCAACATAAGCTCCCTACTAACATCATGTTTGATACGTCTACTATGATTCAGTCTTTCAATGACACCATGGCCACTACCTTAGGAGATATTGTCCTCCACATTCATTTAATACTACGTACACTCCCTAAAATTTTCTATGTGGTTGAGGGGGAATTTTAGTATAATATCCTAATCGAATGACCTTGGATCTGAGCCATGGCTTATTTCCCCTCTATCCTAAATCATTACATCAAATTTGAACATGAAGGCCAAGTGATTACTATACAAGCTGACCCAAGCCATTTTATAAGATGCAATATGACATATCCACCTAAGGATATAATTTTGTCACCCTCTACCAAATATTCATCCAAATTAGATCTGGTTCCATCACCTATTCAGGAAACCATTCCTTCCTCTTCTCATGAGGTATCTATTATCACATCTATCTCCTCTGATCAAATACCAATAACTGACTCCATGGAATCAACCTTGTAGCATCTTTCTTTAGGGGAATAACACCTCTTAGCTCTTGATGCTTTCCATATCCCTCATGAATATGAATAGCTTACCAACCAATTAGGGTATGATCCCAATTTAGGATAAATCATATCCCTAGGATCCCCCTCTTATCAAACCCATTTCATCTATGTAATAATTGACAAGCCTTTGATAAGCACCATTAACACCTTCTATCCTTACCCCTATATCGATGGCTTTTCTTATTTAGAAAAACCCTCACTCACCAAGACATACCTTCATAGGTGTGCCTAGAAGGGGTTCAGTTTGGGAAAATATGAGCATGGCCCCCATCAATTCACTTCAATTGAAACTAAAAAATAACATGAAAATCATGGGATTGGCTTTATCTTACCAAAGAATAAAACCAAACAATATCCTCCTACCATTGAAGGAGAATCAATTTCTCCCCCATCTTGTTCACCTCCACCTCCAAGTGAGGATGATGATATCATCCCACCTAACTTTATATTTCCTCTCAATTATTAGCCTCAGACCCCTAACCTATCAAAATGTTAGGGCTACCATAACTCTTCCTCTCGCACATCCCGAAATCATCACAAAATACTCCCCTACCATCCACACTATCTAGTGTCAAGATGATCATTCTGTCCTCACCTACCTTGGTGCAAAAGATCACTACATCAACAAATCTCTCCCTCTTGATGCTTCTACTATGCTAAATGAATCCACAATAGACATCAATTTGGGTACCGATGAGAACCCATGTATCATCAAAGTTGAGTAATCTTTAGATTCTATCAAACAATAGGACTTTTTAACTTTTCTTCATGATCAAAACATCATATTTTCTTGGTCATATGTTGACATGCCTAGGTTTGACCCTATTATTTCCACCCATAACATTGTCACTCATCATTATGTTAAGCCTATATAATAGAAGCTTTGATGAATGCACCCTTGTATAGCTCTCCTTGTAAAGGAGGAGCTCCAATGAATCCTCTCTATTAATTTTATCTAACCTATTGATTATCCCCAATGGGTTTCCAATATCATCCTAGTTACCAAAGTCACTAGGGGACTTCACATTTGTATTGAATTTTGAGATCTTAACCTTTCTTTCCCAAAAGATGGCTTTCCTCTACCTACCATTGACCAACTTGTTGATCTTACAGCTAGTAATGAAATTATTTCACTCATGGATGGATTCTTGGGTTATAACCAAATCTTGATTGCCCTTGAAGATAAACACAAAATGAATTTTATCACCCCTTGGGGGAATTTTTGATATAAGGTTATGTACTTTGGTTTGAATAAATTTGGTGCAACCTACCAATGAGTAACTACCTACATCTTTCATGACCTTATCCATAGAATTGTGTAAGAATATGTGGATGACTTTCTTGACAAATTAAAGCTTAAAAAGGATTACTTGGTGGTTCTTAAAATCATATTTGAGCACCTTATCCTATACCAAGTTTGCCTAAACCCCAAAAAGTGTATCTTTGGGGTCTTATTAGGTAAACTCATAGGTTTTATCATCTCTCTTCATAAAATCAAAGTTGACCTAGCCAAAGTTAAAAAAATCTTAGAAATGCCTCCCCTTGTTAACCTTAAACAACTCTGTAGCCTTCAAGGAAAACTACAATCTATTTGGTGTTTCATTTCTCTACTATCTAACCACTAAGAACATTTTCATCACCTCCTTAAAAAGGACACCCCTTTCAAGTGGGGGCAAGATTTTCAAAAGGATTTTGATTTACTTAAAGAATATCTCCTTTCCCCACTAGTTCTTTTTCCTCCATGAGAGGACAAACCTTTCTACTTGTACATTTTAGCCACTGACCACTCCCTAGGAGAAATGCTTATGCATCAAGATAGCCAACATAAAGAGAAAGCCATATATTACATTATTCAAACACTTATCAACTATGAAACTCAGTATATCAATACCAAGAAACTTTGTCTGGCACTAGTCTTTGTGGATATCAAGATTCACCATTAACTCCTTAACCACAAATTTTTTTCCATTACCAATACTGATCCACTCAAGTATATACACTCTCAACCTTATCAAAACCAATGATTAGATAAGTGGATTATGCTCTTAAATAAATTTTATCTTGAGTTTATTTAACAAAAATCAATAAAGGGATAGGTGATAGCTGATTGACTGGTTGATGCCCCTCTATTTGATACCCAACTTCCTCCTTTAGAATTCCTTAACAAAAATATCACCACCCTCTCTCAAGAATATTTTAACTACCATGTTACCATGTTATTTGATAGATCCAAATTCTAACATGGTGGAGGGGTAGGAATCATCCTAATTCCTTTTGATGGTGAGCCCTTACCTCTATCTTTCAATCTTGACTTTGAATGTTCCAATAACATGGCTGAATATGAAGCCTTTGTGATAGGTCTCCAAACTATCTTAGCCTTGGGAGTAAAAATAATTAGTATTTTTGGTGATTCACAACTTGTGGTTAACAAAATCAATGGTACATACCTATGTAAAAATGATGTTTCATAGCAATACAAACACCTATCTAATATATTTTTCATGTCATTTGAACACTATATAATCCATACTACCTCTCAATCCATGAACAAGTTTGTTGATACAATGGCTTCCCTTGCTTCCCAAATCTCATTTGCACTTTCAAATTATAATTTTTTATTATTATCCACTACCTCATTGAGCCATCCTTCATCAAATATAATTATCCTACCATCTTTAATGTGATGGATATCATGGCTAATCATTGGTAACATCAAACTTTTAAATATCTTAATAGTGCCACCATTCCCCCTAATATCTTTATAAATACTTAAAAAGAATTTATTCAAGGCACTTCCCATTACACCATACTAAAGGGATTCATTTACAAGTATGGATTTGATGGCCTTCTCTTTCGTTGCCTACAAAGTTGTGAAGCCTCTCATGCTATCAAAAAAATGCATGAGGAAGTTTGTGGAGGGAACTTTAGTAGTCTTGCCATCGCTAAGTGTATCCTTTGAATTAGCTATTATTGGCTTTATATCAATAAATATGGTTGTGATTCTATAAAAGAATGTGTCAAATGTTAGCAGCATGTTAACCTTCATCATGCACCAAGCAATAGTCTTCAAGTATCTAGGGACTTTTGGCCTTTATTACAATGGGACTTGGACCTCATTGGGGAAATTCATCCCCATTCTTCACAGTGACATCAATCCATCATCAACACCATTGAATACTTTACTAGATGGTTAGGAGCAGTCCCTCTCATCTTAACTAAATCTGATAAAATCATTGATTTCATTAATCACCATATCATTTTTTGCTTTGGTGTTCCCCATAAAATTATCATTGATAATGGAAAATATTTCAAAAATAAGCAGGTCTAAGCTCTTTGTGAATATTTTGGCATCAAACTTAGTTTCTCATCACCTTATCGTCCACAAGCAAATGGACAAGCTGAGGCCTCCAATAAAACCCTTTAAAATATTCTCACCAAAATGGTCAATGCCTCAGGATGGGATTAGCACTTGCATATTCCCTTTGCTTTATGGGCTTATCATAGTAGCATTCACACTCTTATGGGTTTTATGCCTTTCTCTCTACTATTTATAGTAGAGGTTGTAATCTCTCTCAAGGTCCAAATCCCATCTCTCCACATATCACTATAATACCTCATCTCTGAAGGTGACTATCTTCAAGAATAGTTAGCTCAACTTGAACTATTGGAAAAACATCATTTAGCAACTCTTACTCATCTTCATTTCTACCAAAAACATGTTAAATGTGCCTATAACAAGAACTTAAAAGTATAGGAATTTAATGTTGGTGATCTTGTCCTAAAGGAAACTCAACATGTCATAAATATAGAGAAGAGTAAGCAAGGTAAATTTAATTTCAATTGGATCTAACTCTACATCATAACCCATAAGTATATATCAAGAGCTTATCACTTGTCCTCTCTCAAAAGTAAACTAGTTTCTGAGCCTCTCAATGCTTTACATCTACATCCCTTCTATTGTTCGATAGAGATCACAATCATCATTCATCTAACTTAAGCTCATCCCTTGAAAACCATATTCATTTCCCTCTTTTTAGGGGTAACTAACTAAACCTAAATCATGTGATTATCCATAATAATTATATCCTAATATTAAACTACAGATATTACAAATTTATCCATGGCATGATTGTCATAGTACTTCCCATCTCTTTGAGATTGGTTCCTTTGGTCATTGTCACCTATACCTCCCTTTCACCTATTGAATCTTTATGTCAGCCTAGTTTTTGCCTTCACAATGTTAATCTATTGAGCATGCATGAGAAAGTCTATGTCAAGCAAAAATCAAATTAAGACAAAATCACTATCAAATAGCAAAATAAATCATTGGTCATTCTTAGCATTCATATATTTCTCCCTTGAAAGATAGCTATCAAAATCCAATTAAAATTATCAAACATAAGGTGACTACTTCCTTGAAGGATAGCTATCAAAAACATTTATACTAGGCACATAAACTTGGACCACTCCCTTGAAATATGGTTGAGTAGCCCATTTGGCAAAACTAGTAATTTCTTGGAAGTTTCTCACTTCGATTAGCCTCCCCAACCTTCAATAAAATAGTAAATTCCAAAGCAAAAGTAAGAGCAAAACAATTTTGAAAGCTGTAATCAAATTTCATAACCACAGTAATCTTGGAAAAGCCACAATCGACTCTCCTTAGTAGACTTCCTACATCGATTAGTCTACATTTTATATATAGACATAGACATGTTTATACTACCTCTTTGGACACCTACAAAAAAGGGGGCATACTAGTCTTACTAATGGCTCCAATTTATCCCATTCTCCCTCCACATATCATATACAAGGGACTATGAGCTTACTTGACCAATGATATTAGGATCCCTATCTATCAACTTACACATGCTAATGCAAAATATTTGAAGGACTTATTTTCACTAAACCAATCTAATTTTGGGTTTCATGTGGGTATTTATCAATAAACATGCATCATTTTATTTTTCTTATCTTATATTATTTTATGAAATCCTATCACTATGAACATGAACAATAAATATCACATTAAAAGCATGAACATCATACATTCTACCAAAAATCAATGACATGTGTCTATCAATGAGTCAAACATAATGTCAACATGTCATAGCAAACCAAGAGCATCCATCACATCATAAAACATAAGCATGTCATTACATAATCATAATCATAAACTAAATAGTTGAACCAAACATTAAGGTATATATCAATTCCCATTTTAACCATATAACCATAGATAAAGCCACCACATGTATCCTATCATAACCATAAGTATAATCAGAACATCCCATGCCAAAGTTACTAAGAACAAAATCATAAGCATGAACCAAAGTCATAAATCAAAATCACAAACCATAAGCAAATGTCATATATATTAATCAGTCATCATATACATTGAATCATCAAAAAAATAATACATGTCATAATGTGTCATCTCTCTCTCAAAATGATATACATCTCACTACATTAGCACATAGGCTAAAGTCAAAATCATATATAAATATCATATTGTATCATACCTTTGGGGCACTTAGAATACTACCACTAACACCATTAGGACATGTACCTACTAGTGGCCCCCTTAAGACCCCTGTATGACTAACTATGGATGACCACTGACCAGGAGTAGCTGTTACTACTCCACTATCTAGTTTAGCCCTATACTCAACATATCTCATAACATGGGGTAATTGCTCCAGTACCATCTCCTCATAATAGCATAAATCCTAGATCATGGTTGAGTACCATGCCCATGGTATTGTATCTATCAGCTTTCCTACAACAATACCTAATCCTATGCTAATCTACCCTTAAAGATCACTAATCTAACCTTATAATATCACTACATATGCCTGTAAATTAGCCACCTAGGCCACACCTAATATTTATCTTGTCAAAGTGATCACCTACCCATGAAAAGTGGTCATCTATCCCTATAAGGTGGCCACTTGACCCCATAATTCTTCCACTTATCCTTGTAGTAAGGCAACATATGCCTAGGCTGCTACTAAAATAGCCACTACCTGAGGGCCACCCTGTGCCTGTGCCTGTGCTAGATCCACATCTATGACCTATTACCCCTGTCTCCCCAACCAAAATATATTATTTTATACCAACCCTATTACCAACCAACATACTCATCAGCAATCCTTGTATCATCAATGTGAGCCCTGATTAGTAACTCCTTGAAATCTTGAATTATGTCTACAGGATATGGATAGGTAGTAAAAACTCTCCCTCCTCATATCAATAATATGCCATGTTAGTAAGAATCCCCTATACAAGTCCAAAATATCTCCCTATATGGTCAAAAGGGATCTTCTCTATCTCCATCTCCCACTAGCCAATATCCAATGTCATCTCTATAGCCCTACCATTTGATACCTCAACCCTACCCACTATGGCCATCTAACATATGGCCACCATATCACATCTCCAATTACCAAACCCTTGAGAGCATCTTGAAACCAATCCATATACTTCATCATGCCTCCTACCCCTATATAGGTAGATGACCTCCTCCATCACATAAATCCAACCACATAATGTATTGACATATAAGTGTCGTCAGGGATATCCAAGGGTCTTAGTACCCTAATATGCTCATATGCCTAGCAATGTAACACTAAACTAACACTAATCTCATAGTTCTAGTGTACTTTGAAATCCCATAGCTCTTTGTATACCTACGCTAATAACACCTATGCTTAGATAAATAAAGTCCTCCCTAGGAGCATCTTGACTAGCATGTTGAGTAACATATAGGTAAATCACCCACCAACTAAATTTGGTAGCACAAAGCTCATTAGATCCATAATCATCATCATCTAAAGGGACCTATCATCAAGAGGAAGCTGATACATAATGCCACAGCTAAATCCACCTACATGGAACTCTACCTATCATTAATCATCATCATAAATCCAATCCATATAATAGTCCCACTCTTTTCTCTCTATATGGTATATCATATCCCCATGGATGGGTAACCAAGTGACCCTCACAACATCCTCTAAAAATATCATGATCTTGCCTATTAATAACCAAAATGTGTTGGTCACTGGGTCTCATCCTCAATCAATGCTACCAGCATCCTTAGATCTCGAACCACATGTTGATAATGTCATACTAAACCTAAGCCTATGGCCTCCATGTGTCTTCATTCCTCATCACTTATCACATCATGTACTTGAATGAAGAGTATGAGAGCATGATCCCTTAGGTGAATCTACTCTTGGGCTTACACTTCATTGAACATTTTAAAAACATATGCCTACATACACTATCTATTGATTTTATAATCTCAGCACATTTATAAACAAAACAAAACTAAAATAGGTCACTACTTTTTGGCTAAGCTGAGAACACCTTTCTCTTTGGCACCAACCATCGATGGTCCCCTAGGCACCTTTTGCCTTGAACCTTTAAACATTGATGGTTGGGGTGACCATTGATGATCCTTACATTTCATTAGGCCATGATCTTCTATGCCCTACCCATAGCCAAATCCATCCCTATAGTTTCATTTTTACAACTACACTAATCTACACTATGAAACTACATCCTACCTACCATTTTTCTACCCCCTAATTCCTAGATTCTCCACATTTTACCTAATTTTCAAACTAGGGCATTCATAGGTCCAAAACCTAATAATTTAACCTAAAATTTCACCAAATCCTCTTACCAAATTAC
Source organism: Torreya grandis (assembly GCA_037957365.1). Taxonomy (NCBI): domain Eukaryota; kingdom Viridiplantae; phylum Streptophyta; class Pinopsida; order Cupressales; family Taxaceae; genus Torreya; species Torreya grandis. The sequence goes on along the minus strand of JARHVA010000239.1, from coordinate 4,357,121 downwards.
CTTTTCACAATACATAAATATATAAATCTACCACACTAGAATAAAGACACAAGCTCCCTACCTCATTCTTTGACCTGTACCATATATGAAGCCCATATCCCTCCATTTAGTTGTAACCTCATCCACCGTCCATCTTAGTCAATCACCAAAGCATCAATTCAACCAATCATAACTCCCCACCCTAGAATCCACTCAGTCAACCATCGATACAAAACAACATAGTCACCAACTACTCTAGTGTAACTTTTAAAGGTAAAATGTAAAAATTAATAATGACTTTTTGCTTTCACTTTTTGTCTATTTTAGATTTTAGGGTTTTTACCCTAACCATCGATGGTCAAAGTGACCATCAATGGTTAACTCTAACCATTGATGATCATATCCAACTTTACACCTACCTTACTATGGGACATTAGCTGACATCCTATTCCCTACCTACCTATTTTCAACACCTACTTTACCCATACAAATATAACACCTTTTTGAAAAGAACTACATTTGACCTAAAGATGAGGTAGGGTCTTGTATCCCCTAATCTATGTAGGTAGTGTCTACTTGCCTAGTGCATATAGAATCAACTCAACTGTAACCACCCACCACCCCTTTGTCCATGTCTACCTTGATGTTGATTATTTTTTTGCTTAATTCTTTTGAATGATTTGTAATCCCTATGTTTTGGCTCTTTTGAATATACTAACTAACTTTGCCATGTTACCTCTACATATTTTTCACCACCTAATGCACTAACTTGAGTATTTGTGTCTTCTCAAGAACACTTCCTCCATCAAATACCCATGACACTCAACCTATTAATGTTTTCCCATGGACACACTAGACTTGATTTGGATACTAACATGTGTATCCCACTGCCATGCTTATAGCAGTTGCATGTTACATTGGTCACCTATCTTTAATGTATTTTCAATAATTGGTAAATTTTATCCTTTGCATGATTTTGATTCTCATACTTCATCACATTTTTCATGCTAACTCTGCATTACAAATGATCACCCTTATTACCACACCTACCCATTTATCAAACCTTGACCCAGTTCTATTTTACCTCATCACTTCTTGGTTTAAGGGGGAACACCTCTTCCTAAACTTAGGGCAGCCTTGACTTCACCTAGCTTCTATTTATGTTTTATAACTTGTTAATTCAAGACACATAACAAAAAGGGTCAAAATGTAGACACCAATATCTTGCACATTTCAATTATGACTTTCAAACCTTAAAACAAATCCTTCGATCCTCTAAACAAACCAAAACCCACTTTTTTTTAATTAATCAACCATAAAAGCACCATTTTTGGCTATTTGTAACTGATGGCCTTGACCATTGATGATCAAGATAACCATCGATGGTCACCTAACCATCAATGGTTAGGATAACCATCGATCATCAAGATAACCATCAATGATCGATCCTAACCATCTCAGATTTTTTATGTAAATAAACATACAAATAATAGTAGACACATGCTTGCCTTTTCTAAATATAAGTTTTACAAATTCTCTCATGAGACCTTGCATGATCAATTTATAATTAGAAGCACCTCTTAGACTTCTACTTTAGCCCTGACCTCTCCCTATAAGAAGAGGAGAGTAATAAGAGATCAATCCATCTACAATTGTTATCAAGAGCTTAGGTAATAAGAGTTTCTCATTATATGTCATCCAACATTAGCAAACATTATTTACAATTTATTTGGGAGAGCCAATCTACCATTGCCTCTTAGATTAAATTTCTAGGCACCATCATTATACTATAATCAAACTAGATTCGACCTATAAATTAATAGCATCTATCAATCAATCAACCCATTTTTGTGTTTTCTTATTTATAAATTTTCCTCCCTAGCCAAAGAGGAGTTCTTCACAATCTTCTAATTCAACATGTGCACTTTTATTATGTATTTGTACCATAACCTGTATTTCTAATTCTACTAGCTTCTTCAAAATAATATCAAAATTTGAGTGAAACATAATGTATAAAAAAATCCTAATGTATGGAAAATAAGTATAAATGCTAATATATCTAATCTTATAAAGTAGAAATAAAGTTATGAATACATACCTTTGAATATGAACCTGTTGAGCCTCAATATCTCCCTTGGCCAAGGTGCTTTCAAGAGGTTTTTGTGGTATGTAAAGATGAAAAGGACAAGTCAACTCTAGGATACAAAACTTATTTATGCATCCAAAAGACTTCTCCATAAGACAAGATTTGTATGTCCAAAGAAATTATGAAACCCTAACCTATAATCCTCAAGTCGAATGGTTGATAAGTAGATTCATAATATATATCTCTTATTCTTCTCTTCTCTTCCTAATAAATCATAAAATGAGTGTGCATATATAGTTGAATCTAAACCTAGTCCTTTATAAAAATTTATCCAATAGGGTCAACCTAATTGAATATGTATCATTATTTAAAAAATAAAATTAAGTCTTAGTCTAGGTTTTCCAAGGGCTGACCTAAACCCTAAATGATTTTTGTTAATTAGACTATAGGGTTGATGGGGCTGATAGTGTATTGTAAACCATCAAAAAGGAGTTAAGGTTTGGGAAGGGATAATGAAGGTAAAATATGAATAGAGGAGGGTGTAAAAGAGGAGGAAAATATTAGGATAATGTTTTAAGGAGAAGGTTAGATTGATAGTAAGTGGTAGTAGATGGATAATAATTATACAAAACACTAATGGTCTACCCACCTCTTTCTTGGGTCACCTCTTAAGGCATGCACTCAGAGAGATTGAGACTCTCTAAGATCCTAAAAGAGAGAAAGTATCAATAATTGATAAAGTTTGAAAATACTATGTGTATACATATGCCCCACTTAAAGGTCATCACGTGTCACTCAGGTGCAACATGAGATGGTGCTTTGGGAAAAGAACATAGAAACACACAATGATGAAGATAAATAAATTATAGTAATTAGAAAATAAAATAAATGAAAGGATAGAATTTAAAATTTCATACCTTTACTTACCTTAGTGTTATAGATAAATAATGAGATGTAAGAAATGTGAAGGTGTCCAATATAGGGAACATTAGGTGAGCTTATAAATGTTAGTAGAAAAAGAAAAAAAAATTACAGCATAGATATATAATAGGTGAAAATATTATCTATGATGTTAGGATTCTAAAACATTTTACATTTTGAAAAGAGAGTTAGTAGAAACAAAGATATGGTTAAAAGATAGAATCTAGTGGTAAATATGTGAAAGGTAAATAATTTTTTAATATTAAATATAAATAAGGTGAAAATTAATTCATTTTTTATTTTCACTATTCTATAAAAGCATAGCTTTGAGAGACCTAGTTACAGACTAAAGAGCCATCATGGTGAGGAGATGATAATTGAGATGAGGAAGATGCATAGTGACCACAACAAGTGCAACACAGATGAGCAATTAGAAATTTCAATTTTTTTAGTATTTTTATTTGAAATTAAGCTAAGAATAGAAAAGTGACTAGTATGTAGAATATAGGCATTGAAATTAACCCTTGAAATTTTTTAGGTAAACTAGGGGTAAAACAAGATAAAGGGTAGGAAGTAGTTAGACTAATAAATACCCAAGGCATTTATGGTAAAGGGGTAAAAAGTCACCATTATGGATGAACATAGTCAATCTAGTCAACTTAGTCTATAAGGTAAGGTAGAAAGAGAGGGATGACTACATAGTTTCTATGCCCTTAACCTTTGGCATGTATTGGGATATGTGTGGCTAACTTGTGGCTTACATGCCTCTTTTATATTCTTGTTGTATTTCTCTATGTTCTTAGTTAGGTCAGCCTATGGAATAACCATGGATAAGTAGACTATATATAAGAGGTATTAGTTAGTCTTTCATCATCATGTTAAGTATTATTATCTTAGTTCATTATTATAGAGGTTACCCCCTCAAAGTGGCTTTACTATATTATCTAGTATTCTACTCTGATATCAAATATTGTTGTGTGATCTCTCATATTTTCTTATTCTATGCGATATAAAATCATTCTATGTGAACACCTAAGCAATTTCATTACAAGTGCTATCTAAGCTTTGATTTGGGTAATTTTATTATGGTGTTGTTTTTTTAGATCTGGTGAGGTATGACTTCTATGAGTGGAAGGAAAGAAAAAACATAAATTGCAATCTGAGAAGAATTATTTTTTTCTAACAAAATAGTATTGTTTGAAATGCTTTTTTGAAATTTTTTTAAAAAAAGTATGGAATTTTTTTCACCTTGCATAATTATGGTCATTGGATTCATCTTGACGAGATGATCATAATGGTATATTATATTAATACAATTTTTTGTGCTAAATTTTTTACCCTGGTGTGCAAAGATAGTCATTAGATTCATCTTGGTGAGGTGATCATAATGGTACCATCCCTTGGTACACTTTTTTTGGAAAAAAACTCTCATAGGGTTTGTATATGGTGATCCTTCTACACGAGGATGAAAACAAGCATAAGAAACTCCTAAGACTCCTAATGGTGACATGGAATTTGGAACTTTAGATCCATTGATTTCTCAAATTTAGGTAGACATAAAAGGCTTGGTGTAGCATGATGACTTTGTTTTAGTTAAAATTGATGTTTCAAGGATGCACATAGAGATTAATGGGGTTCATAATCAATTGAATCATATCACTACATCATTGGTTTTTCTTTCATCACAGTTATAATCAAACAACCCTCCACTTCATCATTTGGGTCCTCCTCCTCTCAACACTAACAACTCCAATTTTGGTGTAAAACTAATGTTACCCAAAGTGGACATGCATAAGTTTGATGGTAAGGATCGTCTCACTTGGATTACCTAAATTAAGAATCTATTTGATCTACATTAAATCCTACTTCGTAGAAGGTGATCATGGTGTCTCTATATCTAGAACTTGAGTATTTCATTTGATATCACTATCTATATGCTCAAAATAAAAATAATGGTGCTCATATTACATGGACTATTTTCACTAATGAGTTATTGGCTCATTATAAAAATAATATCTCTGAGAACTACTTTAGTTAGTTATCCAAACTATGACAAACAAAAACTATGAAGGATTATATTCATCATTTTTAGAATCTATCCTTACGGGTAGAAAACATCACTGAGGAAAATTTGAATGATCTATTTTTGGGTGGTCTCAAATATAGCATCCAATTTGAGGTTCAAATGTTTAACCTAACATATATATCAAAAACTATCCCATGGGTATGCATGGTAGAGGAAAAAGAGATGGTCAAATAAAAAACCTTCACTACTAGTCATGATCACACCTTTCTAGCACCATCATATCCTCAACCCACTAGACTAACACCTTGACAAATTAAGGAGAAGTAAGCCAAAGGGTTGTGTTATGGTTGTAATAAAAAATGGAACAAATACCATTGTTATGCTAAAAAGAAGTTGTTTAACATTAAAGATGATAATGAGGATTAAGGAAGTCTTAAGGAGTAATTTATAGACTCTCAACCCACTATTTCATATCATTCCCTTTTAGGTATTAGTATTCCTCAAACTCTTAAGGTGGTGGGTTTCCTAAAAAAGTAAAAGGTCACTATTCTGATTGATTCTAAAAGCACACACAACTTCATCAACAATAAGTTAGTTACAAGCTTGAACTATTTCATTTATCCCACTCTAAAATTTTAGGTCATGATTTTAGAAGGTGGTAATATCAAATACATAGGAAAGTGCCATAATATTAAGCTATCCATAAGAGACTACTTGCTAGATTCTCCTATGTTTGTTATTACCATGGGGGGAGCTGACATTATTCTAAGAGTACAGTGGCTCACCACTTTGGGCACAATTGAGATGAATTTCTAAGAATTATTCATGTGTTTAAATTTTGAGGGAAGGATATTTGAGCTAAGGGGATTAAGGGCTAAATCTCCATAACTTGTTACCTCCCATCAAATGACAAAGATTCTTTTAAAAGGTGTTGAAGGATTTTTAGCTTGCTTATTTTCCATGGAAGTTTATCCAACTCAAGCATCTACACCTCCTGATCTACAACACGTAATTGATGCCCATTCAGTTGTTTTTAATGACATGCCAAAAGGACTTACACCTAAATACATGCATGATCATGCTATCAAACTTATTCTTGGTAGTACACCACCTAACATCAGGCCATCTAGGTATCCCTATGCTTAGAAAAGTGAAATTGAAAATATGGTATAGGAAATGTTGGATGCAAGAATCATTCACCATAACCAAAGTGAATATTCTTCACCAGTTGTCATGGTGTGAAAGAAAGATGACACTTGGAGGATGTACCCTAACTATAGGGAACTCAACAAGTACACTATCAAAGATAAGTTTCATATTCTTATCATTAATGATTTTCTAGATGAATTAAATGGTGCTCTTTATTTTACCAAGTTAGATCTACATTTTGGGTATCATCAAATCTAGATCCATGATGAAGACATACCAAAAACTACTTTTAGGACTCATGAAGGCTATTATGAGTTTTTGGTTATGCCTTTTGGGATGATAAATGCACCATCTACCTTTTAAAGTTTGATGAATACTATTTTTAGGCCATTTTTGAGGAAATATGTTCTAGTATTTTTTGATGATATCCTCATTTACATTAAAATTTGGGAAGACCATTTGTACCATGTGAAATAGGTAATCTCAATTTTGGAATAACATTAGTTGTATGCCAAACCTTCCAAATGCACTTTTGGAGCTTGTGAGGTTGGGTATTTGGGTCATCTAGTTTCACATATAGGAGTAAAAATGGATCCTAAAAAAATCCAATCAATGATAAACTGGTCAATTCTTAAGACACTCAAGAAACTAAGGGGGTTTTGGGGCTAACTGGTTACTATTATAGGTTTATCAAAAATAATGGTAGCATTACAACCCCACTCACATATTTGTTAAAGAAAGACTCCTTTTAGTGGATTGATATAGCTACCAGGGTATTTGAACAATTGAAATTGGTTATGTGTACCACTCCAGTGTTGGTTACTCTTGATTTTTCTAAGAATTTTGTGGTTGAATGTGATGCATCTAGGTATGGTATGGGTGTTGTACTATGATATGGTTGTTGTAGTCATGTAATAATGTAGACCACTTACATTTTAAATTCATCAACTAAAATGTAAAAATCATCACAAGCCCATTTATAAGAAGGAAATGATGGCCATTTTACATGTAATCAAATAATGGAGGTCTTATTTGATGGGTTGTCACTTTTTGGTAAAGACTAATCATGATAGTCTGAAATATTTTTTAGAACAAAGGTTATCATTTGAAGAACAACAAAAATGGGTAACTAAGTTGTTAGGCTATGATTTTTAAATAGTTTACAAGAAAGGAAAGGACAATGTAGTGGCAAATTCACTATCTAGGAAAGATGAATTAGTTGAGGCCTTGTTATATGCTATGACCATTCTACAAGCATATTGGCTAGAGGAAGCATGATCAGAATGGGACAAGGATAGTGCTACCCATTATTTGATTCAAAATCTTCAACAAGGTTTGGGTGGATTTAAAAAATTCACATGGAAGGGTGATGCATTATGATATAAAGATAGATTATACCTATGTAAGAATTCTCTTCTTAAATAAAAAAATCTTTTAGAAACTTCATGAAACTCTAACTTGGGGTCATTTAGTATTTTTGAAAACTTATCATAGAGTCAAGAAGATTTTTTTTGGGAAGGACTCAAGGGGGATTTCTATAAATATGTGGTTAAATGTATGATCTATCAACAAAATAAAGGAGAAACCATCAAAAATCTAGGTCTTTTGTAGCCTTTATCCATCTTGAGCTAACATTGGGAAGAGGTGTCTATGGATTTCATTATAGGGTTACCAAGATCTGATGGTTAAAATGTTATCATGGTTATGGTAGATCACTTAGTAAGTATGCTCATTTCTATTCTTTATCATATCCATTTATTTCTAGTACAATAGCCTCTACTTTTTCAATATAGTTAAAAAATTATATGGTACCCCTAAGATCATTATCAGTGATTGAGATCCCATCTTCACTAGTAATTTTTGGACTGAGTTATTTTCATGTTTGTGCACGTAGTTGGATCATATTTCATCCTATCATCCTCAATATTATGGACAAACTGAGGTAGTCAACAAATGTCTAGAAGGATATCTCCATCATTTTATTTCTGATAAATAGGATAAATGGGTTCATTAGTTGCCACTTGTTGACTGGTGGTATAATAATTCTATTCATAGTTCTTCCAAAATGTATCTTTTTACAACACTATATAGATACCACCCACCATCCATCAATTCAACCTTGAAGTTCCAACCTAAGGTTCATGTAGTTAAAGAACATATTCACCATTAACAAGAGGTCCTTGCTAGTTTATGTGAAAATTTAGCCATGGCCCAAAATCACATAAAATAGTAGGCAAATCAACATAGGAGTCAAAGGCACTTTGACATTAGTGATTGTTTTTTTTATTAAAACCATATAAGTATATGTCCTTAAAGCAATATAAAAAGGATAATACGTTGTCCCCTAAGTATTATGGGCCTTATCAGATCTTGCAAAAAATTGGCAGTTTAGCCTACAAGTTAGAGTTTCCTTCCTCCACTTGCATACATCTAGTATTTCATGTATCATTCCTAAATAAATTATTTGAAAACAAAGTGTCTACCCAAACTGAGTTATCAAAATTAGATTAGGAAGGAAGAATTATTCTTGATCCTGAGGCAATCCTTAAAATGTACACTAAGTAGTTATGGTCTCGAGTGATTAAGGAGTACTTGATCAAATGGAAGAATCTACTTTGTGAAGATGTTACTTGGGAGGATGAATCTCTTGTGAAGCAACATATAGAGTTAACTCAAAATTGAGTACAATGCTATTTTTAAGGGGAGGATCATGCTACACCCTTAACCTTTGGTGTGTCTTGGGATATGTGTCACTGACTTGTGGCTTACATACCTCTTTTATATTCTTGTTACATTTCTCTATGTTCTTAGTTAGGTTAGCCTATGGAATAACCATGGCTAAGTAGACTATATATAGGAGGTAGTGATTAGTATTTGATCATCATGTTAAGTATTCTTCTCTTAGTGCATTGTTGTGGAGGTTTCCCCCTCAAAGTGGCTTTACTATATTATCCAATATTCTACTCTGTTATCAATTATTGTTATATTATCTCTCATATTTGCTTATTTATGTGATATAAAATCATTTTGTATGAAAAACTAAGAAATTTCATTACAGTAGTAGTGGGATGATTTAATATGCTAATAGGGGTTAATTGCATAATAGTAGACTGACTTAGTTGGTAAGGGTTAAAGGTCAACTGTGTATGATAAGGTTGACTTAGTTTGTTGAAAAGGGATGATGTAGTATCACTAAAATAGGCTAGTTTTGTATAACATGGCTGATATAGTATCTTAGTGCAATAAAATGGTTGATATGGTGTTGATGTGGCTGATTTAGCATAAGATTGAAAGGGTTGATCTAATATCGTAAATAAACTACATGGCCAATTTAGTGTGAAAGAGGATGATTATTTAGAAATTTTAGAAACTAAATCAAATAACTGATGTAAGTGGCTAATTTATGAAATTTTAAGAATGTATTTTGATTATTTTTAACATGGAGATCTAATACATCCTTTGTTATTTGATATTTTTTAAAGATACTATAAGTATTGGCACCTGATAGATGCATTATGGATATCAGGTCTACTAGATTGATTGATGGATGTGGATAGAGCATGATTAGTCACACTAGGCTTTAGAGGTATCATAGAGATGGGGTACATCCTACTTAGTGTTGATTTTATTATCATGTTGTTTAGAGCATGGGAATGGTTGACTAACACTTTTTAATGGGTGGTGGATGGGGATACCATAGAGGTGGGTATCATAATAGAGGATGTCTATGCATTGTTGGGACTACTGATAGAAGGGACATCAATGATCATTGGGACATCAAATGATCTAGTAACGATGTGAGCACTATCCTTGTGGGAAATATGTTAAGATAATATATAACATATATTGATGGTTAGTTTATTTGATATATATTATGGAGAATTTGGACATCCATAAGGCCATGATCAAACTTGTGATAACATGAGTACTATTTCATAAGTCAAATGGTAAAGTACCACTATATATGATAGCCTTGTGCCAATCCATATTAGATCAAAGAACACTCTACAACTTTGGGGATATCATCTAGGTCTATCTCATGCATTATATATATGGGATGTTGTCCATAGGGCAGAATACCATGGGGCCTATTTTTTTATTGAGTGATTGGATATATTATAGGTTCCCTATGTATTAGCCAATGGGTTTCCCCATGTGATAAATGATAGATTACCTCAGGTGATGATATGAAATTAGGACCATGTAGATCAAATCATGCCCTATATGCCAACATTGTAGACTATCACATGAAGTGAGACAATGTGGCATCCCTACATGCACATTACTATTATATGCCCTTGTTGGTCAACTATAGTGTAAGATCTAGCATGGGCATAGATCATGGGACATTATACCTCATGGGTAGAGTTGCATCTTATAGCACACTTAATAGGGCAGTTCTAACTTCCACACCTCATGGCCCCTCTAGTAGTGCCTAATTATTGGGCACATCATGATAGAGATCTGAGGGAGAGAAGAGGAGTACCAGAGAAGATACATATGATTAGGCTATAACATGTTAGACCATGGATTGGTCAATTATGGTAGCATGTGATAATATTAAGAGATGATATGGATGTGGATACATGTACATAAAAAGCACCATAATAAACACTACTATAATAATTACAACCGCCTTGGCTATACCATAGATGGAAGAACTGCTAGTGAGAGAAGGTGTAGGTGAGGGTGATAATGTAGGATGACATAGTAGTTGATCTTAGACATAGCTAATATATTTAGACACATTTTAGGAGAGGGTAAAAACATGAGTGAGTAGTGATTCCTAGATTTACATTAGTGTGGAGGTGATCTATGAAAGAGGCACTTGAGGGATGAGTGGATGGAGAGACTATGCTCACTAGGAGAGTAGAAGGGGATACAATGATTGGTGACACTAACATTGGAGAGAAATGTTTTAATTTATATTTAAACTTTGATATATGACACTAGTTGCATATTATTATAATAGATTGATGTATTTTGAGGTGTATATATATATATATATATATATAACCATCTTGCCTAAGTTGGGGCAGATGGTACCATATGATCATCTAGTGTGGTGGGGTTATATGGAGCTATCACCCCATCCAAAATGCCATGGTGTGAATCCATGACTAGTAATCCTCATATGATCTCCTTTTTTGTAGGATCTATAAAACCCTAATTAGATATATATTAGTTCATATATATATATATATATATATATATATATATATATGAACTAATATATATCTAATTTTGGTTTTATAGATCCTAAAACAAAGGAGATCATATGAGGATTACTAGTCATGGCTTCACACCATGAAATTTTGGATGGGGTGCTAGCTCCATATAACCCCACCACACTAGATGATCCTATGGTACCAACTACCCCAACTTAGGCAAGATGGTTTAGACTTGTGGGGGAGGACATGAGGTAGTTACAAACATGTGGGGATGGATTACATCCACTATTAGGGGTGGGAGAGGGAGAGGTAAAAAATTGGTAGGACTTAGCTCAGGAGAGAGCAGTGCACATGGCTACCATAATCTAGTTTGGATAGGTGCAAGTCTAAGTGGCCAATCTATAGGGATATGTAGTAAATTTGAGATCCTATACTACCTCATTATAGCATTCCATTTAGAGGGGACAGTCCTAGACATCTATGAATAACATGGCTAGGCCACAAGATAGACAAGATGGAGCCCAGCCTTAGAGTTGGAGCTATTTTGTATTTTGTACCTTATATTGTATAAAACACATTATTTATATAGTTATTGATTTTAACAGTTGGATTTGATCTCATGAGTTGTATGTGGTTTTGGATGTTGATACATGGATATATTTATTTTCAACACATGTATTTATCTTTTTGTTTTATATGCTATAGGAAATATATGTGGAGTGTTTTCTTTTCTAACATTATGTGATATATATGCATGATTAAAAATAAACAAAGAAAAAGATGATTTAGAAAAGTATAACTAATCAAAAATGAATTTACTACACACTATATCATGATGGGGAATGTGTAATAATAAAATATTACTAAATATAATAAACCAAATATGGTAAAAATAATAACAAAATGTTTGTAAACCATGAAAAATATTTGCACCAAATTAAAACAAGTAAACTCACACTATATCACATTGGGAAGTATGAAAATAATGTAATAACATGGAAGGCACATGAAAATCAAATGGCATAAAAATAAAGACAATTAATTCAATCAATTATGCTAAATCATGCTGGGAAATATAAAAGAGAAACAAAAATCATAAAAATAAACATAAATTGGTCACACTAATTCAAGTTGGGAACTATGAAAAATTAAAAAAATGGTTATAAGCATACACGTAATTGTAAAATAAGAAGATAAGAGTGAAATATCAATGAAGTAATCGTAAAACATAATATATCAAGATGGGAATCATGTCAATGATGTGTAACTCATAATCAATCACTACTTATTTCAAATTTAACATGTAATTTCAAGGTGACTTGGGTATTGGAAACTTTTGTGAGGAAGGTCTAGTCCTATACATGGTCTTACATGAAAACTCATAAAAGAAACACTAATGAGGTGGAAATGACTAGGAAAAATAATCTTAAAATGAATTTTTGGAATGGTAATTTGGTAATTTGTGTGGAATGCCTAGTCCTATCCATGGTCTTGTTAGAGGTACAATCACTAAGAGGGGAGGTGAATCAATGGTGAAAAACAATCCAATTAAATTTACAACCCATTCAAACACTTAAACATTCAATATAGCCATTCATGAAGCATAAAATATGTTTATATAAATGAACAATGAATATAATGTAAGATCACACACATAACACAAGATCTATGTTGGAAACCCTTTTGAGAAATAAAATCCACTTTCAAGCATGCAAACACATGGACTAATTTTCTTATAATATGATCACAACATGAGACTGGTCAAGTAATTTTGATCAAATTTTAGTGAAACACATGTTTCACAAGTAAAATCTACCCCTAGGATGATCAATTCCTTCTTGTAGACACCTAAAAATAGCCACTAATAACCTCCAACCAGGGTTTCGGCCAATTTCCACCCAAAACACAGAATTTAACTGAAAAATACTAAAACATGATAAATGATGTAAAATTAACATATTAAAATGCTAATTTTGTCCAAGGTATCCCTAAATGGGGCAATGCAATTTATGGGCTAGCTAAATTTGATCAGATCATTCTGAGTCAAAATAGCAAACTTGCACCTGGGTGCTTTGGATTGCTCTTTTCTATCAAATTTATTGCACAAGGCATGTGATTTTTTTATTTGTTTTTTTAACATCCTAAATGGGAATACGGTTCCAATGCATCTGACATTGACTTCTAATTCCAATCCAATCAAATTTTGGAACAATAACAAGGCATTCTGATCAATTTGTGCATAAAGTGCTTAATCATGCTTAAGAGATAACTAACCCAAGTCAAGGCATAATCAATAATTCCATGTAAACTTGTTGAATACTTATTTTTAGAAATGAATATTAAATATCTACATCATCAGGTGACCCCATTTCTTAGGAAGGCATCCCTAGGCCATAAATGACACAAATATCAAGATTCATGCCCTCCATGATGCTCTCCATACCTCTTAATTGCCCCTTCTTCCAATGTCATGATGAGGATAATTACAAAATTAATTTCAAAAATTGAATTAATCTTCAACCACACATCTCAATCTTGAGATGGATGGCTAAGGTTGATTTTGATAAAATCTAGAAATCTATAAATAGAGAGGCCAAGAACATCATTTCTAAGCTATTTTGGTGCAAAGTTATTATGCTCAAATATCTTCAAAGAGTCATTAAAACTAGTGTTACCATGCCAAATTGATTCCAAGACAAGCCAAGGTATAATCCAAAGGTGCTAAGAGGAGAAGAAAGTAGCCACACTCCATTGAACAAGACCTCTTGAAGCACAAGCCAAGCAAGCCATCACTATAAAGGCATTTGGAGCATCCAAGGAAGGTGAAGGAATTCTTGTGTTTTCATTCCTTTATTTTTAGTTGTATTTGTCATTTGATTTTATTAACTAATATCTCCCTAGTGTCTAGGCCTAGATATTTTATGATATTAGTGTGTTTATTTCATTTTGTTTTCATTTTAGAACTAACACCATACTAACCATCCTCTCTTGAGTCAAATTCCTAGATCACATTATGGCACACCCGGTGGGACAAGATACATCCTACACATGAAGGAGATCATTTTGAAACTCTAAAATATTTATTTGATCCTTTAAAACTCTTTTAAATTAATTTTCTAACTTTATTTTGCCATTTTTGTTTGCCATAGTTTTACACAGTAATTGACGTCGACAAATAATACCGACATCGGTGACCTACTTAATCGATGTCAGTTAGCCTAACTGACATTGGTAAGATCTTGATTAGCTAGAGCAACTAACTTTGGTGGTGAAAAATGATGTTGGTCACTATGTTTTTTCTAAAAACATAGACCCAAGAGCTACTTTTTCAAAGTTCATTGTTTCAAGCTAAAAATAATTTCAAAGCTAAAGGACATGCTAATATTTTTGCTATAGGACCAAGCTTGATATTTGTTCAAAACATTTTTAAATCACCTTTTCATGCTTAAAAATCAATTAGGAACCTTGTTTTGGTATTTAACAAAGGACTTAAATGTTTTGGTGAACGTTTTTAAAGTTAAAACTAAGACCAAGGGGTCAAATTAACACCATTAAATCTTTCATTTTGGGCTCAAAATTGAACACACTTGTCATTTTTGTCTTCAATAGTTGTTTGATCTAATTTTGTTTTTGGAAATAAGAGGGATGTTGCATGTATGCTCTTCCATTTATCCCATTTAGGAAACCCTTGGAATTAAAAGTGCCATTCTTATTACAAATAGCCTAGTCTAAGGCTTAGAAAGAAAGTCATCTAAAACACTCCCCAAAAACTTGTCAAAGTTTGGGTGATCTTGAAAATGACCTTAATGTCTTTCTATTTTATGTTTATTTATTTTTATGTACACTTGGCTTATGAGGGGGATGTCATTACCTCCCACAAGTTATTTAGGGAAGCTTTGACCTGGGGTTTCACCTCCTAACATTGAATTCACTTACTCCTTTGGAGTTGCACATGGGACGTATCTACATTTGGACATCATACTACACTGAGAGAATAGTAGGATGTAGTGGTTATGAAAAGGACTAGACCTTTTTACAACTAGCCAATGCCATGGTCGCCCTATTTCTATGATTTTATTTTGCATTATTTGACGTGAAAGTCATTGTATAGTTGATTCCCATAGAACAATCAAAACCATACTTGTTTAGTCAACCCCACATTGACATACCCTTGTTAGGATTTGGATGATTATACTTAGTGTGTTTTGGTCATTTTTGCTTGGTATGTTTTGAGACTAAAACTTATTTGTTTATTCATAAGCCATGTCAAAAAATGTATTTGAGTTGAGGAGGATAGTTTTATGCTACCCAAATCATGTCAAAACATTTTTGAGCCTTTTGAATCTTTTACAAACATAACATTGACCACATAATTTGAGCATACTTACACCGTTAGGCTATTCAATTTGTTTCAATATTAGTTTACCTTGTGCCAAAACCATTTATTTCAAACCATGTCATGTATACCATTTAGACCTTTGTATTATGTTGTCATGTTGTCCAATCTTGTCTAGTTTGTTTGGTCAAAACCTAGTTTTCAATGTTGAGTTTTCAATTAGCCTTATTAAGTTTGGATTCAAACATTGATTGATTTCTATTTAGGCCTTAATTCATGGGGCTGATACATAGATGTTTCTCTTTTGGGTTGCATAACTTTGATTAATCAATTACCCAAATTTGAAAACTATTGATGGTTTGTTTGTTTAAAATCCTATCCTCATCATTATTTGTGATTTTATTTAGGAGAACATAGCCTTTCTCAAAGAGCCTTTTGTCTTATGCCTTATGCCAACTGATCATGTTTATGTTTGATTCCATGTGTCAGGTCTATGTCAAAGTTGTTTCCAAACTTGTTAGATTAAATCAAATCAAATCATGCCTGTTTGTTTGAGACTAGCTTTTGACTCTACATTTGGACAAAAGACCTAACAACTCAACTTTTCCCTTTCCTAGTATAGACCTTTTTTGGAAAACTTTGACCTAGACTTTCCACATGTCAATTTTTATTCAGATGCTTGACCTTTTATGTGTATGAAATTTGACATTTGACATTTGATGTTAGACTATTTTATGCCAAGTCTTAGCATAAATCATTTTGGAGATACAACTCCACTTTCAAACCACATTGGAGATACAACACCACCTTTTGACCAAGTTGGACCAAGTTTGAACCATTTCTCCTTTAGATAGTTTTTTAGAGTTTGTAGAACTCTAAGCCTTTTTATTTTAGATATTTCATCATTTACATGGATATGTCTAGCTACACTTATGGTAGAGTCCTGTATAATCCAAATTATGATAGAATGGCCACACAAAATCCCACTAAGAACCCCTATAGAGAAATATTTTCTAAGGAGTTTTTTAATTCTCCCTATAATACTCCATATGGGGAACAAAGTCACAAACTAGCTCATGATCCAACTCAAGACTTGGATTGGTATGAAGAGGCTTGTGAGGATGAATTTGAAGATCCAACTATAGATAATGTTGTTTGGGATATAGATATATACCCTCTTTTCAATAATTAGTACGTGGAACATAGTCAAGAACAAAATTATGAGCCAACTCACAATTGGGATGATATGGTTTTTCTGGAAGACTTAGATGCTTTAGCTTCTGCAAGTAATTAGGCTCCACCACATCATACCATTTCTATTCTAGGACCACAATATCACACCATTCCCATACCAAGACCTCATACTTTGGTTTATACAAGCAATCAAGTTCCACAATGCCAAACCATTTCTATACTAGGACCTCATCTTTTGGTTTATGTGAGTAATCAAGCTCCACAACACCCCTTCATCATTATAGGACCTAGTACTTTGGATTGTGTAGGAAATAAATCCCAAAAATACCCTATCATTACCATCTCAAAACTTTATCCTTTGGCTCATGTGAGAAATCATGCTCCCCAAAGCCCTACCATTATCCAACTACAAGTCATTCCTCATCCAGAACCAATCCCATCGAAACCTCAACTGATCCAATCCTTTAAAGACTAAGTTATGTTCAAAACTAGTATTATCCAACTCACTGGAAACCAAGGCCAAGAAAACCAACCAATCTAATATTTTTTTTGAATCAACCATTTTTGATAAGTCAACCTATGACAAATTACCTATTGATCCTGTACCAATTGTCAGGGAGTCTCATACTGATGAGCCAATCTTTGATGAGTCACATCTTAATGATTATAACCATATTTAGGAAAATCATTACCTCAACCATGTGCTTTTTTTTAAGAGCCTCCTATTGATAATCTAGTCTCTAAGGAGTTGTCTCTTGACCTATTTCCCATCCTAGAGGAGTCTCACTTTGACAAACTAGTTTTTATGGAGCCCATTATGCCATTACAGGCTATTACTTATCTAATACCAAATATTTAGCAAGACATAATTGTAAAAGAGTACCTATTCGATGAAGAATCAGAGTTAGAGTCAGGTTCTATTCCTAAACTAACATCAGATTTAGCATCAAAATCACAATCAACATTAGTCTCAACATCAGATTCAGATTCCCTTGAGTTAGAATTAGATTCAAAAGAATAATATGTTTATGGCTATTACAACATTGGTTACACATGTCTTGTAGATCAATTTGAACACATTTTTGATCCTTCTATAGTTTTTTAAGATGAGTACTTTAGTTTTGATACAAGTTATCCTAGTATCTTCTATGAGGATTGTGCAACCTCTCCCCATTCCATTACCATTCCATAGACCATTACCATTAACCAAAATAACCATATCATTGACATTCCATCTCCCACAAGGGTTGATTGGGATTGAAAAAATCACACTTTTTTTAATTACATCCATGGTGACATAGTGGTTGAAGAAGATCAAGGAAGCCAAGACAACATTAATGTAGCAGAAGAACACTCTCCTAGTGAAACGTTTTTGAAGGCACTAGGGGAAAATCAAAGTCATAACTCAACATCTTCTAGTGAAACTTTTTTGGAAGCACTAGAAGATAATCAAATTCAAAAGTCTACTTTCCTTAGTGAAACCTTATTGAAGGTGATATAGGACAATCAAGACAAATTTATTAGTGAAAACCTCTTTGAGGCTGAGGCACCAATATCTAAGCACAAAAGTTCTTCACTATTTGATGAAGATAAAATCAAAGATCAAATCAAAATAGCTTCCTATTTATAACCTAATTAGATGGTAGCTACTCTCAAGCCCAAACAACAAAAAAATATGATGGTCTTATTGAGAGAACAAGTCTTCAACCCCGCCACAACTAAAATTATGTTGAATTTGGCATCAAAAATATTACATGTGACTGAAAGCCCTAATCTTCATTTATTTCCCCACCATTATACATTCCATTATCATCTACCATTCCATTTCACAATTAAACCTACCATCCATTATTTCTCCCTATTTAACATCAATGTTCGCACTTTCCTTTAAAAAGGATACAAAGATACCTTATATTGATACATGAAGGAATCAAAATCAATGACCAATGAAGATCACAAAAGCATTCTCAGTAACTAAATATATAGGCCATTCTTGATAGAGTAGTAATTTTTATGAGGTGTGGGCTAGTAATTAACATGATCAAGTAATCTATTTGTGTCATTTTTTTATTAGGACATGCATCTCCCCATCAATAGGAACAATATAATCAAAAACCAAACCCAAGCCAAAAATACGTATCATACTATTTCATTTCCATACCATTGCCATTGTTACATATGCCTATTTTCCATTATCACAGATCATGTCATTCACCCCATCACTTAGGGGCAACCCTCTTATAATTTTATCAAACCATCATTATCCTTAGCAAGACTGTACCATCCTATCATTTCATTCATATCTAGACCAAATATTGTTTTTAGTCATCCTACCCAATCCTATTTTGATTTTGGTTTGTTTAGTTCTTAGTGCACCTTTTCATGGGGGGGATTATGATCAAGTTTAAATAATAAATATAATATATGTTTACAATGATAGTCTATGAAAGTAGTGTGATAGTTGATCTAGAAAGATATCTTTCATCCTATCAATTTTTTTATGTGAATTTGCTTATAAATACTTATGGGAAAATCAGTGTCTCACTAGTCTTGCTACTACTTATAACCTCCTATGGGTAAATTAATATCATTAACCTATGCCATTGTATCTTATTTATAATCACCTGTGGTAAAACTATGGGAAAAACTTGTTTATCATGCATTTATACATCACCTTGCCATTACTATTTTCATTTGACTCGCCATTTGCCAGATTTGAGAACTTGTTGGGACCTAGCTGGTTTTTTCCCACCTTTTGTGTGGATGGAATTACTATGACTTGAGGTAATTTTGGGACTATGTGGGTCATAATCAATTAATTTTGAAGTCACCTTAGTCCCCCTTTCCATATGCTCTCTCCATTTTTTGAGCAGGCATCTTGTCATTCTCTAACAAGTTAAGATACCTCAAAATTCCAAAATCATTCATAACATTTCAAAAATCCAAAAATATTTGTCCTATCTAAGCCTAGTCAGTTATCTTAAATCCACCTTACTAGGGAATTATCAATGTTAGGATGCTTTATTTTGATTTTATTTTTAGGATTTCTATTTGTTTGTTTATTTTAGGTTGTTTTTTAATTTGTTTGTTCACTTGCTTGTTTGTTTGTTTTTAGCATTGTTGCCTTGACTTGGTCTATATGTTTTTCATTGGTTGATTCCTTGGGCAAATTATTCTTGAGTTTATCCATATTCATAAATTAACATTTTCATCATGATTTTTATCATTGGTGAATTGTTTTTGAGTGTTTATTGGATCGGGAGTCAGTCTTTATGCATATTCTAGGATAGTCTTCATGGCGTTCTATCATGAAGCCTACCATTTCATGCTACAACAAAAATTAGCTTCATGAAGGTCTAAAATCAATGGAGCTGATGAAGTTTCTCCTTGACACCTTGGCAAATCCTTCCATCCCACATTTTATCAAATTAACCCATTAACCATTCTAGTTGTATCATTGCTAATTAGGACAAGCATCTCCTCATTGAGAGGTAAAACTAAATTATTTATAATTATCAATATTATTCCTCTATCCATATCTTCCATTAATTTTCACCTAATCATTTTTAATTTGTATTCCAGGTTATATCTTTGAGTTATGCTTGCTAATCAACCCTAACTAGGACACAATCATCTTTAGCCAATCTAGGTCTTTTTAATGATTATAACCACCTATGGGAAAATCATTGTTTTCACTTTTATTCTTGATTATAACCACCTTTGGTAAAATCAACATCATTTTTACATCAATACATGTAAGCATTTTCTTATTTTGATTAATCTCAACCATATGCTAATTCCACCTTTCTTTTTGTTTCTTTTTAAGGGACCATCCATCAATAAATGTAATGGCCACTCCCTCAAGGGAGAATCATCATAGGCTTCCCAAAATCATTTGGAGATTTATTCTTTAGTCATAATATTCTTCTTGGCATACATAATATCTCTCATTATTTGAGAAGACATTACTTTACCTACAGTTTGCAACATCTTCCCAAATAGGGGTAAATTGTAGACACCTAAAACTAGCCATCGATAACCTCTAAATAGGCTTTTGGCCAATTTTCACCCAAAATACACAATTTAGCTTTGAAGCACTAAAAAACACTAAATGATGTAAAATTAACATATTCAAATGCCAATTTTGGCCAAGGTATCCTTAAATGGGGTAATGCAATTTATGGGCTATCTAACTTTGATCGGATCATTTTGAGTCAAAAATGCCAAATTTGCACCTAGGTGCTCTAGATTGCTCTTTTCTATCAAATTTCTTGCACAATGCACGTGCTTTCATTATTTTTTGTTGGTAACATCCTAAATGGGAATATAGTTCCTACTCATCTGACTAACATTGACTTCTAATTTTAATCTAATTAAATTTTAGACCAATAACAAGGCATTCTGATTAATTTGAGTAATTTATGCACAAAGTGCGTTATCATGCTTAAGAGATAATTAACCCAAATCAAGGCGTAATCAATAATTGCATAGAAACTTGTCGAATACTTGTTTTTAGAAATTAATATTGAATATTTGCATCATCAAATGACCTCATTTCTTGGGAAGGCATCCCTATGCCATAAATGCCGCAAATATCAGAATTTGTGCCCTCCATGCCTCATCAATGCCTTCCATGATGCCCTCAATGCCTCTTAATTTCCCCTTATTCCAATGTCATGATGAGGATAATTACAAAATTAATTCTAAAATTTGAATTAATCCTCAACCACACATCTCAATCTTGAGATGGATGGTTGAGGTTGATTTTGATCAAATCCTAAAATATATAAATAGAGAGGCCAAGATCATCATTTCTAATCTATTTTGGTTCAAATTTATTATGCTCAAATATCTTCAAGGAGTCATTACAACTAGTGTTAACATGCCAAATTGATTCTAATCCAAGCCAAGCTACAAGCCAAATGTGCCAAGAGGAAATGAAGGTAGCCACACTCAATTAAAGAAGACCTCTTGAAGCACAAGTTGAGCAATCCACCACTACAAATGCATTTAGAGCATCCAAGGAAGGTGAAATAATTCTTGTGTTTTCATTCCTTGATGTTTAGTTTTGTTTGTCATTTGCTTTTATTAGTTAAGCTCTCCCTAGTGTCTAGGCCTAGAAATGTTATGTTATTAGTGTGTTTATTTCATTTTGTTTTCATTTTGGAACTAACACCATACTAACCATCCTCTTTTGAGTTAAATCTATAGATCACAATTCTCATCATCTTTAGTAAAAAATATAAGTATACACAAGGAGCACCTATCCTTAATATGATCAAGTCATTCTAACCATTTATTGGTCATGTCCTTTTAACCTAGATGTTAATAAACTTCCTAACCCATATGAAATGAACATCTCCTGATCATTGATTTCTTGCCAATATAATGGAGATACAATGTGTATCAGCTCTCTTCAACACTACACACTACACATTCTATACTCTGATCTACCTCTCAAATCAACCACCAAGCTCACATATACATCATCTATCCTTTACTCATCCTCAATATTCAAACCTATAAGAGAACTATCTTTGAAATCAAAAATATAACCTATAGGTCATACACACAGTCATCAGCTTGCTCTGCTCTATAACCCATCCACTTAGTGCATACCCTTTCCTTCACTCTTAAACTCTCATATACACCTCTTCTTTCAAATCTCACAAATCTAGAAATCAAAATCTTTTATTTCACCATTTATAGAGCCTTCATGATTATTATCTTCTTGGTCAACATTTACACTTGTCTTAACCATTAAGACATCTAACCTAACTCAATATTATCCTCATAAGTTAGCCATCAAATACATGGGTCACCCTTAAGCAACTACACCTATCAATCAGGCTTTAGTATCCCTTATAGGTCTCATGAAGACCTATTCACCCCTTTAGCACTTCAATGAGAAAATTAAAAACACAAGACCACTTATAGATGCATAGATCCACTCCACATGACCCCTTCAACATCCTCAAATGATCATAGTCATCACAACACTCCTCTACTAAAGCCAAATAGATCAATATTTGACCCTATACATAAAAACACCATGAATGAACACACAGTAAACTTCTAATCATTTGTTCATACTAATTATGGATTGGTCAAACCTCTAAAATCCATATAAATGATCCTCATGGAGTCTGCAATACTCTCCAATAGCTCAATCTCGTTGAAATAACTAGATACCATCAGAAAAACTCAAAACATCATTCTTAGTTCACTTATAGAACAGGGTCAATCACATAATCAACTTTGGAGCTTAATAAATTTGACTATACAAAAATTCAAATCCTCTACAACTTTTCTTTTTATACCATGGTCAAATTCTAGATATATCAAAAATTATAGCACAAAAACTATAGACTAGTCTTCCCTCACAAATTCAATTTTTTTAATTCAAATGGTCACTAAGAAAATATTAAACATCTAACACATTATCAACATTGCATGCCTTCTCATAGCTTGAATGAATATGCATCATTGATCTTCATTGAAAGTATCCCAATCTTTAATTATTCTAAACATCTTATATTTTGACCTTATCTCATTTTCCCTGGTAACTTTGACCAAATACACACTATCAATCTTCTTAAAAGTAGCTTAGTATTTAACTTTGCTCACTATTAAATATTGAGAACTGGTCAACATCTTGTTGCTTCATAAAAATTTAGAACAAATGCACTCCATTGATCTCTATGTATTAACTAGGTCTTTATCTTATAGTACTCACCATTAGATCTTGATCAAAATTCCCATGATTATGACACTTGGCACCCTCACATGAATTCTAAACACTTTTTTGTTAGTCCATGTGATTGAGCAACTTAGTAGTCCTGCATTATTTATTGACTCTTTGAATTATCCTAGACCATTGATCTTTATAAGTATGAACCACCATTTACCATTGATCTTTTGTTAATTTAGCACATGACACTTGTCACCAGCATGTGCAGCCTTTGACATGTTGACTTCATACACACCATTTATATCAATATGTATGATTAAGCACCCACCATTGGATCTTATATACCAATGACCTTAGACTTCCATGTGATTAACCATGATGTTCTCTATCCCATCACAGTCTGCTAGAGTAACTTTGAAGCTTTATAACTTGAGCTAAAAATCACTTCAAGACTCTAAATTTTTAGGGTAGCTTATTGGAACTATAAATAGAATATTAATGTAAACCTTTGATAAAAAAAAAATGACTTTATACATACCTCAAATAAAATCACAAAATTTTTGGTTCATACATATCTACGTGATATGCAATGACGGTCTAGCTAAGTATAGAAACTTATTAAACTTTTGTTTGAGAAGAAAACTTTGCACCCACATATATTTAGCTACGCTCAACCTCATGACCTAAAACTTGGATCATAATAACTTGGGACTAATTTTATCACACCCATATAACCAAATCTCCTTGACTCATCCATATGTGGTAATGGTGATGTTAGCAAAAATTTTACTCATATTTTATGTCACATAACCAACTATGCCAAGATGAACATAATAAAAAACCTAATGAATACCATGTACTTCCATAATATCTCAAATAATCCTTTACCTTTGATAGGACCCATCACACATGATCAATACTTTAGACCCATCCCTAATCATGCCAAAATTGAAGATCAAGCAAGCCTACTTCAAACATACTAGGACAAGCATAGTGCACACTTTGTCATTAATATGTAGAATATCAAGACACTTCATCCACTCATTTGGAAAACTCCATGACATCATTGAAAACTCTCCAACAATCTCCCCCTTTGTCATTGATGTCAACACCCATCATACAACTCATCTCCCTTCTCTCTCTTCAAGCACTCTCACAATAGAAAACTTCTTCCCCTTTGACACAATGAAAAAGTGGGAAAAAAATGATCTTTAGGACCTAAAAATACCACCAATAGGAGAGGAAAACCTCATAAATATGATACAAAGTCTTCCTTACCTTGATCCTACCTCTTCTTTTCCTTGACAACTTCATCTTACTACATGCCAACACTATCTTCAACCAAGCACTATAACCAATGAAAAAAAAACACACAAAATCACTAAAATATAACAAAACTCACCAATAAACATATAAGAGGGACTACCCCTAAGATCTATGATCTATTTCACCTTTTGAGCATCTTTCGATCTCCACACATCATGAAGAACCACCACACATGCTTACTAGCCTTCTGTCACAAACCACCTCAAATACCACCAATAAAACTTCATGCCACTTAACAAATAGAAAAAATTATCTAAACCAGATTGAGAACTCACCTTAAAACACTCATGCCTTTGTTTTTTGGATAAACTAAACAAAAACATCACATCTTCACAATAGGCATGTCTAGACTTCTTGTAGCCCTACCTGGAACTTACATAACCCAAAATTTTAGTAGACATATTTTTAAGACAAAACTTTATATATAGAGCACTCTCATATGCCCCATTAATCACACCAATTTTCATTACCTATCTCCTCGTCTATAATAGACTTAGTTCACAAATATACTAGTTAATTAGGCCTCCATTTTGACAAATACTTGAATAATTTGAAAAACAAAAACCTTCAAATCTCTATGGAGATTGATTTGATAACCCATTTGGCCTTTAAACCAATTAATAAGCCTTATACCTCAAATAATAAGGTAAACCACATTTCTAGAATGAACCAAAACTCTAGAATCTCAAAACAAACAAGGTCAACAAACTTCCTTTTGGTCAATGCCCACCTCTAAAAATTGTTGCACACCTGGAGATAACCATCACACACTTTTGGACCAAGATTTGAGCCTTCACACCTTTAGGAACCTTGAATTCCTATATCATGGCTTTGATCTACAACAAAGAAGTATAAACCTAGGAGCACAAAAAAAACTCCAAAAGGCACAAACCTGATCATAAAGACATAAAACCACATAGAACACATCACAAAGAAGTTCATAGACCTTTCTAAGCACCAAAATCTTCTTGACATTCCATTAATCTCATTATTCCACCTAAAAAACTCCATTATAATCTTGCAAACACTGATACATAGTAAAAACACTATATGACATCACTTTGACCTCATCAAAACACTTTCCCAACTTGAAAAACCAAATCCAACTAAAAACACTCATCTCTTTCCTTCTAGGACCTTTTGAATAACACTACAATAACACTTGATTCTCTACTAAAAGGAGTCTCTTAAGAATCATAGATAAAAACCTCCTCTACTTCACATGGTTCCTTACAACAATGTGAAACCATGAGTTGTCCATAACTACTCATACTCTTTCTCCTCATTGGTCATCTAATATTGATAGCAATTATTCTTCCTCTTCTTAGGCTTAAGAGAAAAAACTTACTCATCCACTATAACATTCTCTTTCTCTTCTAAGACTATATTGACAACACAGATTTGTGGCATACCTTTTTAGTTGAATAATCTTCCTTGTAGTTTGGAACCTCATCACTAGGTATTGAAAATTGATGTTCTTTGCATGAAACTTTCTCGGTAATATTAGTATGTTCACATGAATCCATACACACCTCAGAACTAGCCTCAACCAACACCTTGGTCATCTCCTTAAGCTTGGTCTTTTCATTCACAACATGAGTAGATAATGAGAACTCTTGGCATTCTCCAACATCTATATCATTCTTCACCATAGTTTTAATCATATAAAATGTGAAATTGGATTACTTAGGCATGGATAATAGCACCCAACCTATAGGTCCTCTTTCTTGCTCACTCAACCCTTCTCAGCTAGACTTTTACTGATTCCTAGTCACTCGTAGCTTCTTAGACTTAGATTTTTAAGACCTAAGTATCCCTCTAGAACCTAGATCCATCCCCCCAAGTCTCATCCTCTTAGGAAAATAGTGCCTAACTTGAATAATAGCATTGAAATTCAGAGGTGTCTTATTTTTGGCATTGTTGTCCAAATTCACTTTGGCAAATGATTAATTTTTCTTGAATCCTTATATTTTCCCCTATTGGCCTAATGTAAGCTCATATAACCCATGATCACTAATTTCCCTATAAAAGGCCATTCAATATCCATTTAGAATTTTTTTCACTCATTCACAGGAAAGAATCAATAATACAAGCAAGTACACTCAAGCACTCTTACCTATTCTCTACATATAGCTTTCCAAAAATAATTTAAGCCTATTCAATAACTCATACCAGTCCCTAGTCATCTAATGTACATTACAATTTTTAATAATAGTTTCAAAAATGACACATTTACACTAAGAACTTCAGATAGGATAACTAAATTAGCTTGATCCCTCTTTGGAGTATTAGCATGTATGCAATGTGCCCACACACAGGGTGTAAAGTACATCCAGTGTATCCTTTACACACTAACCCCTCCTCTCTTTCCCAAGTTTTCTACTCAAGTTTAAATAATAAGAACTCTTAGGGGTTTTAAAGATTGAATCAAACACACAATGAGATTTTCACAAACCCAAGTTTCAATATTTCACTACCAAGATGTCACAGACATGCCAAACAAAACCTAGAAAAGCTAGACCACCATGACAACAACACTAGAAGTGGACAACAGCACCAGAAGTGGATAATAACTTTGAAAGTGGACTACAATTCCAAGTAGTAGGGTGTCTTCAGTTTTAAACTCCTATCTAATATAAAAATAGAGTTTTGGGTCCTATTTATGATAGTCTACCATCCCTTCACAACAATTTCTAGATCCTACATCCTCCATTTCAGCCCAAAATAAGCTAAGTTTGATTTCTTCACACTTTTTACTATTTTTAGAAAAGGTCATATATATATATATATATATATATATATATATATATATATATCAATTAGTAGGCTAATTGAGACACATTGATTACTAATTTACATTTACTCAGACCTTTATTTTCTTAGGAATTAAAAACATAATTTCAAAAAAAATAAAACATTTGGTGAACCTAACTTACTTCGAATTTTTGCACAAAAAACCCTAGAAACCCTAGGGGTAATTATTTTTTATTTTTTTCAATATTTTCCTAATTTTTCATAAATATAAAAATAAAAAAAAACTACAAATTAATTGAAATATTTTCAGTAAATTCACCCAAACCCTAGTTTGCACATACTAGGTCCTATTTTCATACAAACACTTTCAAACCACTAAGAAAATATACTACTAATTTTAGAAATATTTTAAGATTTTTTCTGAAATTTTCAAAATTAAAACTACAAATTTGGTGAACCTAACTTACTTCGAATTTTTGCACAAAAAACCCTAGAAACCCTAGGGGTAATTTTTTTTTATTTTTTTCAATATTTTCCTAATTTTTCCTAAATATAAAAATAAAAAAAACTAAAAATTAATTGAAATATTTTCAGTAAATTCACCCAAACCCTAGTTTGCACATACTAGGTCCTATTTTCATACAAACACTTTCAAACCACTAAGAAAATATACTACTAATTTTAGAAATATTTTAAGATTTTTTCTCAAATTTTCAAAATTAAAACTACAAATTTTCAATAAAATTTTCAAATTATTGCACTAATTTTGGAAAATTTATTTTCAAACCATAGTTGCATCAAAAACATTCTCAGTTATTTTTAGTATTTTTTGCATCATTTTATGAAAATTTATTTACATATCAAACTCAAGAAATCAATTTTAAATTTAAAAGTTCATAGTATTTTGAAAATAATATTTTTTAAAAATCCTTAGTTGCATGTACTAGCTCCTTATTTGTTATTCAAGGTATCACATTACATTTATAGGTAGATTGTAAAAATGATGCTCAGTTATTATCAAATTCTTTTTACATTTCTTGCAAAGAAAAAAGAAACCATATTGTGCCCTATCATGTACGTGAATGATGAATTCTATCATATGTTAGTACAAAGCTTCATTCTCTACATTTCATGATTATTTATCATTATATGGGATGATGTTCAATAGTTTGTTCTTAAAAATGTTAATCCATCTCTTGTATCACCTCCCTTAGAGCCTCTTCCCCATACCAAGTCATGTTTCATGGTCTATTTTACTCTTCCTTAGGTCACTACCCATCGCTAGATAGCCCAATTGACACCTTTTATTCCTCCACCTCCTTGACCCATTGATTATCTTCACTCTTCTCTAATAACAACAACAACTCCTATATAGATAATAGACAATGTGGTTAGATATATTACTCAACATGCAACTATGCCTCCTTAACCTACCTAGGAACCCCATCACCTTGCTATTCCAACCCATCCCAAGCTAAACCAACCAACACAAGTAGATTCATACAAGGCATATGAGATTGTCGATTAGTTGAGTAACACTCCAATTAAAATTTCTATGTTATAATTACTTCATAAAAATAATGTATTCAAGGATATTTTTATTAGTCACTCACTTAGACTTCTATGCCTCTTGATTCAAAACCTTCTTATTTTGCATTAGTGGTTAATACTATAAAAACTATATAAGATGCAATTTATTTTAATAGTGAAGACATGCCTTCTAAAATGGTTATTGATCAAATTTTTCCACTATTCATATAAGTACAAGTCAAAACTAATACAATCAAGAGAGTTCTCATTGATAGTGGTTCCATAATAAATTTATGTAATATCACATTCTTACAAGCCATGGGTATATATTTGACATCAATGTAAAAACCATATAAGAACATATAAGGGTTTGATGATATACCATGATAGACTTTGGGTACTATTACTTTGGATATCATGATGGGACCAAAAACTCTCTCCACATAGTTCTAAGTCATGCTAGGTCCTCTCCACTATAATATTTTACTCATATGACCTTGGATACATACCATGGGGGTTGTTATTCCTTATACTCTCCATTGATTTATTAAGTTTCTCCATGAGGGATATTTATACACATGTCTGGTAGACAACCAATAATTCAAATATTATCAACTTATAGAGTCATCTTTGACTATTTCATCAGATGGGACACCATATCTCACAGTACAACCACCACTACATAGGATTTATCTTGATGAAATACATACATATGAAGTTGGAGATACTAACACTTCCCACATTGATTCACTTAGAATTACACCATTAACATCATCTCTTTCACCATCCACAATAGTTTCTATGATTCCAACTACTCCATCAGTTGTAGTTTAGACATCAATTACACATCCACCATCACCAATAGTAGCACCAATAGTTCCAATTGATTTCATAGTTACTCCACTAGTTATATATATTTTGGTAGTAGTACCATATTATACTACTATAGGTGATGAGATTACTATATCACATTTACCCCTGGTGGTAAATTATGAGTTACCATATGCACATGATGTTGATATAGATTCATAGGCTTCTTTAGATGATGATATGACACCCACACTCATAGATGATTATTTGTGTGGATTGAGCTTTACACTAGTTATACCAAGAGAGTATCGAGACAAATCTAGAGATCTTATAACACATCCCATAGTGATTTTATCATCTCACACTACACTCTTAGGACATCCTCCACATTCATGACCATGGTCAAATCACTTGGCACATGTAGTTCACATGGTTACCTCTAAGGATAAAGAGCCAATTATTTAGATTTAGGTAGGTAACACACAACATTAACCATAATTAATGTTACAAATATTACTTGATCATGGATTTATCACATTAACTATAGTATAACATAGATCTATCAACAAATTATCACATCAAGATGGTTACCCATTTTTTACCTTTTATAGGATTATAAGCCATGATACTAACTCATGCATAGCCTTATAAAACAAGATCAAGGTATTATTCATATTACAGCACCATTAGTAGCACCAGCTCCACCACTTCCATTAAAGTCACTTACCAATAGGGTTAAATTTCCAAGAGTATAATCAACATCTCCACCAATAAAGCAACCCTCAATTCACCTTTAACCTGATGACATCATGAACATAACACTTGCAACATATGATGATATTTATGATGATGATCTTGATGCATTTGATGATGGTTGAGATATTTTCCTCCATCTCCATCCCTAGTAGGCTCCATCTTTGGATCCATTTTCACCACCAACCTAGTTTTTTATATTATGATGTATATACTTGTACATAATTTATTTTCAACATTGATTGTACGTATTATCTCTTGCTTAACTGCACATAGTCAAATATAATCAAAAATACAAAAACAATACAAAAATTCAAAACATAAAAACATTCAAATATATCAAAAATGATAAAAATATTTCAATTGTATGCATCATCCATGCTTTACATCACTACTATTATTCTAGGACTTACATTTACTATTTCATGCTATTGTATGTCAATTTTCTACATTACCATGCTTCACTTAATCTTCTTTGAGTGTGTGTAATGACATCCAGCTACTTGATTACTTCATTCTACCCATATATGGGGCATTCCTACTTCTAAATTTGAGACATACATTATTATACATACCCATTGGGGGCATCTTCTACATGACTACACCATCTAGGTTATGTCATTTTTACACCACACACTCTAAGTTATCATGTTGATGTATATTAATTTATAGCTTATACATAATATTATATCAACATCTTGTTAGCATCTAGCACTTGTGTATTTATTAGCATATACCTAGTCTTGTACTACACATGTTTTGCATACTCTCACATTTGCTTTGATCAATTAGATGTGTTTATCTTTTTCCAGTTATTACATGCTTTCTCTACTTAGCATAGCTTGTGTGATTACATTTTCCAATTATATCTTATCTCCTGCTTGTGCCTTAGGATATTTGCCAATGTTTTTTGCTTCTTTTTCATGTGTGTGCCTTATGACATTTGCCAATGTCCTTTTTTTGTACTCCTCTATGTGACTATGTCCTGTGTGCCAATTTTGTTTATTTCACTTATATGTGTGTGGCATTTGAACATGCCTTCCATTCTTATTTATAATTTTAGTGACATATGCCCATGTCCCTTGTTTACATGGCCCCTTAGCCCATCTAGTATGCTTCTTTCTTGTTGCTTATTTCTTGTCAAATGTGTGTAATGACATGATCTATATCATGCATTTTTTTTGCTTTTTTGGATGCCATGATGGACATCATGCTTTATCCATATAACTAACAACTAAAAATTAACATTTATAGTTCTAGTATAGTAATTTATGAATGATTTCACATTTTTATATCTATCTAGGCATACCCCTATTGATCTAACAATATCTCGATGAAAATATTCTCTATATCTTGAAACGCATTGTCAAATATCAAATTCTATATCATATATATATATTCAAATTAACACACTTTCATGAATATTTTATTTTAAGGGAAGTCATTATAGTTTTATCATTCCTACCCTCGAAGAGGGGTCATAAAATAGGGGCTTTCCCATAGAGATCAAACCTTCTACCAATAAAAATAGTTATCATAGAATCTAGAGGTCAAACTGGTTAAATTAGAGTAGAAAAATAAGAACAATCTCAAATTAGTAGTTAGTTTTCACACTAGATATTAGCACCAAAAATAGGGGTGTCCATATTTTGGTACTCCTATCTAGGAAAAAAACACTCAGGGTTTCTAGAAACAAGCAAAAAATTTAGTTTACAAATAGTTTTTTCACTTCTAGATCCTTCAAATTTAGCATTTTTAACATAGTTTTCTTATATATAGGGATTTATCATGCATAACATGATGGTTCTCACTTTTATTTCAAAATTGGTAGTTGGAATAACTTCTAGATTAGAATCCATGTTTTAGACATCAATGATTGGGAGTAATGTGTGCAGCACATTAATTTTATTTTATTTTTGAGTTTAGTCTATTCCAAGCATTCTCAGCAGTTATGTGCCTTACTCCATCTTGAGGTCGTTAACATCACATTCAAGTTAAAATTTCATACAAGTTTAACTTTCTAAGTACCTAAGTTCCCAAGTTGGCTTTCATATAAGCCTAGTACATCAATTTTAGAATGGATTTCATACAAGCCTAATCTCCATCTTTCAACATGGCCAAGAGTGGCATAGTTTTCAACACACATTCAACTATCCACACCACAGTGAAAAATTTCTAGCACATTCATGGGCTCTATGAGCCATTTCATATGACATCTATTTTATACTAGTATCACTTCATAGTTTCACTTCATGGGGAAATGATGGAGCCAAAGGGCCAGCCTTTATATTCTTGAGCCACCTATTTAAAGGGATTAAACATACAGTCCATACATTAATTAACACATGCATGATTTATCAACTTCACTTAGTTGGCAATGATGGAGCCAAAGGGCCAAAATTTGCATTCTTGAGCCACATTCAAGGGAACTGAGCACTCAACTCTATTTATGATATTACTCTTGATTTATCACATACTCAACACAATCTAGCATCACAAAAGGTTTTGTATTGGTTCACATACCCAATGAGTGTATTTGTTCCTCTCTCTTCCTTAGATTTTGTATATTTTTATTTTATATATAGTGTATTTAGTAAGAATTGATCTACTTCATGTTTTTATTTATAGATTCACACATCAAAACATGTTCTCTCTATGAACACCCAACATCACATAGCTTCATGAGATTTTCCCTTATATGTAAGTTCAGGTATGCTTTCTATTTTAAATTTATCCTAGTATTTCACTTTTCTACATCACTATAATAAAAGGGGTGATGTAATCATTTAAAATAAAAAAATTGGATGACTTAGGCATGGCTAATAGCACCCAACCTATAGGTCCTCTTTCTTTCTCACTCAACCCTTCTCGACTAGACTTTCACTGATTCTTAGTCACCCATAGTTTCTTAGACTTAGATTTTTGAGACCCAAGGAGCCCTCTCAAACCTAGATCCATCCCCATAAGTCTCATACTCCTAGGACAATAATTCCTAACTTGGATAGGATCACTAAAATTTATGGGTGTCTTATTTTAGGCAATATTGTCTAAGTTCACTTTAGCATCAAATGGTTAGATTTTCCCAAATCCTTATCTTTTACCCTATCATCATAATGCAAGATCATCTAACCTATGATCATAATTTTCTCTATAAAATTACATTTAATTTTCATTTAGAAGTGTTGCCACTCATTCATAGGAAAGAAGCAAGAATATAGGCAATTACACTGAAGCACTCTTCCCTATTCTCTGCATAAAACCTTCTAAAATCAATTCAAGCATATTTAAGCACTCATACTAGTCTCTAGTCATCCAAAATAAATTATAATTTTACATCATAGTTGTATACATCACATAATTGCACCAAGCACTTTAAATGGGAGAACTACATTAGCTTGATCCCTCTTTGAAGTATTGGTATGTAGGCAACATGCCCACAAACAAGGTGTGAAGTGCATCCAACTTATATTTTACACACTAACCCCTCCTCTCTTTCCCAAGTTTGTTACTAAATTTAAAATACCAAAATCCTTAAGGGTTTTAATATTGAATCAGACACACAATAATCTTTGCACATACCCAAGTTTCAATATTTCATTGCTAGGGTGTCATAGGCCTACCAAGAAAAACCTAAGAAAGCCAGACCATTAGGACAATAGCACTGGAAGTGGACAACAATGCCAAAAGTTGGAAAATAGTTTATGAAATGGAATATAATTCCAAGTATTAGGGTGTCTTGAGTTTGGTGATCTTGTCTAATCTAGAAATATAGTTCTAGGTCTTTTTTACGATAGTCTACCATCCCTACAAAGTAATTTATAGATCATGCATCCTCCATTTCAGCCCATAATAATATAAGTGTGATTTATTCGTACTTATTATTTTTAGAAAAGATAAAATATATATTTGTTTATACAAATCAATAGGATAATTTAGATACATTAATTACTAATTTACATTTCTCAAACCTTTATTTGCTTAGGAATTAAACACATAATTCTAAAAAAGAATAAAACAATAGCAAACAAATTACTTAGACCTACAGACTCATCATGACTCATACTTACCACCTTTGGTTTCCATTAGTTAACTTGCCTTCTTTAGTGCATTCTAGGATCTTGATTAAACCTATTCTATCTTAT
Organism: Torreya grandis; assembly: GCA_037957365.1. Classification (NCBI taxonomy): domain Eukaryota; kingdom Viridiplantae; phylum Streptophyta; class Pinopsida; order Cupressales; family Taxaceae; genus Torreya; species Torreya grandis. The sequence continues at coordinate 4,322,253 of JARHVA010000239.1, read as the reverse complement.
AGGCCTTTGCTTATAGAATATAGCAATGTGACCTCTCTATTGATAGTTGAAGCACACTATACCTTCTACAAGAAGCTTATCCTACCTTTTCTAAATATAAAAAATCTTTTAATATGTCCATTCTTTTGAAAATTGAAAAAAAAACTACTCATTTTAAATAATAATCACCTTTTTACTGATGACCCCCATCATAGTTTCATGAAAACTTATTTCTAATAGGTCTCTTACATTCTCTATCTCTATGCCCAAACTAATTACATGTGTAACAATAACCATTTAAACTTGTATACCTCATGGAATTTGGTTGTCTAATCTGATTTGTCTTCATTCTACTAGCATCTTCACTCCTTGACTGATTTTTGACCTTTAAGGTTTGATTTACATTAGTTTTCATCTTGTCTTGAGTTACATTTTCTAGTTCTTCTTTGTATTCAAGACTAGTTATATCACTTACATGATTTTGACCACTCATAATATTGTCTAGATCACTTGAGCTCTTTTAAAATCTCATAAGTGACTACATCTTACTAGATCTATTTTATAACTTATATTTTAATGACTCATTTTCAATTACATACTTTGAACATTAATCTTCTTTAGCTTCCAAGCTTATAGATAGGATTTCCAATTGACAACTGAGATGATTGACTATATATTCATGCTCCTTGGTGTCTTCATTCATTCTTGACTCAAACAAACTAAATTTTTCTTTATAGTCCATGATTTGAGACCTCATCTTCTTGTTAATCTTATTCTCAATCTTTAGTTCTTCAAGAACATTCATCAATTTAGTCTCATAGTCCACCTCATCTTTATCATCAATCTGAATCACTCCACATAGACTCCTTTTGATATGATCAACTTCCTTCCTTAGCCATGAAGAGTTATTTATCTTCAACATGACCATCATCTTCATGATCATACTCTGAGTCACTATCTTCACTTTCATCTGATGAACTATAATCTCTATTGGTGTAAAGACTCTTCTTGTTCTTAAAGGACTTTTTCTTGTTGTCATACTTTCTAAATCCTTTCTTCATCTTATTAGACTTATATGTCTTCTTGTCTTCATCTTGGCCATCACGATGCTATTCATCATCATTATTATGCTTATGAGGGCACTTATTAGTAAAATGTCCTACCTCTCCATAATTGAAGCATTTTAAGGGTAGTTTCCCCCTTTTACTTACATGGCCATGTTTTCAATTTCCTTGTAAACAAAGCAATTAGTTCATCTTTATCAATATCAGATATGTCATCCTCATTAAGTTTCTTAACTCAACTTCTTGGGATTCATTTCTATATTTAATGTTGATTGCTTCTTTAGTATTTTATCATCATAAACTCTCATCTTATAGGTAGTATGAATGCCATGTAATTCATCCATATTCAATTGAGTAAGATCATGACTTTATTCTATAATGGATAATTTAGAATCAAAATTGAGAGAGAGATAGAGAGAGAGAGAGAGAGAGAGGAGAGAGAGAGAGAGAGAGAGAGAGAGAGAGGAGAGAGAGAGAGAGAGAGAGAGAGAGAGAGCTTAATACCTTTTAAACTAAATTAGATTCTTCAATCATATCTCTAAGACCTCTGATGATGTTCAAAAATCTCAGCAATTCTCTACAAAAAGGATGCCACAAAATCTTCTTCCTTCATTTTAAGACTCTTAAATTGTCTTCGATGAGTCTACAACTTTACCAAATTTACCTTTGAATATCCTTAATAAATAGTTTAAAATTTATCCCACATTTACTTTGTAGATATATAATGGATTAACTTGGTGTATTCAGTTTCTAAAAGACCACAAGTGATAACGTTCATTGCCTTGTAGTTATTCTCAAAAAACTTCTTATCTATGGTATTGGATAAAGGAATAGCTGGTGTATAATAACCATCTATAAAAAATTTCCAAGTATACAACCCTAGGGAAATGATGTATGTCCTCATCCTCATACTCCAAAAATCATATTGGATCCATTGAGCATCGGTGCTTTCTTAGTGGAAAAACCTCCTTGTATTTGATGGCCACCAATATTATACCTTGGATCTCCTTCAATCTATCAAGCCTTTACTAAAGGACCTTCTATGATACTATATATTATAGGTAAAATCACTGAGAGGGGGGGAGTGAATCAGTGGTTACAAACAATCCAATTCAATTTCAAAACCATTCAAACACTTACACATTCAATACAGCCATTCATGAAGCATACAAGATGTTTAAGCAATGGATAATGAAGATAATACAAGATAAATGTGGGAAACCCTCTTAGTGAATAAATACCACTCTCAAACCTGCAAACACATGGACTACTTGTCCTATAAGATGATCACAAACATGAGACTAGTCAAGTCCTTCTTACTAAAAATTAGTGAAACACCTATTTCATAAGGAGAACCTACACATAGGATGATCAAGTCCTTCTAACTAGCTTTATTGAAACACCTATTTCATAAGGAGCACCTACCCCTAAGATGATCAAGTCCTTTTGACTACCTATTGGTCAAGTCCTTCTAACCTAGATGTTGATCATCTATCCTTCGTTCATCCTCAATCTTCAAACCTACGATAGGACTATCTTTGACATCAAAAATATAACCTACAATTCATACACATAGTCATCAACCTACTCTACTATACAACCCATCCACTATGCATACACCATTTCCTTCGCTCTTCAACTCTCATATACAACTCTTCTCTCAAATCTCACACTTCTAGAAATCATCATCTTTGATTTGACCATTTATAGAGATTTCATTATTATTATCTTCTTGGTCAGCTTTAGACTTTCCTTAACCCTTAATAAATCTTACATAGCTCAATACTATCCTCATAGGTTTCCCATAGCATCCATGGGTCACCCTTAAGTAGCTACACCTTTCAATTAGGCTATAGTAGCCCTTATAGGTCTCATGAAGACCCATTCACCCCTTTATTACTTCAATGAGAAAATTAGAAACACATGACCACTTTCAGATGCATAGGTCCACTCCACATGACTCCTTTGACATCATCAAATTATCATATTCATCATAACACTCCTTTGCTAAAGCCAAATAGATCAATCTTTGACCTTATACACAAAAACACCATGAATGAACACACAGTCAACCTATAAGAATTTTTCATACTAAATATGGATTTTTTAAACCTCCAAAATCCATATAGATGATCATCATGGATTCTAAAACACTCTCCATTATCTCAATCTCCTTTAAATAACCAAATACCATAGAACAACCCAAAATATCCTTCTCAGGTCACTTATAGAACATGATCAAACACACAATCAACTTTGGATCTCAATAAATTTGACTATAAAAACATTTAGACCTTAAAATAAATATTTTTAGATTCACCTTGAAGTCCTCTAACACTTTTATTTTTACACCATGTTCAGATTCTACATATATCAAATGTTATAGCATAAAAACTAAAAACAGATCTTCCTTCACAAATTTGAATATTTAAATTCCAACAGTCACTAAGAAACTATTGAACATCAAACACTTTATGAACATCTTATGAATTCTCATATCTTTAATTAATATACATCATCGATCTCCATCAAAAGTAACTTGATCTTTAATTATGCTAAACATATGTCAGTTTGACCTCATCTCATGCTCCCTAGCAACTTTGACCAAATACACACTATCAATCTTCATAGAAGTAGCTCAATAGTTACATTTTCTCACTGTTAAACATAAATAACTTGACATCATCTCATTACTTCTTAACAATTTTAAACAAATATGCTCCATATATCTCTATGGATTACCAGGTCTTTATCTTGTAGCATGCATCATTAGATCTTGATTAGAACTCTTGTGATTATGAAACTTGGCACTCTTGTTGGCCTTTTAAATACTTTGATATCAATCCATATTCTTTAGCCACTTTGTAATATTTCATTCTTTGTTGACTCTTTGACTTTTCCTAAACCATTGATGTTCATAAGTATGAACTGTCACTCACCATTGATCTTCTATCAGATTAGCAAGCTTGTGACACTTATCACCAATGTATGCAACCTTTGACATGTTGAATTCATATGCACCATTGATCTCAATATGTATGATTAATCACTCACCATTGTATCTTCTAGACTAACGACCTTAAACTTTAACATGATTAACCTTCATGGTCTTTGGCCCATCATAGTCTTCTATAGTAACCTTGAAGCTTTATAACTTGAACTTGAAATCACTTCAATAATCCAAATTTATAGGGTAACTTCATGGAAATATAAACAAAATATCCATGTAAAACTTTGATCAAAAATCAATTTCTACATACCTAAAATAAATTCACAAACTTTTTGGTTCATATATATTTGTATGGCATGTAATGATGGTCTAGCTAAGTATAAAAACTTAGTGAACTTTTGTCTGAGAGGCCAACTTTATACCTGCATATATTTGGTTATGCTCAACCTCATAATCTAAAAATTAGTATATAAAAACTTGGGACTAATTTGATCACACCCATTTTACTAAATCCCCCTGACTCATCTATACATGGCAATGGTTATGTCATCAATATTTTTACTTGGATTTTTATATCATAGAACCAATTATGCCAAGATGAAGATAATGAAGAACTGGATGAATACCATGCACTTCCACAAGCTCTCCAATTATCCTTGACCTTTGATATGACCCCTCACACATGATCAATACTTCAGACCCATCCCTAATCATGTCAAGACTGAATATCAATCAATCCTACTTCAAGTATACTAGGAATAACATATTTTGAACTTTATCATTGACACTTAGACTATCAAGACACTTCATCCACTCACTTGGACACCTCCATGACATCACTAACAACTCTCTAATAGGTCTTATACTGAAACTCATAAATGGAATCCCTAAGTGGAGTGATCAATGAACAAAATAATATTTCTCAAGAGTAAATATTAGGGTTATTGTAAATGAAAGAGGAAATGTAAAAATTACAATGTAGGCATCTATGAGAGGACCCTAGGAAACATGAGACATAGTAAGGACACAAAAAAGATAGTAAGTGGCTAGTGACCATCAATATAAAAAGAATATACATTCTCAATAAGCATAACATTATATATAAAAATAATTGAGATACTAAAATTCACTCATGTTGGTTGTTTGAAAAATAAAAATAAAATTGACCTACCTTCCCACATATTCCCCATTCCTTAGGACCTACTATAGAGCCATCTATCTACTATGAATATTGGGTACATGTGTGAGAAATTAGCTAGCACTAAGATATTTTTTTATTCTCATTTCCCAATGTACTATCCTACCACACCCCAATAAACCTTGACTCTATCATAAGGCTAACTTTGTATTTTGATCTTCAATTAGAAAAAAGATGTGTGCTTTGAATCATGTCTTTTAGTGTGATTTAACTTTTAAAATTTTGAATGTTGCCTTTTGTATCATTTCCTTTTTTTAAAATGATTTAAATTTTAAATTTTTATGGATTTTGAGATTCCTCCTTCATACAGACATGAAATAACCAACATGAGAGACAAATTTATACACATGAATGAGCTTTAGCCTTTGGCTAAAGGAAGCTAAGTATCCAAATACATGATTGACTAAAACACTTAGGATTATTGATGAATTAGTATGGTATCTAAAATTTCAACCATGTGTATGATTAGTTTGAGAAAGGAAATATAAGGGGAATAAAGGGAGATCTAAAGTGGACTTGGTGAGATAGGATTATGATAAAGAGATGATTATGTTTGCTAACTGATCACATGGTAAATAAGGATTACTAAGAGGAACAAGGTTTTTATAACTAAGTCACAATAATAATTATTCATGTTCTAGAGATAATGTATAAAAAAATATGAGAAAAGAATAATAAATCCATGGAAATAAATGAACTCATAAAGAGAAAAATGTAATCATGAAAAGAATCCATAAGATATCATAAGGAAATAAAAATGACAACATAGACAATCATAAAATATACAATACAAAGAGCCATATAAGATAAATAAATGAAGCAACAATTTAACACAAATTTAAATGATATATAAAGTAGATAAATAAAAAATTAGAGCACACATCCAATTATATGAGCATAAGTAGATAAATACTAGTAAATTTATCCACAAAAATTATCCATAACATTTAATAGATCTCTATGAAGCTAGACCCTAAATACAACAAAGGTCTCATTGATCTTTAGTGAAAGATATGAAAATACATCTCATTGAATCTCCTCGATAGAAAATGTAGGCTTGACTAAAGGATCATGTTCATGAGGATCATTGTGCATAGGATACTCAAGAGAAGGAATAAGAGTGGAATCTAGGGGATATTAAGGATCCATTAGTGGAGAAGGGACCATAGATGAAGGAGGATCCATAAGTGGAGGAACCATAGGTGGAGAAACCATAGGAGAAGAAGGGACCATAGGTGGAGGGACCATGGGAGTGGAATGGGGAGCCTTATTTCATGCACTACCTATGGGAGGAGGAGTAATAGGTGAAAGAATGGTTATAAGGTGATTCTGAAGATGTTATTAGAGGATGCAATAATGATCGATGTGATGGGTAACACACTAATTCCATAGACAATATACATCTCCATATTTTGGAATATACTTAGGTAATAATTTAGGAGGTGGTATAGCCTTATTTTTAAGCTAAGGAATATTGGGATGCAAGGTGTTGATATATTATCAAAGCTTTTGATAATGGGTGGTAGAATGATTATCAATGTCATAGAAGCAAAAAATATACTTGTTAGTAGACTTTATGGGTGTACTAATAGACGGATTGGAAGTAGAATCTAGGAGAGGCTAGTATAGTTTACAATCTATATTACAATTATCATAAACACTATGAATGGCATAGTATAGTTGATTAGCTCATTAGGCAGGAAAAGGAGTAAGCTATGGTAAAGGAAGCAAGCCATCACCAAGGGGAGGTGGGGATGGTGAAGAGACTAGGAAAGGATCCTATAAATAAGAAACATAATAATAACTAGAAAGATACTCAACTAAAGGTAGAGTGGGAATATGATTTGGACTAGGCTCAATTGATGGAGGAGTAGGATGCACATAGGGCTTAAGGATATTAGAAAACATCTTAGAGGGAATCAAGCTATACAGATCTTAGTATCTAGAAAATAAATAAGGACCAGTCATATCATGATCCATAAGTATTATCCTAAGATTTTATTTATAAATTAGATGTGTGTCATGGGAATGTACCATATCTCCCCTATAAACAAGAGGAATAATGCTAAAATTGTGAACTATATAAGATGAAATTTGATAATATGAATGAAAAGACTAAAACAAAGAAAAGTGATAAAAAATAATTTGAGCATCTTTAGCTTAAACAAGACCTTATATAAATGGGTCATCTAATGATCCATAATTAACAATAATCAAGTGTCATAAATCTCAAAAAACACACTTATAATGGATCAAAACTTTTATTTAACAATTTCACAAAATTATTTTTTTTAAAGATTACAAAATTTAAAATTCATCTAAGACTATTTTTTATGAGTGAAAATGACTAAATAGGCAAAATGATAGAAAAACATTGAACTAATTTGATAACAGAGTTCAACTTAAAACCTTACATCTCTAGATCTACTCTAATGGGGGATCGCTCCTTATTAAAAATTATCACAAAAATGCTTATAATTCTTTAAAAAGTCACTCAAAATCATCTCCATGGGATTATTTCTATCTAAAGTGTACTTTCAAACCCAATTAAAAATCTTGAGGCACTTAAATTTCCTCCTAAGTCTCTAAACACCCTTTACACTATGTTTGATCTCCACTAAAACATCCCAAAACTTGCCTTTAAAATGAACCTCGAGTACTTTATATAGTGCTTAGGCTTGCTAGTGTATTTGTCAAGCTCTTATCTTTTTAACCAAAATGGGCTTGGATTGAATCTAATGATATGGATTTTTATTTTAACCCATATCCACATATATCCCACATTTTGGAGGTGAAATGGAATTTAGTGGTTAAAATCCCATGAACTTCATGGTTAATGATGCCTATACATAGGCATTCAACATGATATGTGGTGTTTCATTGACTTTGGGATGTGGCATGGACTTGGTATGTAACAGTGGGCTATATTGGACTTTGGTGGTTTTTGTGACAACTTGGCATGTCATGGTATTTCATGGTTAGACTTGGTATTAGTGTGGGATGGTTACAATGGTAAATAAGGCTATGTGACTATTAAAAATTCAACCATCAAAATAATATAGTGGTGACACTTGAGGAACTACCACATGGACCACTCCCAATGTAACACCTATTGATGTCCAACTAGATTCTATATAGCTCTATCTATGGTAGGGCCCCCCTCCATGACAAAAGTGGACTTCATCAACTAGTGTCCTTATAGCCAACCTTTTATGCCTATCGAAGACTAACTATGAGATCACTCATTTTCCTGTATGAACTCATCACCACATGTCATACTACCATGGGTCCACTTGGCATGATATAATTATGCCACTTGTCCTTTGTGACACATTGCAACACCTTGTGCTATCTTTTTACCCTATTTAATATGGAAAATTTAATATGATATATATTTCACACATGGGATTGAAATTTACCCATTCAAATTACATCAAAAATCTCTCGATGAGCTCTACATAGTGTCAATGATTACTCTATAATTTAATGACTTCATTTTTGAAGCATATATGGATCCACATAGATCAATCCTCCCCATTAGGAGATTTTGGACTTCCAAAAATTGATTAATTGGTAAAGAGGTGAGGGTATTTATCCCTCACCCTTCTAGCTTCCATCTATTTGGCCTTGTTCAAGTGCATCCCTTTGAGACCAACATGAAGATACTCAACATCTCCCCTTCATAAATATGAACCTTCCTGTCAATAATTATATCTTCCTACAATTATTTTAGATACTCTAGAGCAAAATCATCAACAAAAGGAATGGATACAATTTCATCATGATCTACAATCATTGGAGGCTCATATAATTTTATATTTTCCACATTCACAACTAAATAAATCTACATATAAGATAGAAAATCTAATCAAAAATCATTGTTACCAATATTTTCCATAATCCAGAAAGGACCATACTAGATTGGTTTCAAATTTTTACCTTCATTTGTCAGTATTTCCTTACTAATGTGAAGCCATACCAAATCACCTACATCAAATTGGTGATCAACATGATTTTTATCATGTCTTTCTTTATACTTTTCCTAGCTTTTCTCCAATTAATCTCAGACAATCTAGTGTACATGATGTATCCTTTTAATGGACTTCTTAGTTTTAGCAACATCATTACATTCATTAGCAATTGAATCATATCTATAACAAACATCTAGAGGAGATTTAGGAAAATATACATAATAAACATAAAAAGGATATTTCATAGTAGAATGAAGTGTAAGGTTGTAAGCATGCTAAATAGAATACAAATGCTCATCCCACAACTTGGAATGTTTACTATAGTAACCCTTAATAAAATGTACCACTGTGCAGTTCATAACCTCTATCTGAAAATTAGTCTATGGATAAATGTAGTTATCTTATTCAACTTAGTATCCATTAATTCCCATAGTGTTGACCAAAATTCCCTAAGAAACCAAGAATTCTAGTCAAAAATAATAGAAGTGGGTAAACCAAAATGAACCCATACATGCTAAAAGAACAAGTGTGTAGTACCTTCCCCTATAATCTACTTAATACAATGGATAAAAACACACATATTCATAAATATATCCACTACCACATTAAAGTAATTGTGTTTCCTTTAGGACATAGGCAAACCCCCTACAAAGTCCATGGAAATAATTTCTAAAGGATGGGTAGGAATAGGTAAGGTAGTGTAAAGTCCATGTTTCCTATTACTCAGCTTGTTTACAGCACAAATAACACACCCCTTGATGTATTTGGAAACATTTTCTTGCATACATGATCAGTAATAATAAATTCTCAAATATGTAACCATTTTACTAACTCTAAAATTACCATAAATAAGAGAATTATGTTCTTTGCTAATCATGTGCATCCTTTCATCATGAGGAATACAAAGTTTACCCAAATGATACAAAAGTTCATTATGCACATGATAGTTTGATTCTTCTACCTATTTTCCACTCATCAAGTCTTTATACACATCCATAAAATCAACATCATCAACATATTGTTCTTTATAACTTTCGTGAGTTAAAGAACCATGTTGTAAAATAATAGATGCAACTACCATATGAAGTCTAGAAATCATGTCAACAATGTATTATGTATACCTTTGTTATACCTAATCACAAGATGAAATTGCTAGAGTAAACCCATCTAATGGAAATGCCTAGACTCTTGTAGTTTGGACTATGACTGGAGATACTTGAGGGGATGATGATCTGTATGTATAACTATCTCTTTGCCCATCAAATAATGCTACCATTTTTTAACACTTTAAACTATTGCATAGAATTCCTTATCATAAGTTTGATAGTTTCTCACCACACCTGTGAAGGTTTAAAAATGATATCATACTAGATTCTTTCCCTAAATTAAGATAACTCCCATAACATAATCACTTGTATACATCTCGATCTCAAATGGTTATTACAAATTAGGAAGTGCCAAGATAGGATTAGTACTGATATTTGTCTTTAAAATTTTGAATTCCTTTTACTACTTGCCTTTCCATTGAAAGGCCTATTTAGTACTAGTTAAAGAATGTAATGGTGATGCAATAAGTGAGAAATTAGTAATGAATTTCCTCCAATATTGTACTACACCAAGATAACTTCTAACCTTAGTTACATTATTGGCTTTGGGCCATTTAACTATAACCTTCACTTTTGTAGGATCAATTTTCAACTCACCATGTCCTACAATAAAGCCCAAGTAAACCAAAGAGGTTTTGCCAAACTCACATTTAGATAATTTCAAATAAATTTTAACCCTTATTAATGTATTTATGACTTTCCTAATATGAATCACATGATCTTCCTAAGATTAACTGAAGATTAAAATATTATCTAAGTAGACTACAACAAAATCATCAAGAAATGGCCTGAAGACATCATTCATCAAATGAATGAATGTAGCCAGTGCATTACACAACCTAAAAGGCATGATAAGCCATTAAAATAATACCTATTTTGTCTTAAAAGTATTTTTCCACACATCACCATCATTTATTATAACCTGATGATACCACTTTTCAACTCTAACTTAGTGAAATAGACAACATTTCTTAACTGATCAAGTAAATCATCAATATGAGGAAGAGGGTAATGATTCTCAATAGTAATTTTGTTCAAAGCATAAAAATTAACACACATTCACCATATTCCATATTTACTTGGCACTAAAATAATAGGTAACCCTACAAGAGATGAAATTGGATGAATAATACCCTTTTCCAAAAGTTCCATTACCTACTTTTTGATTTTCTTGTTTTCCACCACTAATAACCTGTACATGCCAATGTTAGGGAGAGGATAATCTTGTAACAATTCAATTTCATGTTGAACTCACCTTTTAGGGGGTAAATCTTTGGGATCCTAAAACACATCATCATAGCTAGAATTGATTTCAAATAATTCTTTCTTATGTCTAGGATCACAATTTTCTAAATCCTAGGATTATTCTCTTTCCTTAAACTTAATCAACATGTGACAAAAGGTCTTACTTGAAATGACTACTCTTTTCATTTACCCTACTATAACTAAGGAAAGAATCATCTTAATGTGATGTGATCTGACTATATATTTAATGTCATCCTTAACAAGAAAGTATTTATTCTCTTTCCTATAGAAGATTTCCTTCCTATTATAAATATAAGGGCTTCCCAAAATAATCATGCATATGTCCAGAGGGACTACATCTAGATCAACCTCATCTATGAACTTGGATATGATGGCAAATTTCAATTTGTAAATTTTAGTTACCTACATCTTTGCATCATCACATACCCAACTAAGTGGATAGGGTTTTGGATGGGGATTGGTTTGTAACCCTAATTTTTTAATAATCTCCTCAGAAATAAAATTTTCCTATGATCCACTATAAAATAGAGTGTCAATATTAGTATGTTTTTAAATAACCCTAATGTGGAACAACTCATTTATTTTTTATCATCATGCACAAATTTTTGTTTTGAAGAGTAAGAATCATTATATAACTTAGTGCTAGAAATAGAAAGAGAAGAACAATTATGAATACTCATGGTTGTGATCTTTGTTTCATCACTTGAATCTAAACCTAGATCTTGAACCACAGTATTAGTTTTCTTTTCTTTCTTCTTAAACTTGTTAGTAGGCCTTAACTTAGGATGTAATTTCCAACACTTAGAATCATCATGATTTTTCTTGAAATGATTTAAAAATGGTTTTCCTTATTCTTTTCAAATAATAAAAGTGGATTTTTGTTTACCCTTTACAAAAATTTACCCTTTAGAATGCTTAACATCAAATTGCTTACTTTTAACTTTAGGAAAAGATTATTTTTTTAATTTTCCTCTAGCCTCCAAGTGAATGGATTTTACACATGATTCATATAAATTAGTGGGGTTGAGGATAAGAATAATGTATTTCAAGTAACTATGCAACCCACCTATGTACTTAATCAATGTTTCTTGTGTATAAAGAAGAAGATTCAAAAGTAAAGCATTTTTCCTAAATTCCTATGTATATTCTTCAACACTTTGGCCTTTAGTTTGTTTGAAATATTTTCAATCCATAATGGCTTGCTACGTAGAGCTTAAAGGACAAAGTTGCTTTTTGAGTTCATCAACAAATTTACTTTAAGTAGAAATTGAGTTACTTATGTTAAGCTCATTTTCCTTTAACTTACTCTTCCACCAGATGAGATTTGTGCCTCCAATTAGAAGAGTAGCCAAGTGAATTTTAGCCTCATCATCTACAATATTTTAGACCCTAAAATATACTTCAATTTTTTTAATCTAGTTATCCAAATTTTTTACATTAATCTCACCATTAAACATCAACACTTCAAACTCAATATCTATCTTTAGTGAAGGAAGAGATTCAATGGATTTTTTATCTTTACCATCATTTGAAGAGGAGGAAGGTTTCTCATAATTGTTACCACCTTCATCATGCTTCAGTTTCCTTCATCTTTCATGATAAAGCTCATAAACCATATCCTTCATTTCCAAGAAGGACTGTCAAAAAGCTCATTCAGAATTAAAGTCATCTCCTATTTCCATAGTACATCTTGACCCAACCTTGGGATCATACTCTAACAATTATCCTTCACCCTACCTAGATATCAACCTTGTCAACATACACTAGTAATCAACATAGTTAAAGACAAATTCTATGCTGATACCAAATATGATTTATAATCAACAATAATCAAGTGTCATAAATTATAGAAAACACATTTATAATGGATTAAAACCTTTATTTAATTATTTTTTAAAAAAATATTTTTTAAATATTATGCAATTTAAAATTCATCCAAGATTATTTTTACTAAGTGAAAATGAATAAAGAGGCAAAATGATAGAAAAACACTAAATCAATTTGATAATGGAGTTCAGCTTGAAAGCCTGCATCTCTAGATCTGCTCTAATGAGGGATTGCTCCTTATTAAAAATTATCAAGATTTTATTTACAATTCTTTAGAAGTCACTCAAAATCCTCTCCATGGGCTTATTTCTATCTGAAGTATACTCTCAAACCCAATTAAAAAGCTTGAGGCACTTAAAATTCCTCCTAAGTCTCTAAACACTCTTTACACTATGCTTTATCTCCACCAAAACATCCCAAAATTTTCCTTTAAAATGAACCTCAAACACTTTATATAGTTTTTAGGCTTGCTAGTGTATCGGTCAAGCCCTTATATTTTTAACCAAAATGAGATTGGATCAAATCTCATGACATGGATTTTTATTTTAACCCATATTTGTATATATCCCACATTTGAGAGGTGAAACAGATTTTAGTGGTTAAAATCCCACAAAATTCATGGTATTAATGCTTATACATAGGCAGTGGGTATTTTATGTGTTATTTCATTGACTTTGGGATGTGGCATGGACTTGGCATGTAACAGTGGGCTATATTGGGCTTTGGTGATTTTTTTGACAACTTGGGATGTCATGGTATTTCATGGTACGTTAGACCTGGCATTAATGTGGGATGGTTAGCATGGTAAATAAGACTATGTGAATATTAAAAAATTGACCATGGAAATAATATAGTGGTGGCAAGCCACATGGTGGCTTGAAGACCCACCATGTGGACCACTCCCAATCTGACACTTATCAACATCCAACTAGATGCTCTATATCTCTATCAATTGTAGGGTCCCCCTTCATGACAAAATCAAATTCCATAAACTATAGTCCCTATAGATGGCCTTTTACACCTATCAAAGACTAACTATAAAAACAATTATTTTCTTGCATGAACCCACCACTACATGTCATTGTACCATGAGTCCACTTGGTATGCTAAAATTATGACACTTGTCCTTTGTGACACATTGTGAAAAGTTGTGCCATATTTTTACCCTATTTAATATGGAAACTTAAATGCATGATATCTTGTGCATATGGGCTTGAAATTAACCCATTCAAATTATGCCAAAAAGAGTCAACAAGCTCTACATAGTGCCAATGATTACTCTGAAATTTCATGAATTCATTTTTGGAGCATATATGGATCCCCCTAGATCATATAAATAATAAAATTATCATAGTAAAGTGTATGAATATCAATGACATAAGTAGATATTCCTTTCTCATTAGAGGTTACATGGTGAATAAAATGTTGAGTCTTAGTTAAGATATCATCATTAGATGGTTAAAGGGAATGTAGCTTCAAATATGGTGGAAGATGGAAAATGAGATGAGGAGAGAGATCAAAAGTTTTTATTTCAATTTTGATCTCATTTGGCTCATCATCATCAGAATCTAGGAGGTTAGGTGGTATGTTCCTAATGAGTTTGGGTTAATCATGATAACCACACATAGAATTGATAGGGAAATTAAAATGTTGAGATTCTTAGAATGGAACACTCAAAAAGGAATCAAGCTTTGGAATTTTTAATACACCATAGTCTTATAACTATTCAAAATTCTAAGGGATAGTGTCACCTTGAATCCTATAGATAAAACCATAATGAGGAAACTTGATGCATATTTAGGCAGAACAAGTGACATCCCTCATGCAATGAGTCCATGGGCTACCAAGAAAGATATTGTAGGAGAGGGGGAAATTGAAGATCACAACCTTCACTCGAATAGTGACATGTAGGATGGTAATAGGGAGCCACATAGCCTAAAAGAGGCATTTTATTATGATCATAACATTAACACATGTTGTGTGTCAACATAATATTACACTCAAAATATATAAGGGTTTTAATGAAGTCAATAAAAGCAACATAAGTACCTAAAACCTCATCAATCAATGTATGATTTACTTTGATGTCACTGATTTATATGCTTATAAATAGGGAAGGATCATCTTCCCAAAGTAAAATCTCATCTAGGGTCATAGAAGCAATAGGAAACTTGAGAGAGAGAAAAGTGCACATTATTTCATCAATGTGTATAGACATGTCTTTGCATTGTTTCAAGATGTTAACTTCTGACCTAGATAAAGTATCTTCATGTCCTATTAGGGAAGGATGGGGATGTTCATTTCAAAGAGGATTTACATAATATTGTTTCAATGACATGGATAATGTTGAACATTATCATTGATTAAGGGGGAGATTGTTGAGTATTGTCATTAAGTATTAAGCTTTGGTATTTAATGTTATTATTGATGTCAAAGATTCTTTTAAAGGTGATGTCAAAGGATATTGTGAAGGTGCATGGTCAAGTAAGATTTGAGACCTTGGGAGATGGTATGTGTAGGTAGCATGATGAAATGAGTTAGATTTGAAGAAAAAGTTGTATGCTTCAAAGATATATTTAAGTAGTTTTGAAGATGCTCCAAATGAGATATAAAGATGTGAATGCTCTGAAGAATTCTTGACATTGTTTAAGCATGAGAGAGGTTGTTTGAGTTTGTACATGAGATGTTAAGGGACTTGTAAATGATTAAAAGGTCAGATCTAAATATCTATGTGTAAATCTCTAAATATATTCCAAGTGAGCTCTGAAGATTCTTAATCAAGTTACGAATTGAGTGAGCCACAAAGTTGATCTATTGAATCTATGAAGAATAGTGAGTGTATGAGGTCACTTGAGCATACACAAGAGGCATTGAAACATAGGAGAGTTTCAAGTTTAAGTCTACAAGGGTAAATAATTCAGTCTAAATCTATAACTAGACTAGTTATAGATCTTGCTTAGCCTAATGAGGCATCATGATCTATTGATAAGACATATTAAGAATGTTTGATAGTATTTTAGCATTATAGGAAGTGTTGAGAGATTGGATAGTGGTTAGAAGTTCAGCTTCAAGACCTTATGTAATTTATAGGTCAAAATCTTAGAAATAAAAAAGAGAGATGGTGGCCAAATGATGTATCAGGATCAGTTTCCAAAACATGGGTGAGAAGGTGAACATTGATAGAGGAGATTCAAGTTGTCTTAAGTATGTGCATAAATTTTTAGGACATGCTCAACAAAAAAGGCTTGAAAAGTGTTTCAAAGATTCTCAAGTGCATAGAATCAAGATTTATCTACCTTAGAAGGTTTCTTAAGTGTTTGTTAGCATGTACATCATATGCATGGTAATCTAAGTTATTTATTGTAGATGAAGGGTTCTAGATAAAATTTTAAAGCATTGGTTTTTTTTTTAATGAGCTAAGTTTTATGAATGATCATTAATATTGGAAGTTGGTCTAAACCTCAAAGAACCCTAAAAATGACTTGATGTTGAAGATATTATTATAAAGAGATTAGAATGGTTTGATATGGTTAGTTAATTGATTTAAATTTCTATTCAACTCTCTTAGGTATCTAAAGGTGTGTTTGGTATCGTAGGTGAGAGAGTAGACCCTACAGGAAAGTCCTTATTTCTCATAAATCTATTGTAGTAGGTAGAGTTTACTGATTTAAAGTTGCTAAGTGGATGAAGATCAAAGTGTGTGACTTGCATTTATTATCCATGAAGGTTTTTTGATAGGTATCAATTATTAAGTGTGCAAATGTTTTTATCCAAGTTGGCTAGTTGCTTATAGACCTAGTAGTGTAGACAGTAAGAAAATTAGGTGGAAGTGAGAAGATGATTTTTGATGTATTGTCATGTAAGTGTGATGTATTGAAAAGCATGATGATATTATTTAGGACTTGAATAATATATCCATGATTTTTAAAATCTTAGAAGTTAGTATAAGAGGTAAAAACATTGAAGCCAAAATGGCTTATCTAACTAATTGGACTCTATGAGAAAGAAGATCAACAGAGACCAATTGTTGACCTTAGTACTTGTAATCCTTTTGATGGAGGTTGATCTAAGGATGTTATAAGATCTTTTTCATACATTGAAATCCATTGAATATGTTCAATCAGGTGTCAAAAGTTAATGTTTCTTAACTATATTTTGAAGTCAGATGGTAGTTTTGAGTGAGCATCTTGTAGAGAAGAGTTTGAGTTTGTATACCCTGAGTTGAAGCATCTGATGATGTTCTTGATGACCATGAGGTCATGAGGTTTCTAAATATGTGATTTATTTCCATAGTTGTTTGGAAAAAATATATTTATGCCTTAGTTGTTCAAGACATTTTTTCTATGCATGTACATGTTTTCATTTGTCATTGATGTCATGTGCTTGAGCCTATCATTGATGTCAAAAGAATCCTGAGGATGAGGTTGACTATTTTTAGCCTACTAGTGTGAGGTATGGTGATCCTATGGAATATATTACAAAGCATAATAAGATGAGACTTGTGAATTATTTGTGTCATTATTTGAATATAGAATGGTATGATAATGTGTTATATACTGAGTCTATAATGATACAAAGGTCTCAAAGAGGTATGACACCTAGTAGGCTTGTTTGTTTAGACTAGTTTTGAAAGCATGAAAATGGCTTGTAGAGGCATAATGATTTTGATATAGATATGTATGAGCTTGAAGTTGAGAAAATTAGTGGTATATCATGTTATAGGATGTTTTAAAACATGTAAACATATGTATAAGGTAAATAATCCTTTATAAGAGCTCTAAGTTCATGTATTGAGGCTTAATTATTGCATAAGAAACCTAATATGAAGGCACAAACTTGGTAGCTTGTTGAGAAGAGAAGTGTGAGACCTATGTGAATAATTTTGTAAATGAATGATCTTGATATAATGTAATTTTACATGTGATTTATGATTTGATAACAATGAAAGAGGTTTCCAAGTGTTTTCAAGATCTAAGTATGACTAGTGGTTTTAGACCTAATGTGCATATTGATCTTGTATGCCCTACTAAATGGTCAAGATGATTTCCAAAGGTTAATAGAGAACTTATAGACATGGATTGAGGTTTAATAGTTTTTTTCAAGGGTGTTTATCAAGCTTGAGGTCCTAATTTGAAAGAGGAATCATGAAATTTGGCTTTAAGGTCTCCTAAACATGCAAAGTAAAGAATTTCAAACCTAGGAAGGAACTTCTGATGTTCATTGGCACATGTGATTATTGCATGGGGAGATGTGTATTTTTTTAAATATGGGTAATGTTCCTATATAACATATCTAATAATAATTTTTGTATTTTAGGGCCAATAATATATGAACAATTACTAACACCTGAACTAATCGAAAAGCCTCTCAAAATCCTCACAGTGAACCGATTGGAGAGATATTTTTATAAAGTACCTAGAATTATTTGGTTGATATATTTTGGTGATTTTAAATTGTAAATTAATCCTTAAATAATATCTATGTGGTAGTGGTGTGTTAGGATAATGAGTAAAAGCTACAAAAAAAATGCTTGTTTCTAAAGAATAGAATGTTATAGGTAGGGTTGACCAAGTCAATACATGTAAGTGGATGGAGGTTGAAGTTAAACACTTTTTATTTATTTAAATTTTGTTTTATACTATTTATATCATTTATTCAACTAATTTTCTCACCCAGGTTGACCTATCGCTAAACTAGCAAAAAGTGAAAATAGTGAGAAAACCAGTCAAAGTGGGAATTAGTTTAGGGATTAGTTACATAGGTTTAAGGAAGGATAAAATTAATTGAGTTTTTGTTTAAATTAATATTTATACTATTTTTATTGGTTAAATAATTTGAAAATCAATGTGAATGGTGAAAATAGTGTTCAAAGAGACCTATTTGTGTGAGTGAAGACGGTGAAAGAGTAAGTTTCAAAATTTGATCTATATGTTCCATATATGTCACTTGACCTCTATAAATTTGTGTTTTAATTTATTATAATTTTGTATAAGTATAATAAAAATTATTTTTAAGTTTAATTAAGTTTACCTATAGGTGTTAATATTCATTATCACTATGACTGGTTCTTAAGCCAGATGATTATTCTAGGTATGCTAGGTGAAGTGAAGTGTTTGAGATGATATGACAAGAGTAATTATATATAATGAAAATTTTAAAGATTTTTATAAATAAATTAACTATTAATTATTTATTTAATGTTGAGATATGGTTTAATAAAATTTAATGTGGAATTCAAAATGGCTTATCAGACTATGTAAGGACTATGAGAAAGTGGCTTAAGAAATTGGTCTGTAAGACTAATGGTTGTCACTATAATTTGAGATATAAATATTTTATAATGATATATATACCACATAGGAGATATTTATTTTAATTATATGTCTTTTAATCACTCTTACAAATGTTAAATATAAACTTTTACATGACTTTTTTTTAAGCTACAAGTAGTTTTGAGTAGTCATCTTGCAAAGGTGAGTTTGAGGTGTTTTGCCAAGATTTGAAGGATATATTGACTATGAGGATGTTATATAACTATATTATGTCCATATTAATTTTTTTATTAATTATAAGTGTTTTTTTAATGGTTAAGATTTAAATATTCTTGACTATATTTTGGTAGTGTCTGACCATTCTGAGTGGTCATGTCGCAAGAGTGGGTTTGAGGCCTTTTGGCCTATTTTGTGATGTCCAACAGACATTTTGGTTACCATTATGTCATGGAGAATATTTCAATGTGATTTTATCATATAATTTTTTTATAAAATTTATTGTATACTTATATTTTGTGAGATAGACTCTCAGACAGTGAGAAGGTCTAATGGCAACTAGGCCTAATAGTGTGGTTCAAGGAGTGATTTGGACTAGCAGGTGGAATGGACCTATGAGGATGTTATAAATGGTATATATAAGTAATATTTTATGTGTTTATATAATTTAAAGAGACTCAAGATGGTCCAAGAGGTCATATTGGTAAGGTGTGCTTAAGATAGACCTAATTATATTAGGTCTCTTTTAGGCCTAATAGAGGTTTTGGACCTTAAGGGGTATGACCAACCTATGGAGTGATTGTATCAATTTTTTTAAAAAATTAATGACTACTAAAATATTTATATAATTAATTAAATATTATTTTTCAACCAAGATGGGTAAGAGGAAGTGTTTGACATAAAAGCATGTCCTAATTAGCCTATTTGAGCTAGTTAGAGAGTTGAGGATATAAGTGAAGGAAAGAGATATTGAAGGAGTAGAATCAGGTCATTGAGGAACATAATAAGAGTAATAAATAATGATGAATATATAAAATACATTTTGAAGGTGGATGACAAGTTAAATTTACCTAATGAGCCTTGAAGAGGCATGTTGAAGCAAGTAACCCTAGAAGGATATTTGAGAGGGTAAAATGATAAAGAGAGATAAATGAGTGGTGTATGAAAAATATATTAACTTAGATAGATAATATAGAGATATAAATAACATATCACAATATATTGTTTGAGAAACAAGTTACTATGAAGGTGATCAAGCTTATCTTGGCTAAGTTCGTGCTTAGTCAAGAAGGGAGTTAGAGGTACTTTACAAGTTGGAGATTGAAGAAGTATCCTTAAAGTGAATAGGTTTTTTTAAAGCACTTAGTGGGTTGGATCCTCATTTCAAGTTAGAGCTTGCTAAAGACTATTTGAATGGGTGCTTGACTAGGTAGGGGTTGGATTTCCATGAAGATTTACCACATATCTATGGTGTTCATGTGTTATGTTATTTCTTCATTCTTATGTGATTAATTCTCTATGATTTATATATCTCTATGTTAGTTTTAATGGACAATTAATTATTTATATAATTGAGTGAAAAATTTATACACTAATTTACCCCCTATCTAAGTGATTGTGATTCCAAAAATTGGCATCAGAACAGGTCTTTGGGAGGAGGCTTGATAGCTTGAAGGTGATCCTAAAAGCACAAGATGGCTAAGTAGGCAAGGAAAGAGAATCAAGAATTGAGATCAATTGTCAAGGGTCTTAAAGAGTATATTATTATTTTTGAGATAATGAGTAACTCTAATTCTAAGGGTGATAAACATGAGATGATCATTAAGAATCTTAAAGAATAGGCAAGTCTTTTATGGCACATGAAGGAGAGATGAGTTATCTTCAAAATAAGCTTGAGGAAATGGTTGAAGCAATTAAATAATATATAAATATCATCAAGTATATCAAGAGTCACATAAAGGATGTATAGACAAATATGATTTTAAAATAGGAAGAATGTTCCAAATTAAAGACTAAGCTGAGTACTTTGAAAATTGTGCATTAACAGCTCAAACAATAAGATAAAAGGTAAGTTCAATAGTACTATTTTCTAAAGTTTTCATAAAATTGGTCATATATCTAATTTTTTTCCTAGAATGCATGAGAAGGGTCCTAATTGGATGTGGATACCAAAGGTAATCAATTTTAATCACACTAGTCAAGAGAAGGTGGAAATCAAAATAAAGGATGATGAAAAAGTTGCTCAAGAGAATTATGTATCAAATCAAACAAAGGAGGAGAAGAAGGAATATGTTGAGAAAATTTATTCAAAATATAATATCAAACCAAATAGTGTTCTTGATAATAACATTTAGTCCTATGATAAGGACTGGGGTGACCCATTATTCTAGAGCTCCATGAGAAGGGGTGTCTTGCTAAGCTTCATAAATAAACTATTTAACCTATAGAAGTATGAAAGGTTTTAGTTGATAATTATTTCTTAAGATGCTTGTTGAGATAAAGGTATGTTTGATTATTTCTTACTTTTATTTAGTAGCTTCTATGGTCAACAAGTGTAATAGTTGGTAAGGATGAGGTGGTCATCAAGCTAGAGGTGCTGAGTTGAGTCTATGAAGCTGTCATAAATGAGAAAAGGTTTGTTAGAAGCCTAAGTATGTTAATGAGACATATGTGAGATATATTTGAGGCTTCATAAGATATAAAATTATAATCATATATACTTTATGCTAACAAAATCCAAGAAGATGATTGTACCTTATGGACATGGTCAATAATGAACAAGGTTAGATTGGATGATGATGTAAGTGTTTGAAACATTTTAAACTTGACTGGTATGAATGATTTTTTTCAAGACTTCATGGGATAGTGAGAAAATGAAAATATATTTAATTATATGATGACCTTGACAAAGTATGTGATGTATAAGACTAATTATGATACTCTTACTCAGAGGTATGATATGCCATAATAGTCATGACATAGTTTGATGATGATTTGACAAATGTATTGTTATAACATTAATCTACACCCTTAGAAGGATTTATTTAGGCTCCTTCTAACTAAGCCATAATTTTGGGACAACCCCAGGTTGTGGGTCACTTATGGTGGGGTTGAACATTCAAAGAGGGTTAGATTCCTCTTGATAGATCACTTAGACTAGTTCTTGTATAGGGAAAAGGGTTATAATGGGGGAAAAGGGACCTTAAAAAGGCTAAAAATTAATGCACCAAAAAAATAGACACTCACATGATCTTGAAACCACACTATTTTAGCATAAGAAAACTATAGCTCACACAACCTTACAATCTTGCTAATTCCATAAGTATTCCATATAAGAGGTTTAGACATAACACTAATCTAGACATACAATAGATTGAAAACACCTTGAAAGAGGCAAGCATAAGGACAATGAACTATGAATATTATCCTTAATGAATTCATCATGCACATGCATACTAAACACTATTATTTTAATCTTATTGCTTCAAGTGGTAGTTCTTAAAATATTTTGATAGGGTTTATACTTATCAAATGAGCACCCTTTTGAAAGAGTCTCAATGAGTATCCTTGTCTCCTATAAATATGAAAATTTTAAAATCTAAGAATCCTTATAATGGAGAAGAGAATGGGTTAATATATAAAAGGGAGAAGAGAGAATAGGGATCATGCCATCCAAGAACAATTAGTGAACTACCACCTTTCAAGGTATGTTCCTCCATATTTTGGTCCAATCAAGATTAGTACATCATAGACCATATCACATTCATTTTCTCCAATAGTCTTTAAGGTCTTCTCATTGGTTGAGAAACCTATAATTGAAGACAAGGGTTTGTTCTGTAGATGATGGGTCATGATCCTTTTGAGGAAATATCCTTAAGATATGAATATAATTAAATGCTCCACTATGCTCTCCAATCCTCCAATCTACTTTGTGAACTTCACCACACCTTTTACTTTGCTTCATTATGAGGACTAGGTCCTCATATCCTTGGAACTAATAGATCCATGACTAAGTCTTCTTAGGTGGTTGATTTGACTATCACATTTATGCCTTAGTGTGCTCTTTACTATAAATCTTAGACATATATTAACTATAGATTGAAAATCAATATCCTTTATTAGTTTTCCTATATCTATTATATCGATGTAGACCTATGGGACATGTAGCCTCACTCCTAAACTATATTAGGTTTAAATAAACCTATTTTGCCTCTAAACCCTGTAGGAACCAAGAACTCATTACATGCATAGGTCCCCTTTATAGAACAAAAAATACAGTCATGAGACCATATTTTCACCTTAATAATTAGGTTGACAAGTTCTAAACATTCTAACTAGAGGTCAAGATTAAACTCTAATGGTGAAATTACCCTTTAAAATATATGCTCTGGTTTGACCTTAGTCGTATTTGAGCTTGGATCCGTGTCTATTCTTGTCTTGGTTGAAAATTTCTTCAACCTTTATCAAAAATCCCTTGGGATTACCCTTGCTAATTAGTTTTTGATTATTGACTTAGTTTATTAACCTTATGACCCATCTCACACCATTTATCCCTTTTGGTAAAATCAAATGCATGCTGTTGGATCTACTTTAGGGACCCTTTTTAACTCATTGACCTAATTTCATGTCATATATCTTTGATTCATGATTAAATAAAATCCCTTGATCTTGATGGGACCCCCCATTTGAACTCAAATGGCTAATTCATGAGGCCCAAGTTTGACATCTATGAACTTATATTTTACATCTATACAAATGTCTTTGATGTCTATGCAAACATCTTAGGATTTTTGAACCCCAATGGTTATTTTTTGTGGCTTAAATTTGATGTCTATGATCCTATCATTTGATGTTCATGTGACTATAATTGACGTCTACATGCCCATCTCCATTTTGAACCCCAATGGTGATTTATTGTGACTTAATTTTGACATTTGTGCAAACATTTTATTCTACAAGATAAACTTTGAATACTTATATCTTGAGATAAAGAACTCAACAAGACATGAAAATTATGAAGAAATATCAAGGCATGAAGGGCATCATGCTCATACATTTATTTTAGCTTGATATGATTTCTACGTGAACTCATAAAATGCACAAATGAGATAACCAGTCCATTTCTACATGACATCCTAATGATGGTCTGGTTCATTTAGACTTGTGATAAGAGATTTTTCTTGATCCTTGAAAGATCCAATGATTTCTTGAGGCCCATTTGAACTTGTTATATGATATTTATTGTATTTTTCACCTTGAGAAACTACTTTTAAACGTGTTCCTTAAATATCAACAAATTGCACCTTAAACTAAATTAAAGTGTTTCAAAATCTTTGCAAGAACTATGTGATCTTTGGACCACTCATTTCATCTATAACTTCATTTATCTCATCCAATTAAATCCAGACCCTAATCAATTGACCTATCTAGCTAAAATCTTGGTATGTGGGCCAAAATTGGCCAATATTTTTGACAACTCATACGGAAACATGCCTACTATGCTTGAGAAACTAGACCATGTTGTTTTGTCTAATCGATTAGGCATGGAGTCTCCTCTCTAGTTCAACATTTTGATATGAAGCTAAAAGTTGGCTACCAAACTTTAGATAACTCTTCTTGAATCAACAATGACAAAAAGAATTAAAAAACAAAGGCA
Source organism: Torreya grandis (assembly GCA_037957365.1). Taxonomy (NCBI): domain Eukaryota; kingdom Viridiplantae; phylum Streptophyta; class Pinopsida; order Cupressales; family Taxaceae; genus Torreya; species Torreya grandis. Next base: position 4,296,967 of record JARHVA010000239.1, on the reverse strand, counting down.
CTTAGAGGAAAGAAAAAATAGCTAACTTACTAAACAAATGTGCATATAAGCACTTAGAAAAAAGTATAAAAACTAATATAATATATACAAGGTTATAATTTACAAGAATCTTCCTCTTGGATCAAATGGAAAAGAGTTAGCATCACTTACTTGTGATGGATCAAGATGGAAAACACCATGCTTTTGAGAGCTTATGATCTGTGAGCTAAGATGCCTGACTACTGACTCTTTTAGCATGCTCTCAAGAAGATGAAATGGGATAAACATGTCTCTAATATAGAAATACTAGTCTATTTCTTCAAGGCTTGCTCAAAAATGGACTATAGGAGTACCTAAAACCTTTCCTTTTGATGGATAAATTTTGTGCTCTAAATGAAAGACAACATGTGATGTCTCCTCTTTATCATCCTCTAATTGAGATAAGTACCTGATATGGCATCCTCTTGTCAATACAAATGTTGAGAAATTGGATTTCACCTAGATCCTATTTTTTGATGCCCTATCATTATGTTCTTTAGGCATAATCAGATCATAATTTCCTTGGGGAGGAAATGAGTCCTTCAATGTGACCAAATTTGTAATTGTAACCTCTAATGACTCATTTGGATAATTTTCAATATACACATTTTGATCAGTTACTTTTTGGACTTACGTACTTAAAGGTACATGTGTGGCATCCAAACTTGAATAAAAATATTTAAGGTAACCTCCTCTTGGTCATTGGAAAGTATGGCAATCTCAACCTCATCAAGACTCAAACTATAGCAGCTAGATTATTATTTTTCCTTTGAAGAGAGGGGAGGCTCATCTTTACAAGCAAGGTCTAACTCATCATTCTTTTGATGATCTTTATTAGTATGCTCATCAAAGTACATCACTTGAGCACTTGAGATGTCTTCTTTATCAACCTCACTCAAGGTTTCATTTCATTCTTCAACAACAAATGAGGATTGATATGACCATCTAGGGTCTAAAATGTTACACTTATCTCACTCAAGATTTGATCTTCTTTCTTCTTACTCTAAACTATCAAGGTTATCTTCATTTGGCACCTCATTTTGAAGTATACCCTCCTCAGACACATGGTCCTAATCCTCTTCTTGATATATATATAATGGACCTTCATTAGTCTATTCAAAATATGCTCTATTTTCATCTTTAGGGTTGTCCTCATCAAGATCTAGTTCATTAGTGTCAAAGCCATGTCAAGAAGACTGGTCCAAACTTGATTTCCCATTTTGGATTAAGTAGACTACTTATCATGATATATTCATCATAGACACTTATATTTTACTATTTAGGCTCATATTTGAATATATGTTCCTCCTCTATTATTTATAAAATAGGTTATTCCTTTATGAGGGAGATGGTGGGAGGGTGAAGAATTTCACCTTGCTTGTAGCTTAGGAGAGTCTCCTTCTAGCTAGGGATTTTGAGTGCTCTTCTAGGTGGCTCTTAAGGAAATGGGAGATATTATTTGAAATATTTTACACCAAGATGATTGAGCTAAGCTATGGTTTCTTGATTCATTTCTTGCACAACTAACCATTCCTCTACCAGAACTAGTTCTTGGATTACCTCAACTAACACCTCATCCTTTTTCTTTATGCCATTATGAACTGATTGCTATGATGGAAATGAGTATGGAACAAACACTTTTATTTTAATTTAAATGTTTATAGGATAAGGTGGTCTCATAATTTATGGCATGACATAGCCAGGGTCAAAAGTGCTAGAGAAGATCCATGATGGGATGACTTCATGTTCTTGAGTGTGAATGGGCATAGAGGTAGGATAGGGAAAGATGATTGGATCAAGATTGACATACTATTTCTCATATTTATCAAACATGTTTTCAATGGAAAATACCCACCCATTCATCTCTTGCTTCTCAACATATGGATAGTCAGCTTCTTTAATGGATGCCCATACAATTTTAAAACTCTTGCAAAAAGATCCTTATCTTCTCCATAACATGAATAGGAAACTCTTGTCCAATATTAGCCTCCTCATTGATTTTCATGATTATTCTTCTTTGATCTAATATTTCCTCTTTGAGTTTTGACAAAGATGGACTTTGACAAAGTTGACTAGGGTGTTGATTAGGAACTCTTAAAGGTTGAGCTTGAGGCTCTTAGAGGGAAGAGGGCACATAAGACCAGTCCAAATGAACCTAATACTATTCATAAGATATTATCATACTGTCTACATTTTATACCATTTTTCTCATCATTATTATGTCTTCATTCTTACAAGATGACCATTATTATCCCTCACAAATTGACCATCTATTCTTGACTAACTAAAAAAAACTCCTTTTATTAGAAAATGGATAGGGATGATTGGATAAAACTCCAAACCCTTACCAATATCACATATCATCTCAATATAAACTTATAATAATTGATTTAATCTTGATAATGATGTGACAAGGTAAGATTGGTCTTGACAAGGGGAAAAAGGATTGATTTGAATGTAATGGAGGCTAACCTTGGTCATATGTAGGGGTGGATGAGGACAAAGGCCATGATAGGGTTGATAGGCTATTTAAGGTCTACTTGGGGGAATACATAAACATTATTTTCCTAATAAGTATGGTGATAAGTTAAATAATATGCATATTGATCAAAATATTATTGATTGTACATACTAGATTAAGATGACTAGGCACCTAGGATACTTAAACCAGTTGATGAATTCTTGGAGTCTCCATTGATGTTTTCACACTTGATTATAACACACTAATTAAATGAAGAGAACACAAAAACTCTTCACTTAGTGCAAGATAAAATTTATCCCATTAGGCATGCCATAAATTGTTATAACATTAATATGCACCTTTGGAAGGAGTTCTTTAGGTTTTTTTTGACTAAGCCATAATATTAGGACAACCCCAAGCTATGGGTCACCTATGATGGGGTTGAACATTTAGAGAAGGCCAAATTACTCTTGATAGATCACCTAGTATAATTCTTGCATAGGGAAAAGGGATAGAAGGGGGCAAAATGGCTCCTAAGTAGGCTACAAGGTGATGCACCAAAAAAAGATAAACACTTACATGATCTTGAACCCACACAATATCAACATAAGACAATTATAGCTCACATAACCTCACAATATTTCTATTTTCATAAGTATTTCATAGAAGAGGTTCAAATAGAACACTAATATAGACCTATAATAGCTTGAAAACACCATGAAAAAGGCAAGCATAAGGATAATGAACTAGTAATATTCTCTTTCATGAATTCATCATGCACATATATACTAAACACTAATTAAAGGTAGGAGATAGGAAAAGAGTTAATATTATTGATTCAAGAAGTATTTCTTACAATATTTTGATAGGGTTTAGCCTTATCAAATGAACACCCTTTTGAAAGAGTCTCAATGAGTATCCTTGTCTCCTAGAAAAATGAAAATTATAAAATCTAATAACCCTTACATTAGAGAAGAGAATGAGATAATATAGAAAAAGGGAGAAGAGAGAGGAAGGAGCACACCATCGAAGAATAATTAATGAGATGCTAGCTTTTAAAGGATGCTCCACCACCTTTTGATCCAATAAAGATTAGTACATCATAAACTAGATAGCCTTCATTTGCTCTAACAGTCTTTAATCTCTTCTCATTGGTTGAGAAAATTGAACTAGAAGATAAGGGTTTGTTATATAGATTATGGGTCATGATCCTTTCAAGGAGGAAAGATCCTTAAGATCTGAATAGAATTAAATGATCCACTATGCTATCAAATCCCCCAATCTACTCTATGAACTTTGATAGACCTTCTATTTGGCTTCATTATGAGGACTAAGTCCTCATATCTTTGGACCTGATAGAGCCATGACTAAGTCTATGTAGGTGGCTGATCTAACTATCACATTTATGCCTTAGCATTCTCTTTATTGTAAATCCTAGACATAGATTAACTATAGATTGAAAACCAATCTCATTTATTGGTTTTCTTATAGCTGTTATATTGATGAAGACCTATGGGTCATGTATCCTCACTCCTAAACTATGTTAGGTTTAAATAAACCTATTCTACCTCTAAACCCTATAGGAACTGAGAACTTATTACATGCATAGGTCCCCTTTATATAATAAATAATATAAAGAACTAGGTTGATAGGTTCCAAAAATTTGAAATAGAGGTCAAGACTAAACTCCAATGGTAAAAGTGCCCTTTGAAATATCTACTGTGGTTTAATCTTATTCTTATTCGAGCTTGGCTCCATGTATTTGCTTGTCTTGGTCAAAAACTACTTCTTTGAACTTCATCAAAAATCCCCTGGGCTTACCCTTACTCATTGTTTATTGATTATCGACTTAGATTATTGACCTTTTGACCCATCTCATGCCATTGATCCCCTTTGGTATGATCAAATGCATTTCATTAGATCTACTTTAGGTACCCTTTTTGACTCATTAACCTACTTGTGTATCATATATCTTCAATGCACGATTGAAAGTGAGCCCTTTATCTTGTTGGGACCTACCATTTGATCTCAAATGGCTAGTTCACGAGGCCCAAGTTTGATGTCTATGTGCCCATATTTGACATTGATGTGAATGCCTTTGATGTCTATATAAACATATTAATGTTCTTGAACCCCAATTATTATTTGTTGTGGCTCAAATTTGACATCTACATACCCATCATTTGACATCCACATGACCATCATTGACATCTATCCACCTATCTCCATTTTGAAACCCAATGGTTATTTTATGTGGCTTAATTTTGGCATCTGCATGAACATTTCATTTTTTAAGATAAACTTTAAAGACTTCTATCTTGAGATAGATAACTCATCAAAACATGAAAATTATAGAGAAAGATCAAGTATGAGGGGCATCATGTCCATGCATTTATTTTAGCTTGAGAGGATTTCTATGTGAACTTATAAAATGAATAAATGATCTAACTATTCAATTTATTCATGAAATCCTAATTATGGTCTCGTTAATCTAGACTTATGTTATGTGTTTTAGATAATTTTAGCTTATATTCCAAGAAAGGAAAGAGAAGAAACTAGATACAGCTATGGTAGAAAAACTTGTTTGGTTGTGTGCACATTGAATTAGATGATTGTAGAGAGATATTCTTTGGCTTGGGAAGAATGACATGTAAATAAGATAGTACTAAAGTAAATGGTTGGTTAGATAGATAGCTAGGTGGATTGCGTAGTGCTTGCTAGATCTTGAAAGCAAGAGTTTTCTCAGGGGCTATCAATCCACACATTTTAAATAATTAAGTTTATAAAATAGAAGATAAAGTACTTGCATCAACAATAAAAAGGTACTAAAATTGAATAAAATAAATGATTAATAAACAAATAGACTAACATGAATAATATAGCAATAAGTGGGTTAATACTACTGCCAAATATTTTGAGTGTGATTCACAAAATAGGTTGGGGGTCTATGAACAAGTGAACAAAAAAAAGTTGGATTTAGTTGAGGGTAGGTGGGTAAAAATATCTCTTTATTATTTTCTACCTCAGTGACCATTGGTAGTTAGTATGATCATCAATAGTTAAGGTGATCATCGACAGTTGAGGTGATCATCGATGGTTGGATATACCATCGATAGTTATTATGTGTTAGTTTTAAGCTATAAAAGTTTAGATTGATTATATCATAGAAGGTAATTATAAGAGTTTGGTTTATGTTGGGTTCATTATGAAATGGAAACAAAGTAATTAATAGATTGAAAACAATACTTAGCTTGCCAAAAGATAGTTAGATGAATGGTTGAGGTAGTTGGCTCATTGATGGAGTCTATCATGATTCTGATATAGTAATGATACTTAGCTATTGGTTGAGGGATAAAATCACTTTGGTTATCTATCATGATGGCTAGATCACTAGATTTTTGGAATAAGTGAACTATAAAGAAACTTTGGATGCAAAATTTCTTGAATTTGTGGTCCAATCCTTTTTCACCTCTTGTTCCTCTCTTCTTATAATCAAGGAAGGAGAGGTACAACAAGATGTTAACAAAGGGTCCAACTTGCCATCTAATTTAAAATTCAATGTGCATGGGCTTGCACATTTAGACAATATAATTATAGAAAATTAAGTTGAAGTGATGGGTCAGTTAATTTGGTTTAGGCAGTAGAACCTTTCCATCGATAGTCAGGGTAACCATCAATGGTTAGGATAACCATAAATAGTTAAGGGTCAAGGTAATGTTGGGTCAAAATGTGGGTTAAGAGGTGGTTCAAGAGAATTTTCACATTTAGAACCGTCATGTGTAGATTTCTAGTGTCTACATTTTGGCCTTTTTTGTTATCCAATTTCTATCAATGAGCTATAAAATAAAAATAGAGTTCAAGTCAAAGGTTCAGTTGCCCTGAGTATGAGAGGAGGTGTTCCCCATTAAACTAAGAATAAATGAGGTGAAATAGAATTAGGTATGGGTATTACTAGTGGTGAAGGTGATGACAAAGGTAGATGTCATGAAGGTGGTGTTGGCCATTTTGGCCCACATACGAAGATTTTGTTTGGTTCAACTAATAAGCAAGGTTCTAATTGATGAATGGATTAGGTGGCTTTAAATTAGGATCAATGTTGCAAGTGAATGAATAAAGGTATGTTTTCATAGTGTTAAATAATTATAGAAATATGTCTAGAAAATAAGCCTATATTACATCACTTTTTCAAATTTTGGCCAAGTATGGTGTTTATAATTCCTTTAGAAGAAGTGTTCCACACAAAACCCATGGTAAAAGTACAAGCCTTATTTCTTTTGATAAGTTTTGTTCCACTTCATTTGACTAAATAATGGGATTCTTTTGGGGGGAATTATTTTAGGATTTTCATTTTGGCCTTTTGTTTAAGTATCGATAATTGTTTTGGATATTTTGTCTAAAATAATTTCCTTGAAGGGTCATTTCTTTGAAGAGGTCCTTTTTCATTTTTTCTGAAGGGCACATTTAGAGCCATGGTCTAATACACTTTTCCTGAAGGATCATTCTACAAGAAAGTGGACCTTTGAAAAAGCTCAAAAGATATCTTCTTCAAGAAAAGTGTCCTTTACACTTTTCTCAAATTGTAATTTTCTTAGGAAAATGGTCCACTTTACTTTTTTTGAAGGACACTTTTTACATTGAAATGTCCACTACACTCAAAGTTTCAAAAGGTCCTTCTGGTAGCAAGTGCCCCAAATTTTTTTCCTAAAAGGTCTTTTCTTTGGAAAATTTTCCATTCAAAAGTCCCAAAGGATATCTTGAAAGCAAAGTGATCTAATTTAAAGGTTCCAAAGCGCACTTTTTTGGCAAAGTGTCCTTCCCAAAAGATCCAGAGCATTTTTTCTGAAGGACCTTTCCAAAGTTTCAAAGAGATATGTCAAAAAGGCTGAAGGACATTTTTAAAGATGTAATTACTTTAGGAAAATTGTTCAAGATAGTTTTATTGAAGGAAGTTTACTTTCAAAAATTTTGTCCTAAATAAAAAGACTAAGGTAGAATTATTTCACACATTTTTTCCAAAATAATTGTTTAAAGTGTCCTATGAACTTCTTTAGAAGGGTAATTTTATTCAGTAAAATGGTCCACTTCAAGGTTTTTGAAGGGTACTTTACTTTTGAAAAAGGCACTTTTCAAAGTTTTGAAGGGCACTTTTCAAAGGACACATGATCAAGACATGAATTCTTTTGGGTATTTTATCCACAAGAATTATTTAAGACAAGGATAAGGCAATTAAATTCCTTCAAAAAAAGTGTTTCACACAAGGCCCAAAGGAATTGTCCAATAAAAGGCCTAAAAGAATTTCCCAACAAAGGTCTAAAGGAAATAGATATTTGATTTGAAAAGGTGTTGGGTAGCCCTATAGATGTTAAACTCAAACCTTTCTAGCTAACTATTTAGATTTAAAAATCTAGAGACATTCATGCTAATGTCAAGTTTAAGTTCAAATAAAGTAGGTCCTTTTAAGCTTAAATTTGAAAATCAGATGACTATCAATGATGGTCATGAAAACATTAAATGACATCCCACATATCATCAATTTTAATATCATGAAGTAGTTACTAGGTTTCAAATAGTGGATCCCAACAAGATCGGCATTCCTTGCTCGATTGTACATTTCAATCTAATGATGTGAGATGAGTCAAATATTTAGATAGCTTGAGAGATTGACACATGGCATAAGCATATAATCTAGCAAATTAATATTAGGATCCTAAGGATTAATGTGTATTTGACACATGATGTAAGTAGGGACAATGTTGATAATTCAAAGGAAGATCTAAGGGCTCACATTTGTTTAGACCTAGTAAATCCAATGGAATGAGCTAATTCAAAATGGTCAATGAGCCTTAAGGGTGAATGGGTGTTTGAAAAGTGGCACAAGCACATTTGAATGGTATAAGATCGATGGCTCATGGGCATCCATGCATAAACATATCAATGATGAAAATCAAGCATCTAGGTCAATTTTTATGACCAATCAAAACAAAGGAGATCCCAAGTGACTTAGGAAGAGATCAAAGAGACAATTTTTGACTAAGGAAAACAAGCATGATGGAGTCAATCTCAAGCATGTTTTATTTATAACCAAGAGTTGATATTTCAAGATCAGATGGAACCATTTGGAGCTTATAGAGTAAGACACATAGATCTCAATGTCTATCACCAAATCTAGTCATAGGAAAGTGACCTTTCTCCCTACTTGGACACACATCAACAAACTAGTCATAAGTAGTTTTACATCAAGACAAATGAAAACAAATTGATCCTACCATTGTAGCCACCATGTAACATCACAAAGAATATATTGTAATGACACAATGGATGGAGTTGACTTATATCAATCAAATGGTCCTAATAAGCATATTTGTAGAGGTAGTTGTATGAAAGTTTCAAATGGATTTGAATTAATTTGATTCTCTTTGAGTTCTAAGACTCCCTCTCTTTTTCTTCCCTTTTACTATAAATACATCCTTTGAGTTATTATTTTACATACCTTAGGCTGGTATAACTAGACTCTACTAGAATTGTATTTGACACCTCTTGGAGTAGAGAATAGAACATTCTATACTCATTTTGCTAATATATATATTGTGTTATATATTGTTTAATATGCAACCATGAATTTTATGTTTTTTTGTATGTCCAAGCTCAACCTATGTTTTAGAAATCTTATTTGTAGGTCATATAGTGTGTCTCAACATTGATCTCTCAAAGATATACTGGATATCCAAACTTAAGTGTCTTTAACTAGACCTTATTTTCATCACTCCCTAGTCTGAGTGTATCAAACAAACATTTCTATGAGATACTATTGCATAGAAGCATATTAAGCATTGTATTATTTTATTTCATAGTTAATTCGTGTGTTAAAGATTCCAAGCCTAAGAGTGGGTCTATTAAATTCTTGGTGTATCAACGCAACTTAGAATATGTTTTAATTTATGAAAATATATTAACCACTTTCATCCCAACTAGTCTTAGATTTATAAGTAAATGTATAAATTCTAAAAATCTAAGGAGCTAGCCTCATAAAAATTCTTAGAGGTCTGCTCTAGATATGGGCAACCCACAACCTTAGACCATTCCCATGTTAGTCTAAGTTTGAAATCATGACTTGAACATTCCTCTTTTTATCTAGGGTGAAATCAAGAATTCTAATAGGTGGGTGATAAGTTGGGCACTAAAGTGAAAACACACACACACAAATTATGATAAAAGTATGATAGCCAAGATCATGTAAGGACTAGGTTTCCATAGTTGGTAAAAATTAAGGTTGGTACTAGAAGGATAAGTGAAAAGTAGACCGCATGACCACATTTAAGCATGGTAGTTGGGAACACTCATAAATGTAAGTTTATTAGGCAAGGTATGTGTTTTCATAGGTATTCAAGATAGAAAGTGCTCCCAGGAAAAACTTAAATTGGTCAGGTGAAGTCATGGATATCTGAGGTACGAAATGCTTCTAAGAAGACACCAATTGGTTAGGTGTGTATAGGGTAACAAAAGTTCAATAATTCAATATGGCAATTATTATCATTATGGTAAAAAATACTAGGTAAGAGTCATCATAAAATGTGTGAGAGTTTGGGCTAAAATGGCCAATGATGAGGTGATAAGGTCAATGGTATGGTTAGTGGAGAAGGTGATCTCTTAGGTGGGGTACTTGGTGTGGGTTCCAAAAATTTGTTTATTATGAATTTATTGACCATTGGTAGTCATCTCAACCATTGATAGTTAGGTAAAAACCCTAAAATAGGGGAAATAAAAGTGTGAATTTGAGTCATTTGAACTCATTTGCTTTTGTGACTTTGGCATGTTATACAAAAATAGCTAACGATGAGTGTTTTTGGTTGAGTGGTGGAAGTTGATTGGGTTGATTGAGTAGATCAAGTGGTAGATTGAGCTAAGATGTAAGGTGCATGAGGACACAAACTAAGATAGGCAGTGGTTCCTAGGATTTCTCCTCGATGATGATAGAGGAATGAGGTAGGGGTTTTACTCAAATTAGTAGAGTATATGTGAGTTTGTAAATACATTTGAGGTTGAAATTATTTGTTTTGTATTTTTTTGGTTGATTGGACTGGGTTTGACCTAAGTAATAGGGTTTTCTTGAGTTTGGTTAAAATTAGTTAGTAAAAATTGAAATTGGGAGGGTAGGTAGGTTGAGGGTAGGGTAAATGACAAAGTTAGGGTAATTACCTATTAGATTTGGGTGTTTGGGTAGGTAGGGTTTGGGAGATTTTTGCTAATGGTCACACATAGTAATTATTGGTGGTCATCCCAACTATCATAGTCATCCCAACTGTCAATGGTTGATGCCCATTAGTAAAATGGCTACTTGAATATTGGTGGTCATAATGACCATTAGTTATCAACTAAGTGGCAAAGTATTTTTAATAAAAAGATTAAGTTAAGTTGTAGGTTATAGTGTTATAAAGGTTGTTAAATGGGGTGTCAAAGGTAAAACCTTGGGTAGTATCTTTAAGGTTATAGTAATGGATGAGGTCAAGGGTAGAGTTGGAAGAGAAAGGGTAATGGTCAAATAATTTTTTATTAGGGTGTAGGGTGATAGGCCATGATTTAAGTATTAAGGGTAGATAAGATAGGTTAAGAAGATAATTTCATTGGAAAAATACTATAAGGGACTAAGTTATTTCCTATCAAAAATTTAAAGTCGTGAGAGCAGATCTAGATGTGAGATTAGGTACCTCAAATCTTCTCTAAGATTCATTCAGGGATGACTATTGATGACTTGGCACATATGGAGGAGGTTAATCTTGAAGTGATGATACACTATCATCACATGATATAATATATGATGATGATCATGGACCTTATTAAGAGATGGGATTTGGCCATGAACACCTTCCTTCTACCCACTGATGAGATGATGATCTTTCCACAGGATGTGTACAAGATTACATGGCTACCTATTTAGGGAACCAATTTATCACATGAAGTGGGAGGAACAAGATGAGATCCTAGAGATTCTATATGGAGATGACCATGATTTTATCAAATAGAATGTTGGAGGATTATATACACTCCACTCTATTAGAGGATGAGGGGTGAGAAAAAACTACTAACAATGATGTTGATCATAGTATTCTGATTTTTTGCTCTAAATTTGAGTAGTTGGAGGTTTCCTTATCTACTACTAGGGGTTTTAGTTGAGATGTTGTTCAGTCATATAATGTTTAATTAGGTGCCTATACATCTAGTTTATATATAGGGAGCTATGGAGCTTCAAAGCTCATAAGAGATACAACATCTATTTTGAGTTCATGAGGTGGAGATATGATTTTCATCTATTAGGACTAGGTGGAGGGGTACATGACATTGGTTGGTTCAGGGGTATACTAGAGGCATTAGTTATTGGCGATGTGATTTGGAGGCCATACATCAAGTTTCTAGAGTGGGTTAGGTATAAGAAACACACATTATCCTTATAGATTTATAGGTGGATCCTCAGTAGGTGAGATGGGAAGGTAGATCTCATCCCATTTGATAGGGTATAGAGATAGTTTCATCTAGTTCAGGGTATCTTGAGTCCATTTTTGAGGTATAAGCATGAGGATGTAGAGGTCCTACTACCTGAGCCACAACTAGTCTAGACTTTGATTGATCATGAGGAGTTGCTAGCTAGGGCCAACATAGATGATGCAAGATTTGTAGATGGTTACCCTACATGGTATCAAGTAATATATGCAATAATTGATTTTGGTGGTGATGATGGTGGAAGTTAACTTATGTATGTTGACCCAACTAGTAGAGGTCAATAGGTACTAGTAAAAGGGGTTTCCCTATGTGCATAGGTAGGAGAGGTATTAGCCATACCATAAGATTAGGTGGAAAAATTATAAGGTTAGTTAGCTACAATTATAGGTGAGAGGGACTAGGTGAGAGCTCAACTAGCCTTGGTTACCTAGGAGAGACTCTTTGAGATAGATCAGAGAAGGATCCATATCATCTATAGGACCATCGAGTACTATTCCTATGGCACAATAGCTAGCCATGATGGACGAGCTATGCTATTATGAGGCTATAATATTGAGAAGTTGTCTTGATGAGCCTCATTGGGGTGAGTACAAAGCTAGTTTGATAGGTGGTGGTAGCATGGTGACACTAGGTTAGTGGGTTACTTCTATTATTGGGCAAGCAGGTAAATTAGGAGGATAGGCACTAGGAGGTAGTGGTGCTCTAGGAGGTAATTGTGTCTTAGGGGCATAGTCATGACATAGTTTATGAGATATTATAATTTGTTGTATATCATTTTGATAATAGCCTATGAGTCAATGTGATGAGATATACATTTTGAGAGAGACATGTATATTTCTATATATATTATGATTTTATTGATCATAGACTCATAGTTTATAGATATGATCCTTGTATATTGCTCATAGTTCATGGTTTACTTTGATGTTTATGATGTGTTGTTTATATTGAATATTGATGGTGTTATATTGATTATGCTTATGTTATGGATATTAGATACTGATGTGGACTCACCTAGTTAGGCATGTGATGAGATGCATCTTGATTTATGTTGATGATGATGCTTATGACATTCATGATTATGATGATGATTTTGATGCTAGAATTAAATGAGTGTATGTTTCCTTATATAGTGAAAATGATTTATTAATTTATTATTCATTGATGCTATGATTGCAATATAATGATGATGTTTGTTTTTTATTATGGTGTACATTGATATGATTTATGATCATGGTTATTTTGCTTAAGGTAAAACACATAAAGTAAGTTGAATATCAACATTAGATGTGAGAAAGAGAATATAATCGAGAGATAAACATCTTAGTGAATATATCAACTATTTATGATAGGATAAGAAGAGGTAATGATGCTTCTTCTTTGGAAAAGACTAAAACAAGACTGATATTGGATTGGCTTAAGGAAAATAAGCCCTTAGAATGATTTTCATTAGCATTCATTAGTTGGTTAAAGATTTTCATGATCACATTATGTCAAGTGAGATCAAAATCCCTTACTTATAGTGTAAAAAGGGGACATGGATGAAATTATAACCTTCTTGTATGACTAGCATGCCCCATCTGGAGGTTACCAAAGAGCTAGTGTAAATAAGTATATGTCATACAAAGTATAAACTAATCAATATTAGAAGTCTACTCATGAGAGTTGATTACAAATTTTAGAATTATTAATTATGAGAGTTGATTATGAATTTTAAAATTCTTGTGTTTTTGCTTGAGAATAGGTCTATTACTTGTTTTATTTTTACTTAGGTTGGTTGGGGAAGCTGATTAATATGGGAAGCTTCGAATAAATTACTATACTTTGACAAATGCTTTACTTAGTTATACTTCTAGGGAGTGGTCTAAGCTTGTGTGCTTTGCATAATGACTTTTGATAGTTGTCCTTTAAGGGAGTAGTCCACTTTACTTATAACAATTTTGATATGTTTTTGGTAGCTATCCTTCAAGGGAGAAGTCTATGAATGCTAAGGATGACCCATGATTGTTTCTAGTTATGACTTGATTTTACTTTTTTTTATTTATACTTGACATATAATTTCTTATATAGGCTTAAGGGTTGACATTTATTAAGGCAAAAATAAAATCACAAGAATGTTGATTAGGTGTAAAGAGGTTTAGGTGACAATGATCATGAGAATCTATCTAATAAGAGAGGTGAAAAGTACCATGAGAATCATGCCATGGGTAGATCCATGGTACCCATTATTCAATATTAGGCTGTGATTATGATAGATAATCACATGATTCAATTTCAATCAGTTGCCCCCTAAAAATAGGGAGATGAATGTAGTTTTAAAAGTAAGGGATGAGTTTAAGTAAGATAAAAGGTGATTTTGATCCTCTTTAAAAAAATGATGTAGATGTGAAGCATTAAGGGGCTCAATTTATGGGTTTCCATTTAGAGAGGATAACTGATAAGCTCCTGATTTATACTTTTGGGTTATTATATAAAGTCCAAGCCAATTGAAAGAAAACTTTCCCTGCTTATTTCTCTCCATATTGGTGACATGTTGATTTTCCTTTAAGATGAGGTCTCCAATGTTGAATTATTGTACTTTAAGGTGTTTATTATAGGTACATTTGATTTTATATTGATAGACATGAAGATGGGTGAGGGAGGCTAAGCGACACTTATCAATTAGCTCAAGTTGGTCTAAACATTGTTGATGATAATCATATTCCAAAATGAGATATTGTAAAGATATATGAAGAGATGGGATTTGGAACTTGAGAGGTAAGATAGCCTCCACTCCAAACACCAAAGAGAATGGGCTAGAACCTATAGGGGTTTGAATGTTAGTATGATATGCCCATAAGATGAAGGGGATATATAAATGCCAATCCTGACCAAATGCATTAACCATTTTAGTGAGTATGTTATTAAGATTTTTATTAGAGGACTTAGCCTATCCATTAGCTTGAGGGTGATGAGAAACTCAAATTAATATTAAATTCATAACAAATACCCTAAACTTGTTTATTTTTAAAAGATTTTCCATTGTCAGTGATGATTTTTTGAGGAACACCAAAATGGTAGATGATGTGATGGTTGATGAAGTCAACAATATTTTTCACTTTGGTCGAGACTAAAGGATTAAACTCTACCCATTTGGTAAAATATTAATTCATAGTGATTAAGAGTGGTGTCACTATGAATAATGGGGGTTAATTCCACCAATAAGGTCTAGACCCCATTATGAAAATGGCTATAAATTAGTGGATACATGAAGACTATGGCTAGGTGCATGATGCAAATTGGCATGTTATTGACATTTAACACACTTTTTCACATAATAAAAATAGTATTATTTAAGGTTAGGCCAATAATATCCAAGTCAAAGGATTCATTTAGCTATGGTGAGGCCACTAAAGTGTCCCCCATAGATCCCATCATGCATTTCCTTGACAACATGAGAGGCTTCATGATTATGTAGGAAATGGAGAGGAGATCATCAAAGCCACATTTATAAATAATCCCTCCCATGATGGTATAACATGAGGTATTCTAGATAAATTATCTTTGACCATTCCTTGAAAGACCAAAATAAATGATGGAAAGGTTAAGCTAGTCAAAGGTCTATTGATACCAAAGATTAGGCTAGGTCTCCTCTACATTGAAGATGGTGGGATAATCCAGTTTAACATAAGAAGTTTGGGTAATTCTATGGATAATGATAGATATATATGAGTTAGATGGTAATGATGAGATTTGAGAGGTGAGGGAAGCCATGGTGTCAACAAACTTGTTAGTAAACCATAGGGTGGATTAGATATGATAGTGTTCAAATGATGTTAAGAGTTTATCAACTAGTTATTTGTACTATTATAAAACATCATTATTACACTAGTAAGATCCATTTATTTGATTGACCACTAGTTGAGAGTCACCAAAGATGTTAATCATTTTGATTCTTAAGGTTAATGCAGTTTGAAGTCCTATGACTAGGGCTTTATATTCACCCATATTGTTGGTATAATCAAAATCTAAATTGAAGGATAAAGGAAGAGGTTCATTATGATGACTAGTAAGGATAATGTTGACTCCCCCACCATGTTGACACTTTGATCCATTGAAGAACATATTCACTTGATAGGTGAAGTCCACTTGAGAGAGGGTCATGATGGATTCATCAAGAAACTCAAGAGGAGTTTGGTTTTTTGCTAAAGGTGCTTTGGTAAACTAGTCAATAATGACTTGCCATTTAATAAATTTATAATGAAGAAACTTAAGGTCAAACTTAGCTAAAATCATGAGCCATTTGGCCATACATTGGTTTTGGTATGGCTTGAAGTGTATATACTTGAATGGGTTGATATTGGTTATGACATAGGTTTGGTGGTTAAGAAGGTAGTGGAAAATTTCAATGACTACAAATACCAGGGCTAGGCAAAGTTTATTGGTATGGGTGTACTAAGTCTCATACTCTACAAGAATGTGATTGATGTAGTAGATGGCTTGCTCTCTATGTTGTTTATCTTGATGAGCAAGCATTACACCTAAGTAATGTTTAGTGGTGGAGATATAAATGTAGAAAGTTTGGTCATCCTTAGGAGGGCTGAGGATAGGTGGAGACAAAATCTACTCTTTGAGTGAATCAAAGGCTTTTTGATAGTTGTCACTCCACTTGAAAGATACATCCTTCTTCAAAAGGTAATGGAAGGGTTAGCATTAGTCCGAGAGCTAGGAGATAAAGAGATGAATGGATTGGAACATCCCCTACAAACTATGAAGTTGCTTAAGGTTTATTAAAGGAAACATGTCAAGTATGGCTTTGATTTTGGTAGGATCAACTTTGATCCCCTGAAGGGAAACAATAAAGCCAAGGAGTTTTCTTGACAAGACCCCAAAAATTCACTTCTTTGGGTTAAGGCAAACATGGTAATGGATGAGTCACTAAAAAAAAAATTAGAATGACCAAATAATTCTTACGATATTTAGATCTCCCAAGAAGATCATCCACATAATCCTTGATAATTTTGTGGATAAGGTCACGGAAGATGTAAGTCATAACATGTTGGTAGGTTTCAACAATGTTTTTTAGACAAAAGGGCATGACTCTATAGTAGAAAGTCCCCCATGGAGTGATAAAGGTAGTTTTATGCTGATCTTTAGGGGCAATTAGGATCTGATTGTAACTTGAGAATCCATCCATGAGAGATAACATCTCATGGCTAGCTATAAGATTAACTAGCTAGTCATTGCTTGATAGAGGAAGGTCATCTTCTAGGAAGGCAAGGATAATGTCATTAAAATTTACACAGATGTGTAGTCCCTCTATGGATTTGGTGATAAGTATGACATTTAAGACCCATTAGGGGTAATTAATGGGTTGAATGAAATTGATAGATAGGAGATGTTGAAGCTATTTTTTGATGAGAAGGGTTATGTGAGGGTGCCTTCATCAAAGTTTTTTCTTGATGGGTCTAGAATAATGGTTGGTGACTATGTTGTGGGTAGATATGGAGGGGTAAATTATTGGAATGTTGTTATAATATCAAGCAAATTCTATACTACAGTCTTGTAAGGAGGGGAATTCCTAATGTTCCTCAGACTTCAATGATTGGCCAATTTTGAAAATGTGAGGGTTATATGGAGTGCCCATGTTGATATCCATGGTAGAGTCATTCAACATGGTCAAAGTCCTAAGAGGGAGATATTTTTCAATGTAATAATTTGGGGCACCAAGATAGGTGAGAATTGAATCATCATCTTGGCACTGAATGGTATTAATGGTAGGAGAGCCATCTCCTATCATCTCAAGATGGGTCAAAGGGATGGTTATAGTTACCCCTTCCTTTTGATAGGTCAAGGGTCCAAGGCTGATCATGTTTATGAAAAAAATCTAGGTTGGATGATGTCATCACCCTCACACTTAGGTGGAGAAAGGGTTGTGAGGAAGGGATGTCTTCCTCAACAATGGTGATGGTAGGTGGTTTGTTTTTCTTCTTGTTGGGTAGAATGAAAACTGAGTCCATGTTTCTCATGAGTATTTTTTGTCTCAATTGAAATAAACTCATGTGGGTCATTCTCATATCATCTAAGATAAAATCTTTTCTAAGCACACCTGTGGAGGTATGTCTTGGCAAAGTTTAGGTTATCTAGATAGGATAAACTAGAGGTGAATGCTCAAGGAGAGAAGGAAGTGGAAGAAGTGACAAGAGGTTTTTCAAGTCCCCCATAGATGAAATGGGTTTGATAGTTTCAAAGTCTAAGGGGAGTAATGAATCTGATATTGGGGTCATAACTAGGTTGGTGTTAAAGTTTACCATAATCTTGGGGGGTAGGGAAAGCATCAAGGGTGAGGAGGAAATATTCACCAAGTGAAAGATGTTATAATGTGTATTTTAAGTGGTTGGTGGTAGGAATTTAGTTTGAGGGAATGGATGATCTAGGAGATGCCTCATTGGTAGAATAAGATATGGATTCATCCTTCACAATTGAGGGCTTTTCTTTGGCTGATGAGGGTATGCTAGATGGGGGTAGGAGGACATCATTAGGTCTATAAGTCATGTTAAATGATGAAAAAGGCCTTAGGTCAACTTTTATAGTGATAACCTAACCTTCATTCTTGCATTTTATACAATGATGAAGGGTGGAGGGTACATAACCTATGGAGTGGATCCAAGGTCATCCTAGTAGAACATTATACTAGAATTCAACTTCCACTACATAGAAGAGTTTTGGGTGTGTGTGAGGCCATAAATGGATATGAAGGACAATAGTTCCTAAAGTAGTGGTCATAGTATCATTGAAGGATCAAAGGATAGCTGAGATTTTGGACATGACATTTTTTGGTAGTTTGAGTTGATCATAGGCATAGGAGGATAAGATATTAATGTTGGCTCCCCCATAAATCATGACTAGTTTGATATGGGTTTGGTTGATGTAGGCAGTGATGAAAAGAGGGGGGTCTAGGTCATCAAGATGGATAAAAAGTATTTTTGAATCCTTGAAGGTGATAAGGATGGAAATTTGGAGAGTGCCAACAAAGGCTGCTAGAGGATGAGGGTCTTTAGGTTGTACCTCTATTGATTTCAATGCCTCTATCATTTCTTGGTGATGATGAAATGAGGTATAAATAAACTCATATAGGATCATATTTACCAAGGTCTGGTGAAGCTATTTGAGAACCACTTTCTTGATTGATTTGGAGGGGTTAGATTGGGAGGTACCTAAGATAGACACCTTGGGTTTGGATAAAGGTGAAGGTGATTAATTTTGATTTGGTTGAGAGGTGTAAGATGGGTATGTCTATAAGATGGACACTTTAGCCTTCCCCTTATCCTTTTGCTAACCATGTGATCAGGTAACCACATGGACAGTATGGATAGAGGGAAGAGTTAGGATAGGAGACTGGGTTAGTTCCTCATCACTCTGAAGTGAGAGTGGGGGAGTAGGTAGGCATTGGGTAGTGTTTGTTATTTATTGGATTAGTAGTAGGCTCATGTCAAGTTCATATGTTAATAGATCATTTTCATCATAGAGTTGATGGATTATGGTTTGGATAGATTTGTAGTTCTCCATGTCATGTCTAGGTATCCTATGATAAGCACATATTTGGTGGTCATTATACTAGATGGTTTTTGGACCTAGAGGGTCAAATGGTCTTATAGGAGGTAGGGGAAATTAAGAGGCTTGTAGTAACCTTTGGAAAATAGTTGAGTAAGACTAGGCCAGAGGTGGTAAGGTTTTAGAGGTTCTATCTTTGGTTGGTGAGATGGAAGTCTTTGTAGAAGAGGGATTGGTGATAGAATGTTTGGGTAAGGTGGAATTTTTAATTGATGATTTTTGTTTAGGTAAGGGAGTTGATAAGTTTTAGGTAGGAGATGCCAAGGTAGCTAGATTGGTTATTGATGGCTCGATAAAGATGGGCATGTTAAAATTAAGAGGGATGGGGTAACCAAAATCAATGATTGGGTTTTGGTTGAAATAGTTAGCTTCCTAATCAAAGTAGAAGGATGAGGCCCCAATATGGAAGGTAAGGTTGAGGGGGTAAAATTATGGCCTTTTGTTGCTTTTACCTCCTTGGTTGATTTGGTTTGATACTTAGTTGGTGAGTTTGGTGAGGTTAGATCCAATTTCAAGAATAGGTAATTAAGGTTCTACATAAGGAAGATGCCAAGGTTTTTGGTTGGTTTGGTTGAAGTGATAGAGGGTGATTTGGTTATTTGGGACTTAGTTTCTTTATATGGTTGAGAAATATTTGGGTTGGTATGGGTTTTTACTGGTTTGGTTGATATGATAATGAGTTGGATAATAGAAATTATGGGTTGGTATACCAAAGGTGTGATTGGAGGTTCCTATTTTATGATATGAAGGACCCCTAATTGTTGCTAAAATTTGGCTTGATCTGTGTCAAGTTTGGAGACAAATTCCTATCTCTAAACTAGTCTAGATAATGGTTTATAGACTGGTCTTATTCCCTGGTTAGTGGGCTCAATAGATAAACCCATAGGTTTAGAAAGGGGAGTGGTAACCTCATCCTTTTCCTTGATCAAAAGATACAAGGTTTGGATGGGTGGAAACTCTATGGGAGGTGTAGATATGGTGTTTTATTCCTTGGGAGTGATCTCCAAAGGGGAAGTGAATTGTTTAACAGTTGAGGGAAAAGGTAAAGTGGTGATGGTTTCTTACTCCAGTATGTCAATTGAAGGAGGGGTTATTGACTCCACTACCTCAATAATTGGAGGATAGGAAAATTTTACTTCTTTGGTTTGGGTCTCCAAAAGAGGATAAGGTAACTCCACTACCTCAATAAATGGAGAGGGTGAAGAACAACTAGATTGGGCAGTAGATTATTCAGTGATGAGTGTGTCAAGAACCATATTGATGGTATGGGTGTCATGAGAACACTCAACTTTATTGATCTTTTTTTTGGTAGGTGCATTATTGGGAAAAGGTTGTCTAAAAATGTCAAGGGCTTAGTTCAGAGGTGCATTGGGGTTGTCCAAAACAAGCTCCCCATTGGCAATGAGGGTTTGGACAATGTTTTTGAAGGTATTACACCTACTAACATCATGTCCAACTACACGATGGAAAGCACATAGATAATTCTCATTGTACCAGGTAGGTTTAGGAAAATAAGAATCAAATTATTCAGGGGGTTTGATAGGAGGAAGATGTATAATATTATCTTTTAACAACTTGTCTAGGACTAAAGCATAAGATTCCCCAAGCAGAGTAAATTTATTCTGACTATTTCAGTTTTGGTTTTTTGTGTTTTATTTTGAGAAGGTAGAAGAGTTTGGTTGATTAAAAAATGGTGGAGGAATAGTTTAAGTACAACTAAATTCACATTTCCTTTGCTTTTGGCATTAGTATTGATTTAGTTGCTTTGTTTAGAAGTAGAGGCCTCATTGGTTTTTTAAGTAGAGTTTTTGTTTTTCAATTTTAACTTTCCTTCATTTATGGCTCTATTTTATACCTTACACACCATTGTAAAATATTCATCAATGGTTTTGAAGATTTGTACATGAAATGTAGAAGAGATATGTTTAGTACATACCTGGGAAAAAGGTTCTATCATTTCAGGTTAGGGTAAAGAGAAGGAATGTTGATTAATGAGGCTCCTCTAATGAGCTATAAAATCAATAATAGATTCATCATAAATTTTTAAAATAGAGTAAAGGTCAGTGATGGAAATTTTTTCACAAATATTTATTGAGAATTCATCCAAGAAAGTTTTGGACAATTGGGTGAAGGAGAAGAGAGAGTGTTTGATTATGGCACTATATTAGTCTAATACTAGACCAGACAGGGACATGGGGAAGGTAAAAAGAAGAAGGACATCATCACAGGATATCAAATAACATGCATGCCTAAATTCCCTGAGGTGTTACTATGGATCCTCCTTACATTAAAATTTAAGAAACTTGGGATGTTCCCACTGAGGAGGATATGGTATGATAGGGATAGATGGGTGAATGGGTTCATTGCAGATCTGGTCATATGATAAAATATTGTGAGAATTGGAGATGGATGACTCTAAAATGGTCATTTTATACATGAGCATTTTCATTAGATCCATTTGGGGTTGTGTACTTTAAAGGTTGTAAGGTGCATATTGTTGTTGTGGTTGGGTCACATATTGATAATTAGTAGGGGGTTGAGGAGCTACCACATATTGGTTTGTGGCCACAGGTGGTTGGGTGGATGCCATGTAGGGGTAGGTGGATATAAGTGGTTGGGTAGTGGGTAGAGGTATGTGCCCTTGTGGGTTAGGGATATAACCTAGGTTGGGAAAGATGGGCACCTATTTATAGGTTAAATTGGGTTGGGTAGGAGCTATAATTAGGTTTGTAACTAAAGTAAAGGTGGTGAACTTTGTACTAATTGGTGGTAAGGTAGAAGTATAAACACCACAATATTTTGAAGCAGTGTAGTGACTAATGGATTGGGGGTAGCCAAAATAAGGTTGGCAATTATAGTAGTAGGTGTTATCATGGTAGGGGGAGTATAGGTGGTTAATGGTTGGGTTGCTCCTAGGGTAGATGAGTTATTGGTGTGGTTGGAAGCTGTAAGGGTGTTGGTTTGTTGGGTAGGTTAATTTTCCATAGTAGTATCAAAGGGATTATTGGTAGATGAAGATACTTGGGTAGTCAATGGTTGGGTGGTGATTGTGGCAATAGAATTTTTCCCAATTAGGTGGGAAGGCATGCCATAAGGTGGTTCCATAGGTAAAATCAAAGTAGGGGTATGGTGAGGTATGGTGCTAAGATAATGATGAAGGGCCATATGATTTTTATCTAAGAAAGTGGCAAAGATTGAATTTCCTTGGGGAACTACCTAAAGGAAAAGACTTCCTGAAGGGTTAGGAAAGTTTTTTGGTTTAGAGATGTACTTCATGGGTGAGGAGGTAGAAGAGGTTGATTGGTTTAGTGATGAGTTCTATTTTTCTAGGTTCTTTCACTGTTGGCAAGTTAGAACCATGCAAGATAAGGGAGAGAGAATACAAAAACAATATCACCAATCAAATAAAGAGAATAAAATAAATGAGAAATAAAATCAAACACACACTAAAAGGTATGTTAAGGCCTAAAGTTCCTTTTAGTCTCTCTTTTGTCTTATACTTTAATCTTTGTAGGAAATTATGTGACTGAAATTGGCTTGTAAAGTGGGTAATAAAAAATAAGTCTATGGTTGGTCTCAAGTTATGTTTAGGCTCTCAAAATAATCTATATTTTAAATAAATACATGGCTTAGTATTAGGGCCTAACCCCTCACTTCGCACACTGTAGTAACAAGAGTGTCAAGTGTTTATCCAATATATACCAATTTCTAGAGTTTATACTCAACTAGAGAGTTGAGTTGGTTCTCCCCTTAGTAATGACCTCCAAGTAGGATCATCAAGAAAGGGTAAGGTGACCACTAGGTGATGAAATCTCAGTCATGCCTTATTTTAAGTTTTTTATATGTTTGATTGATTTAGGTGGTTTGGTTTGTGTGTGTGTGTAATAAGAGTGATGCTACAATCAAATTACTTTAATTTAATTAAGTGAAACTTTCAAACAACCAATGTATGTAGTTGATTTTAAATCCAAAAGAAATTTTGATTTCATTTATGAGCAAAGGAGAAGAGCATATAGATGAAAATAAAAGAAACCCATGTAGAGACTTAGGTCCCACTGGGCATGCCAATTTTTTTTAGAGAATTTTAACTTATATTCCAACAAAGGAAAGAGAAGATACTAAATATAGTTATGGTAGAAAAATATATTTGGTTGTGTGTGTATTGAATTAGATGATTGTAGAGAGTTCCTCTTTGGCTTGGGAGGAATGACATGTAAGTAAGACAACACCAAAGCAAATGGTTGGTTATATAAATATTTGGGTGGAATTCCTAGTGCTAGCTAGATCATAGAAGCAAGAGCTTCCTTGAGGGCTATCAATCCACATGTTTTAAACAATTAATTTTATAAAATAGAAGATAAATTACTTACATCAATAATAAAAAGGTAATAAAATTTAATACAAGAAATAATTGATAAAGAAATAGACTAACATGACTAATATAATAATAAGTGGGTCAATACTAATGCTAAATAGTTTAGGTGTGCTTCAAAAAATAGGTTGGGGGTCTATGAACAAGTGGATGAAAAGAAAGTTAGATTTGGTTGAGGGTAGGTGGATGAAAATAGCTTGCTATTATTTTCTACCATAGTGACCATCAGGGGTTGGTGTAACCATTGATAGTTGAGGTGATTGTCAGTGGTTAGACAAACTATCAACAGTTAAGATGACCATCAATAGTAACTATGTGTTGGTTTTAGGTGATAAAAGGTTAGATTAATGGGATCACCAAAGGCAATTCTCGGAGATTGGTTTATGCTAGGCTAATGGCAAAATGGAAAAAAATTAATTGACAAATTGAAATCAAATACTTAGCTTTCTAGAAGTTAATAAAATGAATGGCTAAGGTGTTTGGATAATTCATGAAGTCTAGCATGATTTTGGTAGAGTAATGATACTTAGCTATCAGTTGAATAATGGTAGTACTTCAACTCTCTATCATGATGGATAGATCGCTAGATTGATAGAAAAAGTGACCTAAAAAGAAACTCTATATGAAAAAGCTCTTGAAGTCATGGTCTAGTCCCTTTTCACCTCTTTCTCCTCTCTTCTTATAGGCAAGGAAGGAGAGGTACAACAAGAAGTTAAAAATGGGTCCAACTTGTTATCTAATTTTAAATTTGACATGCATGGGATTATACATGAATTATTTAATCTAATTATAGAAAATCAAGTCAAAATGATGGGTCAATTAAGTTAGTTTAGGTAGTGGAACCTGACCATCGATGGTAAGGGTTACCATCGATATTTAGGATGACCATCAATATTCAAGGGTCAAGGTAATGTTGGGTCAAAAGGTGGGTTAAGGTGGTCAAGGGGAATTGTGACATTCAAATCCATTGTGTGTAGATTTTTGTTGTATATACTAGAGCTTTTGTTTGATCCTTCAAAGATCCAATGATTTATTAAGATCCATGTGAACTCATTCCATGATCTTGATTGTATTGATCACCATGAGAACTTGCTTTCAAACCTATTCCTCAAAGATAAAAAAACATACCTTTAGCTAACTTAAAATGTTTCAAAAGCTTTACAAGCACTATGTGATATTTGGACCACTCATTCCATACAAAACTTTGTTCAGTTCATCTGATTCAATCATGACTCTACTCATCTAACCTATCTAGGCAAAATCTTGGTATGTGGGCAAAAATTAGCCAACAAGTATCCCATAGAGATTGAAGTCTTATAATACCTAACTAATAAGTTTGGTTGATGGTAGTTATTTTGAGATGGTTAGATCCATGATGGCTTGTAGAAAATAAATTGTTGCATGAGGAATTTATGGTTATGACATGTGTTTAGACTTATAATGTCATCCTTTGGAATAATTTTATTGATTGTATGCAGGGCAATGATGTGTTTGGTAAACATGATCTATGTGGAGCATGGAGTTAGGGGGAGCTAACTCAGATGGTTTGAGAATCTTGAAGAGAAGTATGCATGGACAAAGGGGGATTTTGCTTGTTTAGTGAAATGATTAGGTCCAAGTATAAATGTATTGCGTATAGATGAAATTTTGAGAGTGTATATGACCTTTGTCATTAATGCCAAAGGGGTAAAAAGACTTGATGAGAGAGATCATATTAATGGATAAGTTGTTTTGATAGTTCATTGTGGTTTTCCATCAATATGGTTTGCCATCAATGAGAAAGTGGGATATTATTGCAAGTTTTCATTGATTTCATGTTCTCAAGCATGTCATTGATGTTAAAATAAGCCTAAGAATGAGGTTGACTAGTTCTAGCCTACTAGTGTGAGGTATGGTGATCCAATGGAATGTCTTTTAAATCATAGTGAGATAAGACTTGTAAGTTGTTTGTCTAATTATTTTAACATAGCATGCCATGATAATAGGTTCTATAATGCATCTATAGTGGTAGTAAGGTCTCAAAGAGGTATGGTACTTAGTAACCTTGTGTGTTAAGATTAGTTCCTAAAGCATGAAAATGGCTTGTAGAGGCATAATAATGTTGATATAAATATGTATGATATTTAAGTTTATAAAATTTGTGGTAGATCATGTTATAGGATTTTGGACCCTCTTTCAACACACACACACACACGCACACGCACACGCACGCACGCACACGCGCACACACACACACACACACACACACACACACACACACACACACACACACACACACACACACACACACACACACACACACACACACACACACACACACACACACACACACACACACACACACACACACACACACACACACACACACACACACACACACACACACAAGGAAAATAAGCCTTTAGAATAATTCCAAGGTTAGGTATTGAGCTTTAATTCTTGCATAAAAAACCTAGTATGAAGGCACAAGCTTGGTATCTTATTGAAAAGAGAAGTGTGAGACCTATGTGAACAAGGTTAGAAGTGCATGATCTTGGAATAATGTCATTTTTAATGTGTGTGATGATTTGAGAATAATGTAAGAGGTTTCCAAGTGTTTTCAAGATCCAAGTATGACTAGTGGTTCTAGACCTAACGTGTATATTGGTCTATATGGCTTAATGAAGGGTCAAGATGAGTTCCAAGGTGCCTAGAGGAAATGTGAGAATGGATTAATTTTTAATAGGTTATATTAAGGTTTTTTAATCAATCCCAAGGTCCTAATTTTAAGGAGTAAGCATGAAATTTGGCTTTAAGGTCTCTTGAGCATGCAAAGTGAAAAATTGTAGACCCAAGAAGGAACTTATGATGTTCATTGACATGTGTGATCATTGCATGGTGAGATGATTCTTTTAGGAGAGATGAGGAAGGTCCTAGATAATATCTCAAAGCATTAGTTTATCATTTTAGGGGCAATATTGTATGAATAATATTTAACACTAGAACTAGTCTAAAACCCTCTCAAACCCCTCACAGTGTCCTAATTAGAGAGGTCTTATTAAAAATTAAATATAATGGTTTAGTTGATCTATTTTGGATATTATAACTTGTAAAATACCATCTAGACATCTCTAGGTGGTAGTGGTATGTTAGGATAGTGAGTAAAAGCTACATAAAATGCTTATTTCTAAATAATTTGATGCTACAGGCAGGGTTGACTAGGTCAATACATGTAAGTGGATTGAGATTGATGGTCAATAATTTTTCTTGATGTCCATGGTGTTAGTTTGAAAATTTATATCTTTTTTTCCAACTAATTTTCTCACCCAAGTTAACCTATCACTAAACTAGTAAAAAGTGAAAACTATGAGAAAAAATAGTCATAGTGGGAATCAATTCAGGGATTGGTTGTAGAGGATTAGGGAAGGATACAATTACTTGATATTTTTTTTTCAAGACCTATTCCTCCTATTTATATTGGTTATATGCTTTGGAATTCATTTAAAATGGCAAAAATAGTGTTCTTCAAGTGACCTATCTATGTGGGTGAAGATAGTGAAAGAGTAAGTTTTAGAGTTTGATCTATATGTTCCATATATGTCATTTTATTTCTATAAATTTGTGTTTGAAGTTGTTATAAGTTTGTATTAGGATTATCAAAATGATTTGGAATTTAAATTAAGTGTCCCCATAGGTGTTAAGATTCATGATCACCATGACTAGTTCTTAAGCCAGAATGGTTGTTCCAAGTGTGCTAGGTGAAGTGAAGTGTTTGAGACTCTATGACAAGATTCAAGGTATCTAATGAAAATATTTATGTTTTTTGAGACCTACATGACCTATTAATTATTTAAGGAATGTGGAGAGATAGTTTAATAAGTGAATCATATAAATATCTGTGTATAACTTGTGTGAAAAAAAAATCTCGATGTGTTTTGAATCACTACCCATGATTCATCATTAGGAATGTAATAATGTGGAATCCAAAATGGCTTATCATATTGTGTAAGGAATGTGAGAGAGGGGATTGAGAGATTGGTGTATAATACCAATGGTTATCATTATAATTTGAGATATAACCATTAGAGGATAATTCAGAGACCATATAGGAGCTATGAATGTGAATGATATATCTTGGAAGCACTCTTACAATAGTTAAAAACAAACTTCTACAAGACTATATTTTTAAAACTACATGCATTTTTGAGTAGTCATCTCACAGAGGTGAGTTTGAGGTTTTTTTTCCAAGATTTGAAGGATATATTACTTATTAGGATGTTATAAAAGTATCTGAGGTCCATGTGAATGTGTTTATATTCATGATAATTATCTTTACAGTTGTTAAGATTCAAATATTCTTGATCATATTTTGGCATTGTTTAACTGTTCTCAGTGGTCATGTTGCAAGAGTGGGTTTGATGTCTTTTGGACTATTTTATGATTTCCAATGGACATGGTAGTGAAAATAAGGTCATGAATACTCTATTCATTTTATTTTATCATATGTTTGTTTGATAAAATTTATTGTATACTTATATTGTATGAGATATACTTTCAGATAGTGAGAAGGCCTAATAGCATGGTTTAAGGAGTGAGTTAGAATAAAAAGAGGAATTTACCTATTATGATGTTATAAATGGTATATTTAAGGCATATGTGATGTGTTTCAATAATTTTTAGAGACTAAATATGGTTTGAGAGTTCATATTGGTAACGTGTGCTTAAGAAAGACCTATTTTTATTAGGTCTCCTTTAGGCCTAATAGAGGTTTTAAACCTTAAGGGGTATGAAAAACCTATGGAGTGACTATCTAAATTTTTATTCTTGTGTAATGAAATATTCCAAGATTTATCTAAGGAAGGAAAGATTCTTGGTTGACCAAGATGGGTAAGAGGAAGTGTTTGATATAAAAGCAAGGCATAATTGACCTATTTGAGCTAGTTAGAGAGATGAGGATATAAGTGAGGGAAAAATATCTTGAAGAAGTAAAATCAAGTCATTAAGGACCATTATAAGAGTAATAAATCATGATGAGTATATAACATATCTTCTATAGGTGGTTTATAAGGTCAATTGACCTAACAAGCCTAGAAGAGGCATGTTGAAGCGAGTGAGCCTAGAAGGCTATTTGAGAGGAGTATAAGGCTAAGGGGAGATAAATGAATGGATTTTTTAGTGAGATACCATCATATATACATCATATTATTTTTATAGGTGTATGATAGAGAGATAAACTTAGACAGAGAAGAGAGAGAGTTGAAGAAGAGATCACAATCTATTATTTGAGCAATAAGTTGTTATGAAGGTGATCAAGCTTGTCTTGGCTAGGTTGGTGCTTAGTTAATAAGGGAGTTGGAGCTGACTTATATGTTTGAGATTATATAAGTATCCTTGAATTTTTTGGGTTAGTTCCAATTCATATAGGTGGTTGGATACTCCTTACAAGTTAGATCTTGTTAAAGACTAGTTGAGTGGGTGTTTGACTAGGTAGGGGTTAAACCTCCTTGTGGGGTTGTGCCTCACTAAATGTTTTTATTAATTATAAGATAGTATTATGTTTTATTTATTTATTTATTAACATTATATTTATATTCTTAAATAATAAAATGGGATTATCGATGTAAATTAGTAAATAAATATGCTTTCATTAACCTACTAATTTGTGTAAATAGATTATATTTTTACCTTTTCTAAATATAGTAAAAGTGAGAGAAATTAGAACTTAGATTATTTTGGCTGATATTTACTGAGACACAGTCTGATACTATAGGATTATGACTAAGAAATAATTATAAATAGGTCTCTAAACTTCATTTTTTGATTAGACAGGAGCATAAAAAATAGGATACCCTATTGTCTAATGTTATAGTCTTATTCTGGCACTATTATCCTAAGGCCAAAATATTTTTGGGTTATATTCAAAATACCTATGTTACCCTATCACTAAAATTTTATATTTTGGGACCTTTTATATCTTGTTGTGTGCTTGTTTTAATCTTTAAAACTCTTAAGAGCTCCTGGTGCTTGAACTAGAATGCAAACTTGGGGAAGAGAGATAAGGGGTTAGTGTGTAAAGGATACATTAGACACACTTCACACCTAGTGTGTGAACATGCTACCTACATACCAATACTCTAAAGAGGGATAAAGCTAATATATTTATTTCATTTAAGTGCTTGGAATTTTTTTTATATGATTAATGCAACTAGAATGTGAAATTAGATGTGCTTCAATTAGCTAAGGAATGGTGTAGTGGCTTGAGTAATCTTTGAAAAATATTGGAAGGTTGTGTGGAAATAATAGTGAGGAGTGCTTGAGTGTACTTACTTTTATTCTTGCATCTCTATTTAAAATGAGTACCAACCCTTATAAATGGAGGCAAAGATAAGGATATTAGCAAGTTCATCTATAAACACCTAACATCTAAAATTTTATAGACAAGTTCAAACAAGGATAATAAAAAAAACACAAAAAAATTATGTCTCTAGGACAACATCACCCAACTTGTACTATGTGATAGACCCTAGGGTGTCCCTTTTTTGTCACTATTGTCTAAGTCCATTTTGAGTCCCAACAGTTAGATATTCCCAAATCCTTATCCTTTTACCTATTAGCCTAATACAAGTTCATTTATCCCATGATCATTAATTCCACATAACTTATAAAAGGCACACACATGAATAGAGGCAAATGATATTGGCAGATGTCCTAAGGCACAAACAAAAGACAAGTAGGAATTGGAAATACAATCACACAAGCTATGTTAAGCAAGGAATGAAAGCAAGAGTAAGATATAGGAGATAAAAATACATCTAACTAATCAAAGAAAATATGAAAGTGGGTAAAACATGTATAGTACAAGACTAGGTAGATGCTAAGAAATATACAAGTTCTAGGTACTAGTGAAATATTGATGTAGTAATCTATGTAATCTAGTAAGCAATGCACATTAGTATGATAACTCAGAGTGTGTAGTGTAGGAATGGCATAACCTGGATGGTGTAGTCATGTAGAAGATGTTGCTAGTGGGTATGTATATTGATGTGTGTCACAAATGTATAAGTAGAAATGCCCCCTTGATGGGTAGAGTAAATAAATCAAAGAGATGGATGTCACTATGCACACTCAAAGAAGATCAAGTGAAGCATGGTAATGTAGATAAATTGACATACAATAGCATGAAACAATAAATGTAAGTCCTAGCATGATAATAGTAATGTAAACATAGATGATGCATACAATCAAAAATGTTTTTGGTGTTTTTTAAATTTTGAATGTTTTTGTATTTTGAAGCATTTTATTGTTTTTGTATTTTTAAAAACATTTTAGCTATGTACAATCAAACATTAGAGTTTATGTACAATCAATGCTAAAAATAAATGATATTAATAGATGAGTCTCAGATGAGACCCCCTATCATGGTGTCCTATATCAAATAATGGAATCATGTGATATTATGAATCATGATTGAAAGGCTAAGAATATGACTTTATATATTTGGATTCATCATCAGTATTTTGAAAATAATAACTAGTATTGTTCCACTCATCATTATCATCTTGATTTCAACCAATAGAATGTTAGTATTGACTGTTGTTGTATCTAGATCTTTTCCTTTGACAAATTATGTCTATGAATGAGTTGCCTTAGGATATTAAATAAATCCCAAACCCTAGAGACAAACATTATCATCTACTAGAATAGGAGTAGTAATACCTTGAACATGCTTGCCCAATCCTTGACCTCGATAATCAAACTATTGTAGATATCTTTAACCAAACCCATATTTCTTTGAAAGTTGAGCCTCATTTTGGAGAGGTAGATTTGCATATTTTTCATGCTTAACCTATGCTTATGGTACTATTTTTTGCTTTTATTTTTCTTGTTTATCCTTTTATTATTTGAGTTCTGATTTGGTAACCACTTTTGTATTGTTCTAAATTTGACCCTTTGTGAATGTGTTCCTATGTTGTTGTGGATTGCTTGATTTATTTCCCTTGTATAAGGTCCCCATTAATAATTATTTGTTGTATATGATTTTTTAATGCCAAACATGTATCTATGTGATGCCCATGCATTCTATGATATGAAAAATAATATATGGATCTTCTAACTAGATGTAGAAGAGGTAGTTTGGTCAAGTTATATATAATCATTTCACTTAGTAGCTCACTTGAACTTTTATTTGATCTTTGAATGATTTTTGAATCACTAGTTATAGAGTTACTTTGTTCTAATTTATTGTTTTGATATGTAACATTGTTTGCAATCAATTGAGTGAGTGAAACTGTATATACATGATTGGCACTAGGGTACCCTTGAAGCTTTTGTGTATAATTTGATTTTCCAATGTTTTGATATTTTTATGTAATAGTTTATTTTTAATTTGTAAATCTTAAAATAGCTTTCTCATGTTGGTGATTTGATTCCTTAGAGTCTCACAAGTGCAAACCTTAGTTTCTTCTAATTAGACATGTAAGTGCATATGCTAAAGAGGTTTTGAAAAACTTATAGGGTGAGTGTATGCATTAAGAACAATAGTAGAGGCTACCTCAAATTTTTGAGGGGTGATAACATGGACCTAGTTAGAGGTAAAGTAGATATCACCCTCTTGTGGGATAGGAGGACTTTCCTCTGCATAAAATATGACATTGAAACAAGAGTACCCAAAGAGGTATATACATCTAGGTAGAAACTATGCATATAGGCTAAAATATATGTAAGTGAAATTATAAATTGTATAAAAATATGATTATAGAGAACATTCTACATGAAATATAGCAAACAAGGGATATAAAGCATGAATCTGTGCATCTATGCATAAGAAACTGTGACATGTGCTATGACATTTCTAATGTGTTTGGCATGATAAAATTGTATTTTTTTCCTTATGAGAGATAGAGAGTAAAGTGTAGAGAGCATGGATTTTTGAAATAATCAATAAATATATTTTACATGTGATATAACATTTGTAATGTGTTTAGCATGATAATCTTAAATTTTTTTCCATAGGAGAGATAGAGAATATGCAAAAGAAATATTGAAATCTTTTGCAAGTTTAGCAATGAATTTTGTAATATCATCCCTTATCATGAAACATAATCATGAAATGCAAAGTATGAAGCTTTTTACTAACATATGATAGACTTCATCTTTCATGTACATGATAGGTCCCATTATTGTTTTTTTGTTATTTTCAAGAAATATAAGAAGAATTTGTAAATAACCGAGCATCATTTTTGTAATCTATCTATGAATGTAAGGAGATACCTCAAGAATCAAAAAGGAGATATTACATGAAACTAGGATTTTTTAGAAATATTATTTGCAAAATATTATGAACTTTTATATTTAAAATTGATTTTTTGAGTTAGATTTTTAACTAAAAATGCAGAAAATGATTGGAAAAAACTTGGAAAAATAATTGGGAACTAGTTGATGCAACTAGGTTTTAAAAAGATTTTTTTTCAAAATTAGTATAATAGTTTGATAATTTTGGTATGAATTTGTATAATTTATCTTGAAAATTTTAGGAAAAATCTAAAAATATTTCTAAAAGTAGCAATATATTTTTCCTAGTGGTTTGAAAGTGTTTATATGCAAATAAGACCTAGTATGTGCAAATTAGGGATTTGGTGAATTTATTGAAAATATTTCAATTAATTTATAGTTTTCAGATTTTTAAATTCAATAAAAATTAGGAATATATTTCAAAAAATTATAAATAATTAGCCCTAGGATTTATAGGAGTTTTATGAGAAAATTTGAAGTCAGGTTCACCAAATGTTTTATTAATTTTTGAATATTGGAGTTATATTCCTAAATAATAAAGGGGCTGAGGAATGTAAATTAGTAAATAAATATGCTTTTATTAACTTAATAATTTGTGTAAATGGATTATATTTTTACCTTTTCTAAATATAGTAGGAAGTGAGAGAAATTAGAACTTAGCTTATTCTGATTGATCTATATTGGGACACGATCTGATACTAGAGGAGCAAGGCTGAGAAATAGTTAGAAATAGGTATTTGAAATTCATTTTTTGATTATATAGGATCACTAAAAATTGGATGCCTTGTTATCTGATGTTGTTGTCCTGAGGTTGAAAGCTTTCTAAGTTTTGTTTGGAATGCCTATGTTACCCTGCCACTAAAATTTTAGGTTCTAGGACCTCATAGATCTCACTTTGTGCCTATTTTAATCCTCAAAACTCTTAGGATATCCTATTGGTTGAACAAGAATTAAAACTTGAGAGAGAAAGAGGTAAGGGTTTAGCATGTAAAGGATATGTTAGATGCACTTCACACTCTATGTGTGAGTATGCTTCCTACATACCAATACTTTGAAGAGGGATCAAGCTAATGTAGTTCTCTTATTGAAGTGTTTGGTGAAATTTGTGTATGATAAATGAAATTAGAATGTAAAATTGGATATGCTTTAGTTGGCTAGGGACTAGTGTAATGACTTGAGTAGGCTTTGAATAATATTAGAAGGCTATGCACAAAGAATAGAGAGGAGTACTTGAGTGTATTTGATTATATTATTTCATATCTCTTGAAAATAAGTTCCAACACTTCTAAATGGACTTTAAATATCATTTTATATGGTAATTAATTATATTTATTTAATCAAACTTGTATTAGGCTAATAGGGAAAAAGATAAGGATTTGGGAAATTTTGATCTTTAGGGCTCAAAATGCACTTGGAAAATAGCGTCAAGAAAGGGACACCCTAGGGTATAATGATATATTCCAAGTTGAGAATTATTTTCCTAGAGACAAGGTTTTTGGGTTTTTTTTTATTATCCTTGTGTGAACTTGCTTGTAAAATTTCAAATGTCAGGTATTTTTGGATGACTGAGAATACGTAAAATGGTGTCTAAAAGGGTTGTAAAAGTAAGTAAGAAGGACTTACGGATTGGGTGTCATTAGACATGATGAAGTTTTAAATTTTCACATTTTACATGAATACATATTTAAAGTGGTGTTTCAGTCGGTTTTATTACCCATGAGGGTTTCCCACATATCTATAGTGTTCATGTGTTATGTTCTTGCTTCATGCTTATGTGATTGCTTCTCTATGCTTTGTTATATATATATTTATATATATATATATATATATATATATATATTATTTTGAATGAAAAATAAATTATGTATGTAATTGAGTGAAAAAAATTTACCCTAATTCACCCCACCCCTCTCTCAATGGTTGTGCTTCCAATAACACATGCCTTTTATGAATAGTGTTTTGAGAAAGGGTTCAAATCATGATTGGACCTAAAAGGTGTTATGGACCCAAAATGAAGTTGTATAAGGTCTAGTAGAGTGACATATAATCTTTCCATACCATGTTATGTTTTTGAATATGATTCAATAAATATCAAAGAGTAAATTATTGCTAAGGCTTATTAGGTCTCTATAAAGCCTAAAAGAGGAATAAGGGCTAATTGAGCTATGGCTGACCTAATATATTGATTGATTCATGATTAAGTCATGTTAATTTAATATGATAATACCTATTATGTTTTAAACCTAATGAAACAATAATGTGTGTCTAACTAAGAAGGATATGATCAAGTGACTTGCATAAAAGTAAGGTAGTTTAGGCCTATTTCAATGTTAAGAGAGTGTGTAGAGAGTAAACAAATGATATGGATCATTTTTAAACATAATTAGGTCATGTAGACCATAAAATAAGTTTCGTGAATATATACATAGGTTTTTCATAATAATATAAAGGTTAGAAGACCTAATCAAGCCATGAAGAGGGCTAGTTGAGTGAAGAAGGCTAGAACCCAGTTTGAGAGGGACAGATATGAGTGGAGAGCTAAGGAAGAAAATAATCATTTTTTGTATGAGAAATAAGGTTTTATGAATTTTATCAAGTGTATTAGTTTCTTTATTTGGTGATAATTCATCTAGGGGGTTGGTTCCTCCTTAAAAGTGGGTGTTTGTTAAAGCCTAGCTGAGTTGGTGCTAAGCTAGTTGGGGTTAGTGCTCCATTAAAGTGGGTGCTTCACTAAATATTTATTTTTGTCTTATAGGAATGTATTACATTTGTATAATTAATGTTTTTTCTTCCCTATAAGGTTTTTTAATGTATATTCTATGTTCATGTGTTTCATGCTCTTCTGATTTGATGCTTATGCTTGCTAAGATGTAATGTTTGTTAAAATGGTTCATATATGATTAAGTAGAATTGAATGAAAATTTGTGAATATTGATTCACCTCCCATTATTAATTTTTCTTAAAATAATTTGTATCAGATTCTAATCCTTTAAATCAATGCTAAAATCCTAAAGGAGATCTTGAAAAGGAAGGATGACTAGTCAACAAGCTCAAGGTGGTTTATCTATCAGTAAGGATCCATTATTGAATGAATCTAACAATGCCTTTTACAATGTCAGAATGAGTATATATTTGATTTAATAAGGACATGATATTTGGTGGTTAGTTGTGGATGGTTATATTGCACCTCCTAGTATACCAATAAATGTAATAGGTAAGAAGACTAGTGAAAAAAAATCCAAGTAAATGAATGTCATTTTGTGTGGCCTATCAGAGGTAGAACTTGTAAAGATAATGCATTGTGTATTAGCTAAATATACATGGAAAAAATAGAAGACCATATATCAAGGAGACACAAAGGTGAAGTTAGCTAAGTTATATACCCATAGAAGATAGTTTAAAATCTTGAAGATGAAACCTATTACATCTTACATATTAAGGATTGATGAAGTTATCAATATCATTAGAGGATTGGGAGAAGAATTAAAAGAGTCTATTGTTGTCCAAAAGGTGTTGAGATCACTAACTCCTAATTTTGATTCTAACGGTTTTTTAGTAGAAGAAATGCAAGATTTGGACAAGCTAGAGATGGATGGGATTCATGGCATCTTGACTTCCTATGAGATGAGAACAAATGAAGTAAGACCTCCCAAGAAGGAATCAACTTTCAAAGTTGAAAAGAAGTCAAAGGAAAAGAAGGTAAAATATGAGGTATGTTCATATATTGATGATGATGAACTCATAGTTATGTTTTATAGGAAGTTAAGGTTTGGCTTAGGTAAGTACAAGGATAGTTTACCCTTGAAATGTTTCAACTATGGATAGATTGGTCACTTTTAAACCAAGTGTCCTAACAAGGATAAATCTAAGAAAAATGGAGAACATGATGAACATCATAAATATGATATAAAGGTCCATAAGTCTGACAATAAAAAGAGAGATTTCTACAAGAATGTAGGAAAGGGTCATTCAAAAATAAGAAGAGTTTTTATACCAAAGAAGATAACTCATCTAATGTAAGTGATTCAAGCACATTTGATAGTGATGATGATAGTAATGAATCTAAAAATGACATTAGTTAAACTTTATTCATAGGCATAGAATTAGACAATGAGGGTTGTTCAAATGGGAAAGGCCTTATGGTTGATGTAGAATTAGATGAAGAAGTATATTATGATAGTGAAGAAAGAGAAGATGAAGTAAATATTGAGGTAGAGCTTATAAGTGCCCTATAGGAGTTAAAGTTTCAAAGATGAAAGAATCATAAACTAAGGTCATTAGTGAAGGATTATTAAGAGTACATTAGATTATTTGAGGAAAGGCTGAGAAACACTTCCAAAGAGTATGATGAGATTATCAATCAAGTTGAGGTATAGATTATTGAGGCTCTAGATGATATCTAGAGTATTCAAAAGTATTCAAGTGACATGATAGGTCTTGGTTTCAAATAAGACCAAAATAATGCATATCAAGTCAAGGAGAAGACTGTTGAAGACAAGAAGTCAACATGAAAATACCTATTAGATAGCCCAATGTTATAAGGTATGCTAGTTATATTAATGGTTACTATTTTACATGCAATGAGTTTGGTCATAGAGCAAGAGTGTAGAAGACCCTCCAAGAATGAGTACTCTTAGAATTATGGAAGGAGTTACAATTCACATCAATAAAATAGTATGTATAAGGTGGTATGTTACAACTATCATAATATAAGACACATTTCAAGATTCTATCCTAATAGAGTTAAAAGATTATCAAGTCAAAATAGGAAGTTTGAAATTCCTAGAGTGCAAGAAAGAAGGTGAATGAATGTATGAAAACCAAAGGTAGTAGAAATAAGTCATGATCAGTCTGCAATATCAAGTAGATTGATTGTCAAGATAGAGCATGCCCCAAATGAGAAATCAAAGAATATCTATTTTTATCTCACATTGATGATCAAATAGTTTATGATGAGATTAAGCCTAAAGTTCTAATCAAGTCTAGAAGGACATTAAAGAATATTTAGTCTTGTGAAAGTATGGAGATTTGGGAATCTCCTAAGTTCATGTTGGTTTAGTGCCCTATGAAAAGGGGTGGCTCCAATAAGCTTCATGGAGACATTTTTCTATCAACATAAACATGAGGTTGTAGTCAAATAAGGTTTCCTTCGAAGAAAATTACAGGTTGTTTATGTTGCAAGCAAGGAGATGAAAATGGATTTTATTCATTTTTGTGTTGATATCTCTATGGTTTGAAGTGTACAAATCAGCATTATGAGAGATCTAAGGCTATTGTCAAGTATTTGAATTTAAAATATGTAGATAAATGGTATATAAGAGTTAAGATTTTGATATCTATTTATTTGAGTAGTTGAGTTTGATCTATGAAGACAAAGGGGGGGTTCCTAATTTTAGAGTTGGTATCAAGTATGGGATAGCCTTGAGTATGGTCAAGATTTTGGTCTTCTTTTGTCATATCAAGGAAGGTAAGTGATTTGAGTTCCTAGTGCTTTTAAAGAAGATATGTTTGGTTTAAGGGGGATCTTGGTAACTTTGAGTTCTTTGTCAAGAAAGTGATTACTTTTTTATATGCATGGAATTAAGGAGAGATTGTGTTTGAGATGCTTCATAGACTCTTTTTATTAAAATTTTGATGGATTATCTAGGAGAGTGACCTGATTGAGAGAATTTTTTGAGAATGGTTATCATAGGTGGTTTCCATAGTTTTTAAAGACTGTCTACCATCTAGTGTCTTTAAGATGTAGTATTAGCTCAAAGAAAGAAAGTATGATTTTAGTAGTTATAGGTGAAAATTGACATCTAATATTAATAGAAGCATGGTGGATGCTTATTTTGAGGGTAATATTTTAAAGTTGTTGACTGAGCTTTATCTATATTGAATTGATCTTGTAATCTAAGTTCATTCTAAAAGAGAAGATAGTTATGGAAGACCTTTGTCATTATTGTCATAGGGTGACAAAGATCAAAAAGGGAGAAAGAAAAGGCAAGATTAGAAAGGGTGAGAAAAATTAATAACCAAGTCTAAGAGATTATTTTCATCAAGAGTGGTTGACATAATTTTTGAGTGTGTTTGCCATCAATGATAAAGGGGGACATTATTGAGCATTGTCATTGAGTATTGAGCTTTGGTATTTGATGTTGTCATTGATGTCAAAGGTTCTTTTGAAGGTGATGTAAAAGGTTCTTATGAAGGTGCATGATCAAGTAAGCTTTGAGAATTTATGAGATAGTATGTGCAGGTATCATGATGACATGACTGAGCTCTAACAAAGAATTTGTATGCTCTGAAAATCTATGCAAGTAGTTCTAAAGATGCTCCAAATGAGATAAAAATATATGAATAATTTGAAGAATGGTTAATATTTTTTAAACATGAGATATGTTGTTTTAGTTTATACATGAGGTGTTAAGGGCCTTGAAAATGATTAAAAGTTTAGCTCTAAATATCTATGTGTACATCTCTGAAGATTATCCAAGTGAGCTCCAAAGATTCTTAGTCGAACTCCAAAGATGATCTATTGAAGATCTAAATAAGAGTGAGTGTATGAGGTCACTTGAGCATACACAAGAGGCATTGGAACATAGGAATGTTTCAAGGTGAAGTCTACATGGGTAAATACTTCAATACAAATCTACAACTATACTAGTTCTAGATCCTGCTTGGCCTAATGAGGCATCATGAGCTATTGACAAGACATATGAAAAATGTTTTCTAGTAGTTATGCATGATTATAGATTTCATGGAATATATATGAAGTGTTGAGATCTTGGAAAATGGTTATAAGGTTAGATTCATGACCTAATATGACTTATAGGTCAAAGGCTTATAAATAATAAAAAGAGATGATTGCTAGATGATGTATCAAGATCAGTTTCCAGGACATGGGTGAGAAAGTGAACATTGATAGAGGGGATTCAAGTTTTCTTAAGTATGTTCATAAAGGTTTAAGACATGATCGATAAGAAAAGGTTTAAAAAGTGTTTCAGGGTTTCTCAAGTACATAGAATGAAGAGTTGTCTACCTGAGAAGGTCTGTTAAGTGTTTATTGGAATGTACAACATCTGCATGATAATATAAGTTATTCATGGTCAATTAAAAATGGTTATAGATCAATTTTTTAATCATTGGTTTTTGGAAAGAGGAGCTAAATTTTATGAATGATCGTTAAGAGTAGAAGTTGGTATAAACCCTCAAATAACCCTAACCATGATTTGATGATGAAGATATTATTATAAAAAGATTATAATAGTTTTATATATATATTTAAGTAATTTAATGTTTTATTAAACTCTCCTAAGCATCTCCAAGTGTGATTGGTCTCTCAGGTGAGTGAGTAGACCCTATAGGAAAGTGTTTGTTTCTTGGAAATCTACTATAGTAGATAGAGTTGACCAATTTAAATTTGATAAATGGATGAAGATAAAAATTTTGGACTTGTGTTTGTTATCCATGAAGGTTTATAGATAGGTTATAGATCTCAGGTGTGAAAATTTGGTGATCTAAGTTGTCCAGTTTCTAACAAACCTAGTAGTGTAGACAGTAAGAAAACCTAAGAGAAGTGAAAAGATGATTCATAATGTGTTTTCATGTAAGAGTGATGAATTGATATGAATGATGATATTTTTTTGGAATTTAATAATCTATCCATGCTTTAAAAAAACTTTTAATTTATTATAATAGGTCATAACATTGAATCCAAAATGGCTTATTTGACTAAGTGGAGTCTATGAGAAAGAAGATCAATAAATTGGTTTGTAAAACCAATTGTTGACCTCAGTACTTGTAATCATTTTGATAGAGGTTTATATGAGGATGATATAAAATATTTTTCATACATTTAAATCCCTTGAATATGTTTAATCAGGTGTCATAAGTCCATGTTTCCTTGACTATGTTTTGAAGTCAGTTGGCAGTTCTAAGTGAACATCTTGTAGAGAAGAGTTTGAGTTTGTATACCCTTTAGTTGAAGCATATGATGAATTTTTTCATAAACATAAGGTCATTAGGTTTCTAAATATGTTATTTATTTCCATATTTTTTGGTCAAATATATGTTTATGCCTCATTTGTTTAAGTCATATTTTCTATGTATGCACAAGCTTTTTATGAATAGTGTTTTGAGAAAGGGTTCAAATGGTAGTTAGAACTAATAGGTGTTATGGACCTAAATTGAAGTTTTATAAGGTCTATTGGAGTGTCATATGATGTTTTCATACCATATGGTGTATTTTAATATTATTTAAGAAATATCAAAGGGTAATGTGTTGTTAAGAAGGCCTATTAGGTCTCCATAAAGCCTAAAAGAGGAATAAGGGCTAATTGAGCTATGTCTGAAAAAATGTATTGATTGATTCATGATTAAGGATTGTTATTTTAATATTAAAAGACCTATTATATGGATAAACTAATAAGATAAGAATGTGTGTTTGACTAAGAAGGATCTGATCAAGTGACTTGTATAAAAGCAAAGTAGTTTAGGCCTATTACAGTGCTAAGAGAGTGTGTAGAGATGAAGCACATGATATATATCATTAATGAGTATAAGGATCTCATGAATACCATCATATAAGTGTCAGGAATATCTAAAAAGGTTTTGAATAAGAGGATCAAGGTAAGAAGTCATAATCAAGCCATGAAGAGGTCTAGTTGAACAAAGAAGGCTAAAATCCAGTTTGAGAGGGATAAAAGTGAGTGAAGAGATAAGGAATAATATCATCATATATTGTATGATAAAAAAGTGTTTTTAAAGGTTATCAATTGTATTAATTGGTTGATTCATTTATGATTCATTTAGGGGGTTAGAACCTCCTTGCAAGTGGGTGTTCGTTAAAGCCTAGCTGAGTTGGTGTTGAGCTAATTAGGGTTGGTGCTCCATGTGAAGTGGGTGATTGAATAAATATTTATTTTTGTCTTATAGTATTTTATTCCATTTTATTCATCAATGAGTTTTATTACCTTTAATTTTTTCCCATGTATATGTTATTTTCATGTGTTTAATGCTTTTATGATTTGATGCATATGCTTGCTAAGTTGTACATGCTTGTTAGAATGGTTAAAGTATGATTGAGTAGAATTGAATTAAAAGTTTTGAAGATTGATTCACCCCCCTATAATTCATTGTGATTCAAATAGAGAAGTATACATGAGTTTTAGAAATGGAATTTGATATGGGAGATAAGTAAGCTCTATGATAGGGTCTTATTCATCATAACCCATGGGTGGATTACTGGATAGTGCCTAATGTTGTAAAAGATCCTTGGAAGGAGGATTATAATTAAATATAAATTTATGGTTATAGGATGTGGTGGGTTTAGTTTAGGGACAAACTGGTTGATTGTCTTGAGAGGATGGGGTGGTTGATTTAGGTTTATCTTGTGATAAATTTGTAGCAATGGTATTAGAAGGTAGAAATATGTTTTCAATAGGAAAATAGATTGGATAAATTATTAAAATAGTATGAGAGGTGTTATCTAATGGAGGGGTTATAATTTTTTATTTAAAAGAGAAAAGGTTCACTTAGCCCAACTTAGTTAGGTGAGTTGAGGAAGAATGTTAGAAACATAAAAAGTTTGAGATGATTCGTGTGGTGTGTAGGATTAGAATCAATGAAATAAACTACCCTTCACATATTAGTCATATTTACCACATTATCTTTGGGATTTTGGTCTATAAGACATTCAACATTATTGGTGGAAGGAATAAGATTTTCATTATTGTCTTTATGGTTTAGAAGAGGATCTTTGTAAATGGCTAGATAAGCATTAGCCTGGTTCAAATATTTATTTTTATTTTTTATTTCGTGAGCTTTGAAGGCAATGTCATAGGGTTATTTATGTTTAAAAATGAAGGAATCATGATTCAAATTTGTGCCAAGGAGTAAATCCATAGCTAAGTTATGTAATTTCCTATAATTTTCATGAGAGTGACCCCAAATAACATGAAACTAATAAAATTTATTTGTATCATACCATGACTTCATGGGGCAAGTGGGATCAAACCATCATGTAATAGGCGTTGGAAAATGATTTTGGATTTCCACTAAGGATAATGGATTATGAACACTGATGTCTTTGATTTGATGAAATTGAGGATTAGTGGTGTGATTTAAAGGGGAAGCTTATTCTAGAGTAAGGTTAGGAGCAATAGCTTAGAGACTATGAATGGTATCATAGGAATTAGTGACACCATCATTAATAGTATGATGATTTTTATTTTTGATGAACATGCGGGTGCCCACAATAGGTTAGGATAGCTCAAAATAATTCATGAGAAAATATTAGAATTTGGCTTGGTTAAGGGCCTCTTCCAAAGTTGGTGGAAAGAGAGTCCTAACCTAATATTGAAATTTAGGATAGAGAGCATTGGTGAATAGATTAAATAGGCTATCATATTCCATGTTATGCTCACACTTATTAGACAAGGTCTTCCATTATTTGATGAAAAAATTATGTGCTTTGATTCTCAATTTGGTTTCAATTAATAAAAGGAGCCAAGGTATTCTTAGGGAGATCACTAGTTTGAAATTATTATACTAGATAATTAACTAGATCTTCCAAACTAGTTATGGAATTAGAATTGAGTTGGTTATAGAAATTTAAAGCATCTATAGAGAGGGTCTTTTCTAATAGCTTGGTAGTAACAAAGGTGTTTAACTTGAACTAATATTTTTATATATTACCAAACATTTTTAAATGTAAGGTAGGATTAGTTGACCCATTATAACTAATGGTAGGGTTTATACCTCGTATATCTATGTTGGAAATTTGAGTCATAAGAAGTTCATTTTGAAGATTTTTAATTATTTTGTTAAGAAGAGGTGGTTAGGGAATGAGGTTGCCATGGTAATCCTTAATGGTGATGGGGGCAATGAGGATTTTGATTGTGTACTCCCTGTGGAACCTGTTGAGGTTGATGTTGGAGGTATATAAGGTGATTCTACATTTACATCATTTGGTTGGCATTATTAATTTGGAAATCATTCATTTGGTTAAGATTTTGCAACAAAAGTGGATGTGTTTGATTAGTGTTTTGATTATTTTTCATGGCATGTAAAGCATTATCATTGGTATGAGTGGCTTGGGTACCACTGTGAGTAGTGGCATGTGCAACACTAATGGCTTGAGAATAATTGGTAGAAAAGGAGGAACTAGTGGCATGATTAACATGTATTTCAAAAGATGCACTAGTAGAAGGATTATAAGAAA
Source organism: Torreya grandis (assembly GCA_037957365.1). Classification (NCBI taxonomy): domain Eukaryota; kingdom Viridiplantae; phylum Streptophyta; class Pinopsida; order Cupressales; family Taxaceae; genus Torreya; species Torreya grandis. Next base: position 4,252,552 of record JARHVA010000239.1, on the reverse strand, counting down.
AAGAAGCACTAGTGGCATGATTACCATTGATAGTAAATGATTCACTATTAGAGTGATTGAGAAGGGTGGGTCTTGGAAAAGGCCCACTAAATGTTGAACCTACCATGTTAGTAAAGATACTTGGCATGGAGGTAGATGAAATCAAGGAAGAAAAGGTCATAATATGATAAGGAGTTATAAAAGAAAGAAGAGGTTAAAAATAAAAGAAGATATCACCCTCAAATTTATGTGAGAATGTGGGTGAAGGTGAATCAGGTTATTTTTCTTGACCACTTATCATAAGGTTGTAAATAGTAGAAGGGCCATTTCCTTGATGTTGAGGAAATTCATCAATGCAAAAAAGCATTTTTGGATTATACTCTAATTCATATTGATCTTTTAAGGAGAAAAGAGGGTTATGAACTGAAGAGGTATGAGGAGTCCCATAATTTGTAGTGAGAGTGGCCACATACACATTACTTTCATCTAAAATGGAAGCTACAAGTTGTTTATGGGTAAACCTAATCATATTTGTTGAGTTTAACTCTATGTTGCCCTCAAATAGGAAGTTCATGATGAATAAGAAATTCTAAGAAGGATGATGATGATACAAAAATAGTTAAAAAATATGATATAGAGTCAAATAAAATAGATAAAAAAGAATACATAGTTGTTCAGGTCGACTATTTATTATAGACCAGAAAGCTAAATAAACAAAGAAGGATACATAGTTGTGCTAGTCAACTGTGTAGTATTGAATAGAGAAATGAATAGAGGGATAAGAATACATAGTCATGCATGTTGATTATTTACTATTAGTAGGAGTGTGAAACATAATTTGTAAGAGACTGTATTGACCAAGATGATAATTTTCTAAAATAGGGGAAAAATTCAAGGTAATTTGAAGCAAGAATGAAATAAAACACATAAAAAATTGGATAAATGTGATGGATCTAATTGGGACACACATCACAAACCTTGCACCAACATTGGCCAATGCAATTTTTTCAATACAACACATAATGATCAAAGATTAAGTAATCAACTGAAAAGTAAATGCTAAATAATTGGTCATTCTAAGTTTATTAGATTATAATAAAGTGTAATTTTAGTTTGATAGGAGAGTTGGCTAAAATAAGGAAATAGAAAGCATTCTAAGGTTATTTTCAAGATGTTTTGGTTGAAAAGGAATTGTTTTCGTAATGGTACTAGCTTGGTATCTAAGCCTACCACCTCATTTCACAATCCCACATCGATAAGGGAGTTAGGTGCTTTTCAAATATATACCATTAACCACATATTTATACTTGGCCAAAAAACTAAGTTGGCTTCCCCCTTAGTGATGAAATCCAAGTAGGTAGGCCTTTTAAAGATAAATCTTTAATGTTTGTTTAGTGTAAAGTGGTTTAGTAATGTGTACAAAAGAGTAAAATAGTGTAACTAAAATTATAATTTGAAAAACCACATATTTAGACTATGTGCATTACTTTAAGAATACAAATAAATGAAAAGGAAATGTGAATTAATTACTAGAAAATAGATGTTAATTCTTTGATTGGTAATAGTATATAGTGAATTTAGGAAACACTATATGTAAGAAGTACATAACAGATTCAATTAGGTCATTATTATCCTTCAAAATCAAGGTATTAAGGAATAGAGTCGAATAGGTTAACTATGTCTCTCAGAAAAAAATTAGACTATAAAACCAAGTCAACTAGGTCAACCTAGTTAGTTATAGGGTTGAAGTTTTAAGATTACTAACTTGTGAAAAGTAGAGTTGAAGGAAAAATTGAAATGATAGAGAGAGAGATGAGAAAGAAATATTTGTGGGCTTATATATGATTTAGCTTGTAAATTTTTATGTTGAGTGCTTAATTTCTACTTTCAAATTTTGTAAACTAGGTCAACTAGCTCGATCGAGCTCTATAAAACCCTATGTGATGAAGAAGAATAACTAAAAAATTAGACATAATTAGAATTATTTGTCTACATGTATGTTAGCATTAAAAAAATAGTAGATAAAGTTGACCTATGTGACTATGTATGCTAATAAATAACTAAATAAAAATACTATGTTAAACTGCTCAATCTAGTAACATGTAACTGATGAAGACTTGCACAGATAGAACAAAGTCTTTTTCAAGTGAATGTGTGTTAAATATATGAAAAAAAAGTTAGAACTATACTAACCAGTTCAATACAATAATACAAATATATATAAATATAATAAGAATACAAAAATGATGGTGTAAAAGAAAACCTTAAAGGGTTAGATTCACATTAGGTTCACCAGAATGTATGCAAAGGTAAATTCAACTAATCTATAAACCAATCCTGTATTGGAGAAGATAAATCCTAATTAAACTTCTAATTGTTGATACATTAAATATTTGGGGTCTATTACCACAATAAAATCACTAAGGAGGGTTCCAAAGTCTCTAGTCAAGCAAAACTATGCATTAACCCTAACTAAGTCATATGTTTTCATATTACCTATTGTACAAATGACAACAGAAAAGTAAAATTATAATGTGGTGCTCATCAAATCTTGTGGCATAAATTGGGGGTAATAATAATTAAAATTAAACATGCATAAAAGATATATACTCATGTCAATGTATACAAAATCATAATGCATGGGAAAGAAGTATAAATGCTATTCTATCTACTCTTACAAAAGAAGAAAAAAGTTAAGAATACTTATCTTTTAATACAAAAACCATCGAGCCTCAATCTCTCCCTTAGCCAAGGTTCTTCACAAGAGGTTGTTGTGGTATGTAAGGATGAAAAGGACAAGTCATCTCTATGCTTCACAACCTATCTATGCATCCAAAAGACTTCTCCACAAGATACTATCTATATCTCCAAATAAAGTATGAAACCCTAAGTTATGCTCTTCAAGTATAATGGTGGATAAGCATATGTAGAATATATATCTTATTCTTCTCTTCTTTTCCTAATAAATGATGAAATGAGTGTGCATATCTAGCTAAATTTAACCCTAGTACTTTCCAAAATTTTAGCCAATAGGGTTAGCCCAATCAAATCTATATCATTATTGGAAATATCAAATTAGGTCCTGATCTAGGTTGGCTAAGGGCCTACCTAGGCCCTGAAAGGGTTTTTTTAATTAGAGTACATGGTTAATGGGGCCAATAGTGTATCATAAACTGTCAAAAATTATTTTAGGCTAGGAAGGGCTAAGGAAGGCATAAAATGACTAGAGGAGGGTACAAAAGAGGAGGAAAATCTTGGGGGAATGTTTTTATAAGTTTGGATTGATAGAAAGTGGTATTAAAGGGAAAAAAATCATGTGAAGTACCAATGGTTTATCCACACCTTTCCCACTGACCCCTTAAGGTGTGCACTCAGAAAGATTGAGAATTGACGGGGTCCTAGAAGAAATATATAATAATTAAATGATAAATATTGAAAATATTATGTGTATATAGGATCTATAAGGACCATGTCATACTTAGATGATTTTTACAATGACTTGATTAGGGAGGAAGAAAAGCTTATTGAAATGGGTACATTGAATTACTCTAAGTATCATGTCCTAATTTTTAGTCATGAAAAATATAAGGTTTCAAGTACTAAGGATAATAAATAGAATATGAATGATTAAAATAAAAATAAGGGTCATAAAACTTATTTTACATCCAAAATAAAAACTAAGACCTCCTCTTTAGATACCAAACCTAAGATATAGAAGTTCAAATGTGCCTATTGTAAGAAAACTAGGAATGATGAACATAAATATATGAAAAAATAGATATATCACTTAACAAAAATTCTTGAGAGGAATAATATAATTCTCCATGATTTCATCATAAAAATTTCATCAATGTAAGAGCCCTCTAAGGAAAAATATAGTGGTAAAGGGAAGGTAAGAGCAAGGCCCTTATTATAGTTGCATCTTAGCATTCTATATGGGTGATTGATTTTATTATATGACTTCTATTTTGATAGGTGATGATATTTATATATAATTTTGTGGGAGAGGGTCCATTTAATTGAGGGATAGAGAATTCAAGGATGTTCTATGTGTTCCCTCACTATCAAATAATATCTTATTTTTTTTATCAGATCACACACATTAGATTAGGAAAGAGAGTTGAGTTTACCCTAGATTTTATGGTTATTAGGGAGTTTCATGGTAATTATAAAATGGAAGTTTGGAAAATAAATTATTAATCATGGTTGTACACTTTTTTGCACCTTTCTCATGATCACCTTTCTACTACACTACTCACTCACTTAGATGGTGTCATTAAGCTATGCATGATAAATCTGACCATCTTAACTATCACTACTTTGAATAACATAGTTATAATGATAAAGTTATAATATTTCCTCGTGTCCATTTTTTTGATGGTGTTTGTCAGGGTTGCATCCTTGGTAAACATCCTAAAGAGAATTATGACAAATGAAAATCATAGATAGCTACACAAATTTTGGAGCTTCTTCATAATGATATTTTTAGTTTATTTCTGCAACCTTTATTTAGCATGTTTAGATATATTATTGCCTTCATTGATGAATTTCCAAGGTATACGTAGGTGTAATTTCTCAAATAAAATTCTGATATTCTTTATCTTTTTCAAGACTTAAAGGATCATGTGGAGAAACATTCAAAGAAAACCATCAGGTTTTTGTGCATGGACAATGGTGGATAGTATGTCAACCATCATTTTGATTATTTTTACACTTTAGAATGGATTTATTTACAATTTATAGTTACATAAATTCCTCAACATAATTATGTGAAAGAATGCAATAATAGGTCCTTAAAGGAAATAACAAATTGTATAATAGACTCCAAATCTCTTTCACCTCAATATTGATTTGAGGCCATTAATTTTGCATGTTAAATTCAAAATCATATTCATCATCGAGTCTTGAAAGGAATCACTCCTTTTTAATCTTGGAGAGGTTTAAAACCTATAATTAATCACTTTAGAGTGTTTGGATATTTATCTATGGACCACATTCCTAAGAATAAGCATAAGGAAATGGATCCACATAATAGCTATTGAATATTTGTTGGATATCTATATGATGTTAAGGGATAAATGATTCTTCATCTTACCATACATGTGTTAACCATTGAGAGGATTTTTCATTTTTAGGAGGGTCCTTTAGACTCAACACTTGAAACTTCTCCCTCCTTATTAGACTCATTAGGATTTGATGATAGTTCTAATCATTTGGATCACCCTGAGTAGATTCTTGATGATGATAGTAGAGATATGTATTCATAAATATTTTATCCTATTCACATTTCAAATGTTGAGAAATATCCTCCTAACTCTCTTAATTTAGGCCCTCTTTTGGCTAGATAGACACTAAAAAGTGTTGGTGATTGGGTTAGGGATCCATCAGATGCTAGGTAGACAAGATCATAGTTATAGGGTGTTCCACATGATTTCATCACTTCTAATTCTAATCCATAGTATTTATTGAGGCATTTAACACTCTTGAGTGGGATAAATCCATGCATGAGGAGTATATATCCTTGATTAATAATCACACTTGGGATTTTGTTCCCCTTCCTAATGGAAGGAAACTTGTTAAATGTAGGTAGAAAAAACAAACTTTTTAGTAGATTGGTCAGTGTATAAGTTTAAATCATGGCTAGTATAAAAAGTTTTTTTACATGTTTATGATATTGACTACATCAAGGTATTTTCATAAGTTTTAAATATGAACTATATTCAACTAATCATTACCATTGTCATAGCTGATCATTGGGATGTTCATTAGATGGATTTGAAGAGTTCATTTATTCACAAATATCTTAAGGAGGAAATAAATATGGATCATCCACAAGGTTTTCTCAAGGATTCTTCCTTAGTTTTCATACTTCATAAATCTATTTATGGCCTCAAAAAGGCCCCTCAGTCTTGGTATGGCAAGGTGGATTCATTTATTTTGATAGTTAGGTTCACTAAGTGCCATTATGATCTAAATGTCTACACTTTATGATAGGATCACTCACTCCTTATTCTAGTTTTATATGTTGATGACCTAGTGATCATAGGGAGTTATTCATCTTCCATTATTTTAGTGACAATTTATTTTCATGACATGTTTTCCATGATTGACTTCAATTTATTTCACTAATTCCTTGGGATTGAGATTTCAATGTTTGACTCAGGGACCACCATTTCATAATCCAAGTATGCTCTCAATTTTCTTACAGAGATTCACATGGCTAACCATAAGCTTGCTCTAACTTCCTTTCTTTTTAGAATCAAAATTGAGGCTAAGTGTTATTATCCATTAATTTATGGTACCTTTTATTAACAACTTATTGGTATTAACATATATCTAACCAATAATAGACCTGATATTTCATATGCAGTGGGCATGGTCTCTAGGTTTATGTAGACACCACATGAGTTACACTGGAAATAAATCAAGTAGATTCTCCACTACGTTTAGGGTACTCACATTTTTGGGATTCATTATGGAACATGCATTGATGTTGAATTTATTAGGTACAAAAATTCAAATTGGGATGGAAATACTCAGTATTATAATTCTAATTAAAGATATAGTTTTTCCTTAGTTTAGGTATGATTAGTTGGTCTAGAAATAAGTATAATGTTATTACTTTAGCATCTACTAAAGCTGAGTATAGATAATTTTTTAATGGTAAAATTTATGCTATTTTTCTTTAGGATATTCTTATTACGATTGGTATACAATTTAGGTAAACCAAAGTCATGTTCTAAGATAATTAGAGACCATCCAAATTTTTAGGAATATGGTCCAACATCAATAACCCAATCACATCAAAATTCATATGCACTTCAATCAGGAGCTCATTCATGGATAGGTCATTGATATTTTATTTTTATAGGCTATAGATCATATTTTTATAACTTCACCAAACCCTTCCCCAAGAGTAAGTATATTCATTTTCAAGCTCTTCTTAGGGTACAAGTTACTTTAGAATAATATTTTGGGAGGTTTTCTATTCCTCTATTCTTCTCTCTCTAATTCTTATGGGGGATTCTCTCTATTATTATCATGGGATTTTATATGTACTTTTTTACTTAATCAAATATTTTTATCATAACCCAATTCTTCTACCCACCTAATTTATGCTTAGGGGGGGTGTTTGTGTAAATTTTTATTCTATTTAATGGTTTTTTATACCAATGTATTTATATTGCTTAGGTGTAATATTGAGGTCATTTAGGTGTAATAATGAGTTCATAATTTACACATCACATGTTTAAATTTTATTCAAATTGATTGGTGTGAATGAACTTGTCATTTACTTACCAATGTTGACATTTTGCACATGGTGCTTACTATTCATTTAGAAATTGTCATGAGTTCACATTTCCAAATGTAGGTGACTTTATGCATATCTTATGATATTTATTAATTTTCCTTGAATATATTTTCATTTATTCTAAATACAATATTTTATCCTACTCATGTTTAGTTCCTCTTTTACTACAAGACTTTATCTTTTTTCATGTTAAGAGTCTGGTTTGTTTGAATCTCACGATTCTTGATCGTGGCCCATTATAACAAATTGTGTCTCATTCTAAAAAGAATTCCTTCAAAAATTTATCACAATATGTAGGATTATGATCATGAAAATACATATACATTTGTGAAATATTGAGAGAATCATAATTTAAATCCTTTTCAAAATAAAAGTGAACAAGTGGAGATTATTCTAAAGGTTTTGATGATTCAATAAATATTTTTTTAAAGGTGAAGGAATAAACATGCTTGATGGGAATTTATAATCCCCCAAAAGTTGTGATAACAATATAAGGAAAGGAAGAATAACTTTTTCATGAGGTGAAGGAGATGATAGATGAATTTTCATATACTATTTCAAAATATCTACCAAATACACTATCATAGATGTGGAGTATTATTCACTACATGGATATGATTCCAAAATCAATTTTACCAAAATAGAAACATATAGATTGACACCCAAAAATAATTTTAAGATAAAACAAAAAAAAACATAAGATGTTATATAAGGGTTGATCATAGAGTTTTTGAGCACATACATAATACCAGTAGTATTATTGCCTAAGATAAGGGTGAATAGATAATGTGCACTAATTCCAAATCCATTAACAAGGTAACCATAAGTACATGTTTTCATTTTCATACATGGATGATCTAATGGTTTTCTTGAGTAAATAGAGATACTTAATGAAGATTGACTTGAACATTTGAATATAGATATAGAGAAGGTGTGAGCTATATTGGATTGGTCATCAACATAGAATACATTTGAGGCATTTAATTTTCATGGATTCATGATTTTTTAGAGAAAGTTCATTATTAGTTTTAGTGGGATGTGTGTAGTAATTTCAAAAGTAATTTGGAAATATAGAAAATATTTTGTCTAGAAAATGTAAGCAGAACATTGTTTCTAGTAGTTGAAGAAGAAAGTAATTGAACAACAAGTGTTGTCATAACCAAATTTTGGTAAATTATTTCAATTATATTTTGATGTTAATTCATAAAAATAGGTGCAATACTAAGTTAATAAGGAAAACCTATCACATATTTTAGTGAGAATTAAAATGATACAAAACACAAGTATTCATTATATGATTTGGAGTATTATGTAATTGTGCAATCAATTACTAATTGTAGACATTATTTGTTACCTAAGGAGTTTATTTTATATGTAGATCATCAAGAATTATATTTATTAAATAGTAAAGATAAGTTGAATTAGTGATATATGAAGTGGTTTGAATTACAATAGAGATATTCATTTTTGTTGAAACACAGTAGTGTAAAGTCAAACATATTTGTAGATTTATTAAGCCACATAGTCATATTATTGAATGAATTGAGAGTGGAAGTCATAGGATTTAAACTTATGAAGGAAAATTATGTAAATGATGAAGATATTCAAGAAGCATAGAAGGCATGTACAGAACTAATGGGTGGTGACAGGACACCATGGTTATATTATTTTTCTCAAGAGGATTTTTTGTTCAAAAGAAGGTAATTATGTATACATAGATGTTTAATGTAATAAATTTTGATTAAGCTGAAGGATAGTAGAGGTTTGGCTGGTCATTTTGGTTATAGAAAGACATTAGTGTAAGTATAATAATATTAGGTTTGGTTGTGGATGAGCATAGATGTGTGTAAAATTATTCAGGAGTGTATAATTTATCAATGAGAAAAATGGAGAAGTCATAATGTAAGTTTGTATCAACCATTGCATATTTGAGAGAGACCATGGGAGAATATAAGTATGAGAAAAATTGGTGTTTCCTTGAATGAAAAAGGAAAATGACTCAATATTTGTGGTATTTTATAGCTTTCCAAAGATGTCACATTTTTTATCTTATAAGAAGACTAGTGATGCAAAAAATATTGCTAGCTTATTTTTAAGAGAGATTATGAGCATGTATGGTTTTCCACACAACATAATATCAAACAAATATTTGAGTTTATAAGATATTTTTTTAGGAAATTGTGCAATAATTTTGACACCAAGTTCCATTTAAATTCAACATATCATCCTAAAAAATATAGACATATGGATGTAGCCAATAGGAGTTTGGGTAATTTGTTGTAATGTTTAATTGAAGGTAAGCTAGAACATGGGATAATATTCCTACAAGATAATTTCTCATATAAAAATTAAATTATTATGAGTATAGAGAATAAAATATTTTAGATTGTGTATGGGTCAATTCCAAGAGGATTTATAGAGTTATGCAACATCAAAAGTGAGAAAAGGAAAAGTGGAGATGTAGAATATTTTGTAAAGCATATGCTAGACATGCATAACCAAGTGTATAAACAATTGGATAAGATTATAATGAAATATATTTAGTTTTAAAATATTAATAAAATGGAATTATAATATTAATCTTGATATATGGTATTAGCACGCTTGAGGAAATAAATATTTCCAAAAGGAACATATAGTGAGTTGAAGTGAAAAAGATTAGATTGTGCAGTGTGTTGTGGAAGTTTGTAAATAATGAATTTGAGATTGAGATACCTAATTTTTTTGAAATTTCACCTATTTTAAATATTTTATATGTACATACTTATCATTAAGGTCAAAATCATATAAGTGCATATTTAGATTCAGATTCTAGAAAGATAGATCAGAGAGTGAAAAGGCAAGAAAATAAGTATGAGGAGGTGGAACAAGTGATTGACATAAGAATTATAAGAGGATACATGAAAGAGAATAAAAATAATATATATTTAATTATAATGGATGATAAATTAAATATTAAACATGGATAATTACATTAGAAGATATAAAGCATGGAATATCATCAATGGAAGGCACATGTGTAGGAGATTATGTTTCTTTTATTTACCTAGGGTGTATGATGCAAGAGCATCAGGATACACTTATAATAATACATCAATAAAAAATATTTTGGATCATAAAAATGATCTAAGTTTAATTTTACACATGTTTCTACATGCATATGTCTTTGTTTGAAATTTTTGGGTAAGTCTATTGATATGTGCAATTTTATCTTAGTTTGAATAAGCTTGTGAAGATTTGTCCAAGAGATTTTGTGATCAAGAATAGTAGTATGGATATTTTAAAGGTATTTATAAGGGTTTTTGGTATCTTTTATAGAATAATATAAATAAATGGATTCACCACATAATCTATTTAGTTTCCACATAATCAAAAGAGTTGGTGTGTTACACAATTTCTAGGACGAGATGTATCTTCACCATGAAAGTAATACTATAAGTTACAATAAGTTTGGAGCATGGGATTGAATTCAAAATAAATTATATAATCATTAAACTTAATTCATATATTTCATATGTGTCATAACATTAATGTGTATTATAGATCCATTTATAAACCTTTCAACAATTCATAGTAATATTTATGACATATATAAAGATTGTATTAAGATAACATGTTCATTAAAGGTTTGCATACCTATCAACTAAACCACATCACTTATGGATAAATTTAATGGTTATAGTGATCTAAAAATTGGGTAAAGGGTCTAATACCTAATTTTAAAACCATTTATTATAGGGTAGGCAGTATTGGGAACAAGTAAATGGGATTACATGTTTCTATGATGTATTAAGTGAACCAATTTATGTTACTATGTAATGTATTCTATTTCAATTTATATCATTGATAATTTTTTAACAATTTGATTTATTTAGTAAGTTTATAAACATTTAAATATAATTAGTGGGTATTTCATCCATATAATCATGCCCTTACACTCATTCTAGAAAAAAGTGAGGTTAATGAGATTACATGATCATATAACATAATAGTTATAGCTAGGTATATATGATGTTATACTTACAAAAATTTTGAGTTAGTAAGCATATATTTGTAGATAAAATGTTTTATTACACTTTTTATGAGATTGTTATAGGTGTGCATGTCTATTGTAATTCAGAAAACTAGAGTCAATATATATCAGATTTTTTTACATTTATTTGGATATTATGTTGTGTGTTTTGAGGGATCTATTGTATAATTAATCTCTTAATTATAATCCATAATAGTTTATACATCATTTTATACACTTAAATTTAATCATTAGTGCTTGAAAATGTTTAATATTGATATTCTTACCTCACTTGGGTTTTTCTCCATTTTGTTAACTTATAATCTATATGAGACCATTCATTATTATAAAACATATCTTTCAACCACTCAGAGCATAATTTATATATCATTAATCTCTTTAAAAAAAAATATTATACTAATTCTAGTAGTATATGTCCTTTTGGGACATGAATGCGCTAGGTTGGATAGGGTTGCATCATGGTCTTGTCTACTAGTGCAGCCTTGTTCCATGTGCCCCAATGGTAAATTTTTAAATTTTACACATTATATCTTACCGTTCCCATACTTTTAGTAAGGTTTTTAAATATAAATATTCAAAATATTCCTCTATATAATCATATCAATGCCTCTCAAAGCTATTTAGCAATCACTTGCAATTATACTACATAATGAGCAAAAAAACACTATTCTCTCAATTTTTAATTTTGTAGAATTATAATAGTCATAATCCAATTCTAAATATCTTTTATTATAGGTCAAGGGTGATGATACCATAAAATGTATCATTATATCAGTAAATAATATCATTTTCTCTTTCATAAATTATGTTTTAAAGTGGACTTGGATGTAGTTTTAAGAAATTATGATTATTTAGAATGAAATATAAGAATATATCTAGTCTATTTTTTAGAAGTCATTGTAGTATACATTGTTTCTGTTTTATAAAAATTTCGTAGATAATGGATTCCAAATGTTATCTATTTAGGATAAAATGAGACATCAATGTAGATAGAAAAGTTTGAAGTGTTAAAATATCAAATCAAGAACATACTTCATGTATCTCCAAAGATTATTAATAGCTTTAGAGTAATATATAAAGCATCTCCAAGTTTATTTAATTAATTTTTAGATATATGGAATTTTGATAAAATATCATATAAGGCATACAAAAAAAAATTTATCAACAAAAAATAGGTCTTGTGTTTGTGTTGGTTTATTTTTATTTTAGCATGTGAAGGTATAAGGATGAAATGAAAAGGTTCTATAAAATAGTAAAAATAGTCATCTATAACATTCATAAAATTTAATATAATTACATATTTGGATTTATTTTTAAAAATTATATAATTTTAAAAAAATAATCATCTTGATCCAAGTTCATATGCAAAAGTTATGAGTGTTTCAATTAGCTCTAGATATCTCCATCATAACTCTGGAGATCACTAGTCGTAGATCCAAAGATGTATAGAATTGGATCTGAAGATGTATAAATTTTTTTTTTGGTTTTAAAATAATAAACAATTAATTAAAAAAAATTGTAATAATTTTTAGTCTTTTTATATGTATATTCTATAAATAAAAACTTCCAAAAATAGACATCAGTAACTACAGAGGTCTGCAAGTGGAAACATGAAAGTAAAGAGATCCAAATATGATTGTTATTTACTTATATAAAGTATTTATATGAAATTCATTTATATTATTTTTTAAAATAGGTATTTATAAATAATACAATATATTTATAGTATTTCAACTACTATGAGTATACCAAATATCAAGTTGTTGGAGGAAACCAAACTAGCCAAGATTGTGATTGATTCTCTCCAACAAAATTAGAAGTTGTTGGAAAGAAAATAAAGAACATATATTCTCTCCAACAAACTATAATATTTTATATTTTTTAATCTTTCACTTCCCACTATTTTCTCCTTAAATAATGGGGATTGTTAATATTCTTCAAATAATGTATGAACTAAATTTGTTAGTTAGATTAAAATAGAAATTAGTTCTAAATTGATTTATTATGTTTGTAATATTGATAAATCAGTTATAAACTGATTTTAAAATTTTTTACTCTCAAATAATATGGTTAATAAGTTGTATTATAAATATAAACTTCTCATTCATAATAAGTTAGTAGAGAGTTGACACAAAGTAGTAAAAAATATGGATAATTGAATAATAGAAATGACACTTTTATTTTTAGATTGTAATAATTTTCAAAAGTAATGATAGATTAATTTCATTAAGTTTATAAAAATCTAAGTGTTATTATAATCCTATTCCAAGGGAAAACAAGGGAACACTCAACCAAGGAAATAAGATCTATTTTGGTATTTATATGTTTATTTCATATTGTTAGGTGTCTTCAAATTTGTCATTCATTCTTTTATGCAAATTATTGTGTTATATGTTTTAAATTATAGGTTTATGTGTTTAAGATTGTGTGTTTCAATCAATATAACATTCAACACTTTTAATTTTAAATTATTTCTCTTTCAAATATATTTCAATTCTAACAACTTAAATTAGTTGTGTTTCTTTCAAAAGTATTTCCAATTTCAAAAAAATGTGATTCCATCACAAGCATTTCTATTTAATAAGTGTTTTTTATTTCACAAGTAATAGAATACATTTTAATTCAAATAGAGTATATTATAATTTTAGGATTAAACAATTCATAATTCCCCCCAAATATACACTTTTTAACCATTATATTTCATACCTTACTATTGATTATCATTGGACACTGACCCTAGTTTGATATGACATCAACATAAACCAGTTGATTAAATGAGAGGATTTACAACTCCATTTTTGGTGCCATTATTAGGTATTTTTTAGGTGTGAGTAGGGTATAGAATCATAAGCTAACAATTGATTAAAATAAAGTTCTCATAAATCAAATAAATTTATGAATAAACCGAGAGATTCAAAGGGAAGACATAAAAACCCCATCCCAAGAGAAATATTTATAACATTGATTTAAAAGGCATGTGAGACAATCTAGGAAATATATAAAATCCATAAAATAGGCCTAAGGCAAATAGAGCTCAACCATTTGGAAGAAATTTTACCTATCCTATTGTCCTAGAACAAGATGAGAATGCCTTAATGAAGAATATATCCCCATCCATACTAATTATTTATTTTAAGGGGATGTAATAATGTAAATAAAATATCATAACCAGTTCTTATTTAAATTCAAATTATTACATCAAGCCTATGACTAAAAAATAAATAATTAAAAACTAAAATTATTTCCTTTTACACTTAAGGATTCAACTATGAGGTGGTTTATAGGTTTGTAGTAATATTTTATTAAGTTATGGGATGAAATGTAAAATGGATTCTTGGACAAATATCAAGACTATTATATGGTAAGAGATATAAATGAGGAGCTATTTCATATAAAACAAATAGAAGATGAAAATATGTAAGACTATCTAGATCGATTCCTTTTTATTTATAAAAGATGTGTAAATGATTTGAATGAATGTTAGGACCTAACTAGGTTAACTCAGAGTTAATTAATATTTTTAATATTATTCTATTACTAATTAATATGTCTCTATTTACTAACTAAATGCATATAATAATAATGTGTTTAATTTCTCTTAGCATGTTGGTTATTACTTGAACCATTTAGCTACTAAAAAATTATTTTTGATTATAATATCTCAAAATACATATATAAATTATTTTTTATCTTATAATATAAGTACAGCCCTTACTGTAAAATAATAATTAGAGTTTGGTATAATATTACATCCAAATAAATAAATCAGAATTCCATAATGATTTTACAAAGATGGCCTACTATTTTAATTAGTAATTCATGACTATCATATCAACTTTACACATGTATAGTACCAGATATCAAAATACAAGTATTACAATGTTTTATGATACATATGAACATCAAATAAACTCATTTAATAATAACAAGTCATAAGTGTGTTATTCATTAGTTAAGAACTAATGGGAAGGGAGAGCATCATCAGAGTGCTTTTTCATACCAATCATAAACAATAGATCCCTCACATAATTTCCCAACTAGAGAATATCCCTCTATCATGGATGGGTAGCTGATAATAGTGTGAGTATCTATAAGTCAATAAGAACCTATGTGTCATAAGTATATTAATACATGAATAAAATTAGATAGATAATATAAACATATTCCTCTAACATGATATCGTGTCAAATATTTCTTTATAGTTTTCAGATCACATAGATCAATCATAATCACACACATTAACTCAGATGGTACATGAAAAACTATCAATTAATATTAGACGGTAGATATATGGGTTGAAATCTAATAATTTCCCACATACCTCTCAACTCATATTAGTTGATGTATATGATGCAACATCTCATACTGTTATCTATAAAATACAAACACAAAATGATTATGGTTTAAATGTAACTCATGAATCAAACATTTGATTTCTTAAAATCATCTGTTATTTTAGACACTATAAATTTACACCATTTTATTAAAAATAAATGTGTCTTACCCCTTCCCCACCCTTTTTATGCTAGTTAATGTATTTTTCCATTTACCATCTTACATTGTGTAATTAATCTAATTAATTACTATTTTACCTAGGTAACTAGTTAACCATCCTTAAAATCTAGTAAAATCTCCCTAAGTTTATTTAGAGTTAAGTTGTTTTAACTCCATAATAAATTCTCCCTAATCAAGCCTCATTGAAAACAACCATAGAATAAGTTTAATCTCATAAATTTGGATTGTTAGAACCAATAGGTTAAACTTGGATTAGATTGATACTGATATCCATTATCATCATTGATCCTATTAGGATCAATGTAAATCGATGTTGATTTATAATCATTCTATCCTTAGGTTGAGGATCCTAAAATTTTCACATCATAACTCTAAATAAATTCACCTAGATTATTGTGGAAGAACTCCACCCATATTTCAGCTCATTCACACTTTATCTAGGGCCAAGTACTTCCCTATCAATGAGACATTCTCTGTAACATAGGAATCATTTTCATAGGTAAGTATGCTATCTATTTTGAGTGCATTCTGATTACTATATTGTTCATTTATATTCTATTTTTTGTTGTAAGTCTATTTAGGTAAATCAGTAACCAGTCCCTGAGCCTTTAGAATATGTTAGAGCCCACCTCTAGGCCATATCTTGAGTTTCTCAACACCCAATATAATGATTGACTATGATTCCTTTTGGATAGACATCGATTACATAATTTATAATTATTCTAACATAATCAAAATCTATCCCTATGTTTTTAATTTATGTCTACAAACTGTGACTAGTTTAGTAGTCTTCAACATTTCTAATTTTCTACTTTTAAGTCTTGAAATAATGCATCTCTCTGTAGATAACCTTACCTAGAATTATACATGATGTGGTTTCAATTTATGACTTACCCATAGTTCCTCACCCATTATTCATTGATCAAAGTGACATCTCTTTTAAGTTATGACTTTGCATGATCATCTTTTCCCTAACTCTATAATCCATCATGAAGTAACTAAAAGTAATTTAAGAAAAAGAAGACTTAACTATAGCATATTAGAATTAATGCTTTGATAATATATATGTATTAGATTGATTTGATTCATTTTAGTTTCATATATTATCAGATGTTTTAATATAATTTATCTCATTATATCATCCACTTGATTGCACAAAATAGTGGACTAACATCTCTTTAAGGAAGTGTACCACTTCTCAGAACTAATCTTGTATAAGGCAATCCACTCATCTATCTTATTAATCTAATATTGTTCAAGTTGTCTCTTGTGTGAAAGTAGTCCTTCCTAGACAAAAAGGAGCTCCCACATGATTGGATCAATAGTGCGCATCCTCCATCATAGGTATTCCTCTTTAAACCTTGTATCATTTCTATATTTAATAAGTTAATTTTATTAAAGAAAATGAACTTAAAAAATACTAAAACATTTTAACACACCTAGTGGGACACCTAAGGTCTCATTGTTCTTGTTAGTTTCATTGTGAAATCATTCATTAGTAGCATTTTATTTATTATTTGTTTTCATTCAAAAAATAGAAGACCCAAATATTCTTACTTTCCCTTTTAAAGTTTAAAAATAATTACATTCATCCTATGCTTGCTTAGATAAGTCACATAGATTAATCTAGGTGGATCAAAATATCATAATAATCATACTTTATCACATACAACAAAAACCACATAATATTATAAAAAGCATCAAACCATTTGCCTACCTAAGGTGGACCCACTTGGATTTCATCACCAAGGGGAAAATAGACTCGGTATACTGACCGAGTATAAAAATTCTAGAAATAAGTATAAATTCTAAGCACTCAACACCCTTATTGTTGTGGTGTGTGAAATGAGAGGGTAGGATCCAATACCAATCCACATACATTATTCTAACATGAAATTAGGGATCAATATACCTTCATGTATATAGAGGTTCCCATCCTTAAACAAAACCTGAAACCAACTTTATATTATCATTTATTAGTACCCTCATTATCCCATCTTCCTATCACATTCTAAATTTAGTTTTCTTAAAAAGTAAAATGTTTTAAGTACATTTAGTATTTTATGAGTTTATTTTCACTAAAACAAGATAATCAAAAGAATATTGTATGCCTTTTTCATCTCATTTATTTATTTCCTTGATGCTACATGGTTTTGACATGATAATAATTATTGAAACAAATTGAATCTCCTACCTCATCCTCATCCATGAAGAATACCCTGAGTTCTCCCACCTCTCTTGAGTATATGGTGGAGGGTATTCCCCAATTATATACACAAGGATATCTAAAACTCTCTAGCATATTATATAGTAATCCAATTAACCTTAATCATTACCTTAGTACTTGATCCATACATATTTTAGTTTCCCCTTAGACCCAATATTTTGGGAATGTTTTTGGCAAGCCCCTAGAGTGACATGAAAGGCTTACTAAAACAATGGTTTCCTCTCTCAACAATCCTCCCAAAATAAGTTTTAATACCAAATTATCATAATCCTTGAATAATCCACCCCCAATAGTATCTAGTAGTCCATATCCAACCATCACACAAGCCCAAAATGTTACTACTCCTCAACTTATGCTTATTCCACCTCCCACTACTTCACCCAAAAACTTAGTAATTTCAATCCCTAAAAATATCTTACCCATCCAAACTATCATAGATTCAAATCTTCAAACCCAACATTTACATTAGGTTCTCCTAAGTTAACCTCCTTAGTAGTATGTCCCATTGACTACTCAATACATAACTCCATTATAAACCCTTAAATCAGCTTACCTTCATTCATTTACATAATAAAATATACCATTTCAAGCCCCATAGTATGTGGCTACATCCCAACCTATCATGACCACTTTTTTTGGTTATCCCTTATCACAACCCTTTTCCACTCCATTCCATACCTATAAACACCAACCAAAAAATGTTTTATGGGGTGTTTTTCAATATAATACTTAACTTGGCCTTATGAACATCCTTGTGAATATGATGGAAAATTTAGAAACCTCTACCTTTGGTCATAAAAATATGCTCACATATAAGCAAATTTACAATGAACCCATTAATCCATCTATCCCTATTAGGCCATACCCCTCATAATGGGAACACCTAAAATTTATGAAATTTAAGAACAAAGAAGATCCTCAACAACACATTAGAGCATTTAGACATGATTTTTATCTCATAGCTCATGATGATGCTCAAATCCTAAGGACATTTCCCATATCATTATTTGGATCAGCCTTAGATTGGTATAGTTCTATCCCTCAACATTCCTTGTTCTCTTTTGGACAACTAGCCCAAATATTTTTAGAACACTTTTCCATTAACATCACAAGGAAAGTAACCATAGATAACCTCTGTGCCATTAGATAATTTCATGATGAATCTATTGACAATTTCGTGTCTAGATGGAAAAGTCTTATAAACTTACTTTCTCCCTTCCTCAACTAAAATTAATTGAGTTATTTTTGAGGTCATGCGCTAAGCATATCTCGTCAACCTTATGCATTCAGTCATTTAATACCTTTGATGAAGCCTTCTCTATGGACTTTAACATATAAATCCAAGCCTTAGAGGAAGGAAAGGTAATTTTATGTAATAATAAATTCAAACCCGATCTCTCCAAAGGGACTAAAAATACCAAAACTAAAGGCACTACTAATGTTGTGGTCTTAAAATCAGCACTTCCATAAGAAAGAGCCAATTTAAACCCTCCACCTCCTAAAAATAACCATAAAAACATTTAACATGATTTCCTCCTTAGCAATACACACCCTTAAGAGAGTCATGTGATTTTATATTAAACAATCTCTTAAAAGCTTCTATTATTGAACTTCCTTTGATCAAACCCCTTGATGATTCTCACCCCAAGCTTAGTTGGTTCAAGGAAAACAAAATTTACAATTATCATCATATACCACATCACGATGTCAATAGGTGTTAGTAATTCAAAGGTCTAGTCCAAAACCTCATCAACCAAGGGGAATTAAGGTTAGATAATCCTAATGTTCCTCCTAATCAATCTATAGATATCTTTAGGTAACTATTTCCCAACCATTTTTATACATCTAATTATGTAAGCAAAACTTAGTATGAACCTTGGATCATGACACCCATGTTAGAAGTACAATCCATGATCAAATTATACCTAAATAAGCTGGTAGTGCTTCCAAATCACCTTCCAAAATAACTAGAATCCCAGATCTCCTTACAGAATATGTTTTTCAACCATTTGAATCAGTTAGGTTTGTTCTTAATATTTACTTAGATTTTTTGGATCTCATTATTTGGGATCCTCTTAAGGAAATGTTACCTAAGCCTATTCAAGGCAATCAACCAAAAACAAAGGATGAAAAATCTATCAAGGAGGATACTTATTTGGATATCTCAGAAGATACACAAGTTATTCCTTTAGTCACTTATACACCTTTACATAGCATACCCATTACCTCTAGCTTACTCCCTTCTGAGATGTCTACTATGTCATAATGACCAACTCTAAAACTAGCTTCCCTTATAGCTCAGGCTGACCTAAATCTTGTAAAAATAGAAACTAAAGGAAATGTTTTAGGAAGTGGAAATAAAAACCTTGGTGCATCATGAGGTAAATATTTACAACATCTAGTAATAAGAATTAAACTCCCTAAAGAGTATATCCTTACTAATTTCAACCATATTTTAAAAGGAAAAATGGTTCTTACACCAATTCTAACTAGAGCATCCATATTAGGACCTCATCCCTTAGTGAAACCAAAAACAACCATTATAGAATCCTCTTCTAAGAATCATATACCAATATAAATGGATCTTCCCATATTAATAATGCCAATATATAATCCCTTAAATCCTTATTACCTTTAGATTCTTAGTATATTGTCTTATTCTAAACATAAAGTACCCTCTTTGGGAAATATTCAAATAATCGATGCAAAGAATCAAGACACAAAAACAAATGCAACCTCCATGCCAATGCCTTGAAAGGTTCAAAAACCTAACCAAGATCCATTATGTGGGTCTTACTCCAATATTATCAATCAAATACTTTAGACCTCCCTTATCACACTACCACCTATAAAACTTGTTAACCCCCATATTTAAAAATTGGCATGGTATCGGGAAAGGAGGAAATGTGCTTACCATCAAATAGCAGGACATGATACCAAAAGTTGTAACATGATAAAACCTATAGTCTAAAATTTATTAGAAGAGGATGATCTTTTACAAGAACAATTTGGTCGTGATTATCCTCATAATAAAATTACTAGATTCACCACCACTTTTAGAACTAGTACATTACCAAGAGGGTCAAAATGAGCTTCAAAGGAAAATAGGACCTCTGATGAAATTCAATATCAACCCCTTTTAAACCCTCTAGACTCAAATGATTCTAAAAACATGGCAACCCCACCATTATTTCAGATATATGACATACATATAACCACATGATCTCATAAATAGGGTCATAAAACCCAAAATCCTAACAAAGCTAGGGAGAATATCACAAAAGCACCTGCTTCTACCCTGGACAATCCTAAAATGCCTATCCCAAAACCTAAGGTTTATACTCTAGGGAAAGCACATAATAATAATTCCTTAGATTTGATATAGATATCAATTCTAAAATAACTCCATCAACTTCCCATCAATATGTCTTTATACAAACTTATCAAAAATTCTCCACAACATCACAAAGTTATGATAGAGGCCTTTCAAGCCACCTAAATACGATTATATGAACCTCAACATCTGTTGGATTTTATTGCATATTTACAGAAGTCATTGTCTATTACATTTCATGATTCTAAATTATCCCCATTACAACCTAAAGACTAGGATTCACCATTATTTATCAATTCTCATATTAATTAAAAATGAATCAAAATAGTTATGATTGATAATGGATCTAGTATAAATATTCTCTCCTCACATGCTTTTAGGTAACTCCAGTTACCTAAAACTATTGTAGCTCAATGTTCAATTGTCATATGAGTGTTTAATGATATTTTACCCCCACATTAGTTATAGTTGTCCTCCCCATCCAAGTAGGTGTACATACCCTCCCTAAGTTATTTTGCATAATAGAAGGGGAATTTCAATATAACATAATATTAATATGCCCTTGGATAAGTGGCATGCATTTCATTGCCTCCACTTTGCACTGATGTCTTCAATTTGAACATGAGGGTAAGATTCATGTTCTATTAGATCCACATTTATTTAAGATGTGAAACTTGACTTATCAGCCTAATAGTGTTTTAGTCCCCCTAAATAACTTGAGTCCATTATATTTAGGATAAATTTTTGCTATTTATACTATACCTTCATCCCATATCCCTGATGTAAACAGTTTTGACTTAGCTTTCCAATAACTCTTTGTAGAGTAGTATCAATTGTTAACTTTCAGCACTTTATCAACCCCTAAATAATATGGATTCCTTAACCAAAAATTTACTATCCAACCCAAACTAGGAGACATTATCCCATTAAAACCTCCTCACTTTCAAACACACTTAACCTATTGAAGAATAGACTAGTCCCCTTTAAACAGGTAAATTCAAATGCATGCCAAACCATTCATGTCTAACTTCTCCTTTCTTGAAAAACCACACTTCACACAAACCTATCTACAATGATGTTATTAAAAATGCTTTGTCTTGAGATGTTATTAAAAATTACCCCATGAGGTTATAATAAATGAACTGAGAAAACCATATGACAAACATGGCCTTAGTTTGAAGAGAATATTTAAGATAATGATGACCATGATTTGATCCCACATCCCCATGGATGTGGATGAAGAAACTACCTCATCCCAACTCCATTCCCCTATGGAAACCAATGACACCATTTCCATCCCACCTAAATTTTTTTATTAGCAATATTCTCTTAAAACTGCTAACTTATCAACACAGTGAGAAAACCATATCCCTTCACCTAGTCTTTCCTAACCTAATAGATGAAGATTATTTTTGGGTCGATGTAATGGAATTTCATAATGACAACCCCATTTTAAATTATTTAGGGGTAGGATATTCATATCTAAATAATATCATACCATCTAAATATCCTAGTATTTTAAATGAGGTCACAAATGATATTAACATAGGGATGCTTGAGCTCAAATGAATTATCAAAGTTAACCAATCCTTAGATTATAAAAAACACCAATATTTCATAGCATTCCTTCAAATAATATCTAAGATTTTACTTATTCTTACAGTGATATGCCCATAATTGACCCTGTTATAGTCGTTCATAACATCATTACCATTCTTAAAGCCAATCTAGTAAATCAAAAGCTTTGTAAGATGCATCCTCATGTAGTGATTCTTGTCAAATAAGAGTTGTAGTGGTTATTATCCATTAACTTTATCCAAACCATTTATTACCCCTAATGGGTATCTAATTTATTACCTATCATAAAGCCCATAAGCAGCCTATACTTTTGTATCAACTTTCATGACCTTAACCTTGCTGGTCCAAACTCTAATTTCTCCTTCCCAATATTGACTAGTTCATGGATTTCATTTTAGGACATAATATGTTGTCACTCATGGATGGATTTTATGGTTATAATAAAATCCTTATCACCCTAGAAGATCAGCATAAAACCTCTTTTATTAATCCATGGGGGGATTTTTGTTATAAGTTCATGCTTTTTGGTTTAAATAATGCAAGAATGACTTACCAGCATGCAATGACTTATGTTTTCCATGATTTAATTTAAAAAATCATTAAATATTATGTGGATGATATCCTTGTTAAATCTAGGTATCATACAGATCACTTATCTATACTTTAGAAAATCTTCATTTGTTTGATCCAATATTAGGTTCATCTTAACCCCAAAAAGTTTGTCTTTAAAGTTTTATCAAGTAAGATTTTGGGTTTTATCATTTCCCTTTAGGGAATCAAGGTTGATATTGCTAATATTAAATCTAGTATCAATATACCACTCCCTTCCAACCTCAGGTACCTTCATAATTTGTAATGGAAACTGTAGTTTATTTATCACTTTATCTCATAATTATCTTATTGATGTTAACTCTTCCATCACCTTATTAAGAAAAACACCTAGTTTGTGTGGGATTTAAATTATAAAGTAGAATTCGATACTATTAAGAATTATCACTTATATCCCTTGTCCTTATTCTTCCAAAGGACTATAAGCTTTTTTACTTGTATATCTCAGCCATAGATCATGCCTTAGGTTCCATGCTTACTCATCAAGATGAGCAACATAGAGAATAAGCAGTTTATTATATAAGTCATACTATGGTTGAGTATGAGAATCATTACACGCATGTTGAAATAATATGTTTGGACTTAGTATTCATATATTCTAAGCTTGCCATTATTTTCTTAATTATAAGACCTATGTGATTACCAATACCGATCCTCTTAATTTCATGCATTCAAAACCCTATCAAAATATATGAATGGTGAGATGGTTGATGTTGTTCATTGAGTTTGATCTCAAGTTAACCAAAAATAAATTAAAGGGAATATCATGGCTGATTAATTTTATGAAGCACCCCTTGCTGATAATCTACTATCTAGCTATGAATTCCCTAATGAATCTATAGCTTCCACATCCCAATAAGAGCTCAAATATCAGATGACATTGTTCTTTGATGGATCTATATGTGAATGAGGAGGGTGAGTAGGGATTATTATAATACCACATGAAGGAATTCCCATAACCCTATATTTTAAGCTTGATTTTGACTATACTAATAATATAGCCAATTATGAAGCCCTAATTATAGGTATCCAGACAACTTTAAATATAGGTGTTAAATCACTTCGCATTTTTGGGGATTCCCAACTATTAGTCAATTATATAATTGACATATATCAATATAAAAATACCATCCTCTAGAGGTATAAGATGTTATAAAATTAGTTTCTATCCACCCTTAACCTTTATGTTATCCATACCTCTCCTCGATCAACCAACAAGTTTGTTGATACTATGGCTTCCTTGGCCTCTTTTATCCCATATTCCTCCCAAAAGTCTAAATTTCTTGTCCTTATTCATAGGTTCAATCAATGTTATACAAAAACTAATCTTCATTATATCCATATTATAGAATAAAACCATTTAGATCTATGGTATACATAGATATTTGATTATTTGTCTAAAGGTATCATTTCCTTAGATTTATCCAAAAATGTTAAGCATGATTTTTAGTAGAAAAATTTGTGGTATGTAATATTATGGGGTGAAATTTATAAGTGAGGGTTTGATGGTAATCTCCTTTATTCTCAAAATTTTTGAATCAAGTCTCATGATCAAATAAATTCATGATAGAATCTGTGCTAGCCATTTCAGTGGTTTAACCATCACCAAAAAAATTATATGATTAGGATACCATTGGCCCACTATGAATCGAGACTATTGTGAGTATGTTAGAAAATGTGTAAATTGTCAACAACATGCCAAATTATCCCATATCCCTATTCATGTATTATAATTATCCAAGAAATTTTGGCCTTTTTCCTAATGGGTTTTAAACCTTATAAGTCAGATTAATCCTAAATCTTCCCAGTGGCATAGCTTTATCACTAATACTACCGAGTATTTCACTAAATGGGTGGAAACCATTCCCCTTATTCAACCAAGGTAGATAAGATTAATTATTTCATTAATCATCACATAATATGTCATTTTGGTGTCCTACATAAAATCATTACAAATAATGGGAAATATTTTGAAAATAAGCAATTCCAAAACTTTTGTGATTCCTTTGGCATTAAGTTGATCTTTTTTTTACCTTATTATCCATAATCCAATGGATAAGCTGAAGCATCAACCAAAACCCTCGTCAATATTTTAACCAAAATAGTAAATGAAGCTAAAAAAGATTTGCATATTTGTGTACCTTTTGATTTGTGGGATTATTTAACTAGTATTCAAACACCTACAAGGGATACCCATTTTTATTTTTTCTAAGGTACCAAAACAATTTTCCCCCTCAAAGTCTAAATTCATTCCCTTTGAATCTTTCTTTAGGATATCTTCTAAAGAGGATTATAGTCAAGACCAATGAACATAGATGTAAATTGTATATGAGTATCGAGTCATAGCCCTTGATCACCTTCATGTATATCAAGAAAAAATAAAATGTACATATAATCAACATTTAAAGGAATAAGAATTTAATATTGGTGACCTTGTCCTTAAATAAAATCAACATGTTAAAAATATGGAAAGAATTAAATGAGGAAATCTTGCTCTTAATTGGCTTGGACCCTATATTATCACTCATAGATATGGATCTGGGGCATATCATTTGGCCTCCCTTGATGGAAAACTAGAATGCGAGCCTCTTAATTCTTTGCATCTACATCCTTTATACTATTAATAATCCTATTACAAACTTTAGTCATCATAAGTTATCCTAAAATCTTATTCCTATCCCTAAACATACCCCATAATGATTGAGAATCATGTGGATTTTTGGTAGTATACCCATTTTATACTTAAATATGGACACCCCAAATCTATTCCTAGCATGTTCTCATGAGTTAGATATGCTTAAAATAGAGCAGAGTCCCAAATCATTATTTCCTAAAAATCCTACACCATAAAAACTTATTTGAAAGGAATAGTACATGGCCTTGTTCCATGGCTTATGAAAACACCCTAGGTTGCCTCAAGTCTAATCCATGACAAAAAGGTTAATTTGGGATATCAAAATCAAGAAAAGATTAAAGTGACAGATTGATCCCTTAAAGGATAATTATTATCAAAATAAAGAAAAATGCAAAGTTGTAGACTGATCCCTCAAAGGACAGTCATTGGTACATATATCTAAACATGTAGACCACTCCCTTGAAGGATGTCTATGTTCATATGATTTAGGAATCTTCCCAGATTGATCAGTTTCCTATTAAAATAAATTCATGTAAAAATATATTAAATCAAAATTATATCCCATGAAAGCTTCTTGCATTTATCAGCTTTCATTAAATTATAGACTTCGCACATTGATCAGTCTACATATATCCAAGGATTAGCTTAAGGTTAAACATCTCAAAAACATAAAATAATATGTGTATTCCCATAAAATTAAGTGTTCCCCCATTCCTACATAAAAATACCCTTTTTAAAACCAAGGATTTATGAACTTAGTTGATAAGATATTGTTAAGTATTTTCATTAACATTAGATAAAAGGGTGTATATGCAAAATAAATAAGAAGTCTAGATTTGGTTAGGGTCCAAGCCAATTATGAGTCATGCATCCTTGATCAGTTAATACAAAAACCATTTTATCATAAATTTCAAACATTTAAATTCATGTCAAATTATAACATAATCCATAAATTAACCATGATTTAAAATCCCATCCATATAATCTAATGAGTATAATCAAAAGAAAAAATCCATATAAACACCATCCATGTAATATAACATCCATATCAAAATGCATCATAAATCCATAATACATCATAAATCCATTGAAACACATACACTCCCCATGCTAGATATAATAATTTGTTCCCTTTGTGGAGTCCAACCCTACATGCCTATGTGGTTGGCATATCTAAGAACCTATGGTAACCAAAATATAAAAAAATTCTCATAATATAAAATCTATACTATCACATTATTCTACCTATCCATGATTACAGTACCTAGAGGACCCATCATCATACCTTGTCCTCCTTTTCCTAGGGTTGATCTTGATACTACTCCACTTATAGTCCCTACTAGTACTCAGAGCCTCTCATGTTAATCATGATACCTATCCCATACTTGACATGCCTCATCATAAATATATTTTAATGCATCATAGTGCACCTATATCTCTATCAACATCACCTATAACTAGTCCCACTGAAAAATAACTCCAAAATACTATGCCTAGGCCACATCCCTCTCTTCCATCATCTTCATCCCCCTCCCCATATCCTTTTATGGCCTTTATATCTACCATATCCACATTCCCCACGTCCCACCTCTATCTCAACACCCTCTCCTCTCCCCCTTCATGTTATTCCATCCACCATAATAAATATGCCTCTATCACTCTAGCATCATCCACACCCATTCCCTATGTCTCCTCTTTGGCCAATAGAATGAACTCTATAACCTATGGCTTGGCTAGCTCCCCCTCTGAGTCATCCCTCCTATATACCTAGGGTGCCTTATAAATATCCTAACTCAGACCAAACTATCACTACACATGCCCAAATTAAAATAGATCTAAATGCTTTGGGTGTCACCCCCACAACCACCTCACTCATTATCTTTCCATCATCTCTATCTCCATCCCTGGATATGTTGGAAACCTAACATATGGCCTCTATATCACCTCATCTTCCTCTAGCTCCTCTAACACATGTTTATAATAACCTAAATCTCAAACTCTCTCATATCCATATGGATGGGAAAAGTCATCCCTCCATCAAAAAAACCAACACTACAGGAAAAATGGTGTCATCCCATCTATAGTAGCCCTGGTGGTTGCACTACTCAGATGTGCTCATATTCCCAAAACTATAAAACATATGTGACATCCATTCCCTAACACCATTGTGTCCTTTATCCCATATCTCTTTATATATCTATGTCAATAATGTCAAAGCCCATGTAAATACTATTTGATGCTCCCACATGTCTATGAGAACACCTATAAATCTACATGAGAACCTCCCTCCACTAGAATTAGACAATGTATATCAGGACATGGACATCACCATCATATTAATAACTCATCCCCTATCTCAATCTTAATCATATAGAACATTGAAATTGAATCCTCATGATATCAACCCAATATTCATAGCATCATCCCTATACAACCATGTAAATGTTGATGCCCATCCACTATCATCTAATAGGGTGATCTCTACTCCCTATAATAATATTATTAATATCCTATATATATCCTCCATAGCCATTATCATTCATCTTGTCGATAGATAAAAGGTCCCTAAATCTAGATCTCATTGCTCTAGCATTGTCACTATTAGACTCTAGTCTTGGTGTGTAGACATCCATTTCTAGCCATAAAAGGCTTCTAACTAGACTTCAGATTGATTGCTACCAAACATTGAAAATTAATCCTAAATCATTGAATGTCCCATATTTAGTCATTCATCATTTATCAAAGCTTACAAACATGATGAGGTATCCCTATTTAGGATAGTAACCTATATGCAACAATAACCTCTCATAGATTCACCCCCAATCACCTTGTGACATAACAAATGTCAACTTGGCCTATGGACCCATTGAGTGGGGAACTTAATAAAATATTAAAAGAGCGAAAATAATAATCAAAATCAATCAATTAATTAATAATATTAAATTTTTAGTTGAATTATATATTTACAATTAATGAATATCTAAAAATGGAAATTCTAAAAAACAAAATATCAAGCCTTTTATTATTAACTTTATGACTTGTCAAAAAATCTCAAAATATTTAATTTTATAACTATGAATAGTAACTAAAAATCATAATTGCATGAAAACTTTTAACTCAACTAGATTTAGTCTCAACTCAACCTTAACTCACCTTGGGTGAGAGTTAATTCTAGAGGCTATAAATATAAGGCCATACTAATTTATGTTTAAACTATCTTGGTGTAATGTTATAATACACAAATATATGCAAATAATCATTGCATGTAATATTACCATGCTAAATTCATGAGCCAAGCAACCAAACCAAGGTTCCAAGGAAAGGTGAAGCCAAGAAAGCTCCATTGATGAAGATTTTTTGATGCACAAGCTAAGCAAGCCATTTATACAAGCCATTTGGAATTCCAAAGAAGGTAAAATAAGGTTTTATTTTATGTTTTAGTTGTGTTTCATATGCATGCTTATTACCTATGCTCTCTCTAGTGTCTAGGCTAGAGGTGTTAGTGTTTAGTGTGTTTATTTAGATTTGATATTATCTTACTAACATAATACTAATCTCTCCTCTTAGATTACATGTTCACATAATGACATACCTAGTGAGACTTGATTGTTCACCCCACATCTTCATTTTCTTCCCTCAATTCTTCTCTTCCCTTTTCTTTCAAAAACAAAACAAAAAAATGGTTGTTAAAATAGTTTTCATTTTAAATCCGTTTATAAGTTTTTTCTTATTTTTTGATAGGATGTTCTTACTAATTTTATAATAATTATCTCAAAATTTATTTGAAATCTGATTTTTAGTTTAGAGGTTATAACTCTTTTAGTAACTATCTATTTTTTAATAAATGTTCGTTAAAACAATCATATTTTTCAATCTAAAAACTATTTGTTGCTGAAGTTTTTATAGGTGATGTGAATTTGTGTTATCTACATTTGTATAAATTTCATCAAAATTTGAATTATATTTTTTTTAGATATCAATATTTTGCTATCCCTTTCATTTACTAATTTTTATTTTAGTTGTATTGCAAGTTTTTTTGTATATATTCTAACTTGCAAATATTTGGGAGCTTTCTAATATTTTGATTTTTCAATATTGCACAAAAATAAACAAACATATACATACATACATACATACATACATACATACACACACACATACATACATACATATAACCCCTTAACAATTTTAATAAGACCCATAGTCGAAGAAAGGATGATTTTAAACACTATAAATTTACAAAACTCATATTTAATTTGGTGTTTTAAAAATCTTTTGATTAAGTCATTTTTATCTTTTAAATTTTTCACACAATGCCAAGGGGATAAATTTCATGACATATTTAATTTGGTACTATAAAAATGAACTCTCACCTTAGTTAAATACTCATAAGAGTTTTCATTTTTATGTTTGTTGATCGAGTGTTTGTTTGAAAAACCAAGTGTCACATGTATGCTCTCCCCCATCCCCTTTAAGGAACTTGGGTGATAAAAAAAACTCACTCTTTGCATTTTTTTCTTTGGTCCAAAAAATTATAAGGAAAGTCACTAAATACCTCCCTAAAATTTGAGTGATTTGGGTAACCCCAAAATGACCCTAAAGCCCTTCTACTTTATTTATTTTCATGCATTTTGACTTGTGGGTAGGAGGTCACTTCTCCCTCACAAGCTTTTTAGGCATGTGTTGACCTAAGAATTCATCTCCTAGGATCATATAAACCCTACTCCATATTAGTGTATATAAATTTAGGGTGACACTATAGGATGCTTGTTTGAGTGATTAAACAATCTCTATTAGTCGTATTCATCCTCAAACCATAGGGGTAACTTGGACATCACATTACATTGAGCAATTAATGAATGTAGTGGTTTTGAAAAGGATAAGTCCTTTTAAAAACAAACCAATTAACATAGATCTAAATAACATGATTGCATATGTAATGTTAACCACACTTGGGATCATCTAGATGTGCAAAACCTATAGTTTTAGATAACCTAACTTATCACAAATATATTTTTGATGCTAGACGAGTAGTCTGAAGTTCCATGTCACCATATAAACTCTTGAGAGAAGAGGGGACCTAAAAACCCTAATTTTCATATGCTTTTAATTTTTGGATTAACAATTTAAAATCCTCTCAAGAGAAATTATATAGACCTAATTCAATAATATAACACAACCTTTTCAATTTTAGGATTTAAGATGTTACATTTAGGTGTTTTTGTCATTTTATCCATTTACTTACATGGCCTTGAGTCATAACTATTTGTTTATCATAACATGTCATAATGAGTATTGTTATACATCACTCCTTTATTTAAAGAGGTGTTATGTCATCCAATTGACACCACACCTTGCCTTAGTCATTGTCAAACTTTTATGTGTGTATTACATGATTGAAAATGGTGTTTTTATGTTTCCCATTCACTTCAAAGTATTGTGACTTAAAGATATTTAAAAAAAACCATTTTGCATATATTTAGAGCATGATAACATCATTACACTACTCAAATATTTTCAAAGACTTGTTACCTTATGTAAAAAAATTTGAAACCAAACCACATGTTCCTTTTTGGATCTATGCCTAGTATTGTCATGTTGTTCATTCTTGTTTATCTTGTTGTCTATTTTTGAGAAGCCTAATCTTATAATTCAAGTTCAAAATTAGACTTGATAAGTTTATATTCAAACATTGATTGGTTTTATACCTATGCCTTATGTAATTTTGTATTAGGTATTTACCCTTCACTTTTGGGTTGTGTGACTTAGGTTAATTCCTTTCTCAATTTAAAGATCGTCTTTATACCTACATTTGGGGAATTCATCTATCTTCCATATGCCAAATGATGATTTTTATGTTTAAATTTTGAATTCCTAGTTTATGCCAAAGTGTTTCAAAAAATTTAGATTAAATATCTTTCCTTTTAAACCTTGTTTTGTTTAAAGTCTAGCTTTTATGCATTTTCCAAAAGACCTAGCAATACCTGTTTTGAACCTAGATTTTGTGCCTTATTTTCCAAAAGACCTAGAAACCTTTGTTTATTTAGACCTAGTTTAGACTTATTTGGAGCACTTTATACCTAAGTTTGGAATTTTATTTTTGTTTCATCGAATTGACCCTTTTGTGTAAGACATTTGATGTTAGATTATTTTGTACCAAGTTTTAGCACTGACCATTTCGGAGATACACCTCCATCCTTAGACTAAGTTAGACTAAGTTTAGACCATTTATCCTTTGGACCATGTTTTCAAATTTTTTACAAATTTAGGCCTTTTTTAGAATTTTTCATCCTTGATTTGTATATGTCTTGTTACACTTGTACTAAATCCATGTATTATCTAGGTTATGATAATGTTTTCACACAAGATGATTTTGTTCAAAACCCCTATGATGATGATGTAGTTTGTGAGATAGATCCTTATCCTCCTTATAATACTTAATCTAGAGAATAAATCTAATATACTCAAGCACAATATTTGTTGATACCTTATTTGGGTTGATTAACATACCAAGTTATCCCTTTTAATGTTAATGTTACCAGATCCCCTACCTATATCATTAACCCTCCTTTAGCTTGTGCGAGTAACCAAGTTTCACAATGTCTAAGGATTACCATTCCAAGACCTCATTTTTTAGATTGTGTGAGCAACCAAGATTTATAATTCCAAACCATTACCATTATAGGACCCCATCCTTTATATCATGATAGCAACCATGCTTCATAATTCCATACCCTTACCATTCTTGGACCTTGTCCTTTGGCTCACGATACAAATGAAGCTTCATAATGTGTTACCATTACCATTCTAGGAACTCATCCTTTGTATTTTGATATAAACCAAGATTTGAAACACCCTACCATTACCATATTAGACCCTCATCTTTGGACTCATGCAAGCAACCAAGGTTCACAAAACCCTACCATTACCATTTAAAGACCTTGTCCTTTGGCTTATGCAAGCAACCAAGCTTATTAATGCCCTACCATTACCCTTCCAACACCTCATCCTTTGGATTATAAAATAAAATAATATTTACAACACCATACCTTTACCATTCTAGGCCCTTCCAAGTATGGTAGCTCATTATCCCAAGAAGGTTGTGCAATTACAACTAGATAGGTCAAAAGTACTATCCTAGATCAATAACTAGTCTTTGTTAAGCACATATTAGATGAGCCTATTTATAAATATATTTTTATTCAACCACTAAACATTCTTCATTCATTTCCAACCATCCCCACTTTATAAAATGATGCCAATCTTCCATCCACAACAGAGCCAATCAATACCTATCTAATAGAGACAATCATTTGAAGACCAAGATGTGTTCAAAAATAGTATTTTACAACTACTTATAATCCAAGGCCAAGAGAACCAACCAATCCATGATGTTTTTGTTGAAACACCTATTTGTGACAAGTTAACCTGTGATGAATCACCTTTTGATCCTTCAACCATTATCAAGGAGTATCACTATTAAAAACTAGTCTTTACTGAGACACTTTTTAATGATTATAACCACCTTCAAGAAAATCATTATCTTGACCATTATCTTTTTTTTAAAGAGCCTCCCTTTGATAAGCCAGTCTCTATGGAGTTATCTGTTGACATTTTTTCCATCATTGAGGAGTCTCACTATGACAATGTAGTCTCCCTGTAATCCTTCTTAGCTGAGCCTATATTTAAAGAGCCCATTATGTCATCATAGGTCATTACTTGTCCAATACCAAACATTCAATAAGACATCATTGTAGCAACATCCATAGTTAAAGAAGAATTAGGATTAAAGTTAGGTTTTATTATTTAATCGATAACAAATTTAGCATTAGAAATAGACTCAATATTAGTCTCAACATTAGATTAAGATTCCCTTGAGTTAGAATTAGCTTCATAATCAAAATATGTTCATGGTTGTTACAATATTGGTTACACATGCCTTACAAATCAATTTGAATATTTTTTTTATCCTTTTATAGTTTTTGAGGATTATTACTTCAATGTCAACATAAGTTCTCATAGTATTTTCTATGATGATTATGTTACCTCTTTCCATTCCACATGCCATCAAAAACAACCAAACTAGCCATTATATTAACCTTCCACCTCCCAAAAGTGTCGATTGGGACTGATAGAATCACACCTTTTTGAACTACATCCATGGTGAAATTTCAATTGAATAATTTCATCATAACCAAGACCACATTCATGTAGAAGAAAAACAATATCCTAGTGAAACCTTTTTGGAGGTGCTAGGAGATAGTTAAATTCCAAACTCAACATCATCTAGTGAAACATTTTCTAAGGTGCTAGAAGATAATCAAAGTCAAAAGTCAATGTTCCTTAGTGAAAAATTATCAAAGGTGTTATGGGATAATCGAGATAATTTATTGGTGAAAACCTCATCGAGGTACCAATAGCTAAGCATAATAATTCTTCATTACTTGATAAAGACATTATTAAAGATAACATCAATATAACTTCCAATTTACAACATAATCAGATGGTATCTACTTTTTGGCCCAAATAAAAGAAAAATATGATGGTCCTATCAAGAGCATATTTATAAATATTCAACCCCACCACAACCAAAATTATGTCAAATATAGAATTAGCAACATTGTGTGTGCCTAAAAATCTTGATCTGTACTTATTTCCCAACCATTATAAATTCTATTATTGTCCATCTCTCCATTACCAAGTTAGACCTATCATCCAATATTTATCTATGTTTACCATCCCTAGATTCACTTTCCTTTATAAAGGATATGAATATATATATATATGAATATTGGAGGAAATGGATTCAAAGACTAATGAAAATCACAAAAACATTATTGGAGTCCAAATCTATAATAGATTCTTCACAGAGCATCTATTCAAAAGAGGTATGGGCTAGAAATTTCCATGATTGATTATTCTAATTATATCATATGTTGATCAGAATCCACATCATCAATAATAACATAATCATATCTTTGCCTTTCCATTTACCTTACCATTTTCATTTTCCATTCACCTTGTCTTTCCCTTATCATTGTTTCATACCCTACCATTTACCTTATCACTTGGGAACAACCCTATTACCATTATATCAAATCTACCTCCTATCATCTTATTTATGTCATTTTAGACACTAAAAAACTACACACAATGGTTCTAGACATTGAACTAACCCCTAAACCACCTTAGGACCCCCTAAGGACTATCCCACAACCTTTCAATTGCAAACTTAAGTCATAATTGACTAGCTTTGACCAACTTAACTTTTGACCTTTCGATCGTCAATGGTCACGCTAACTACTAAAGATTAGGCCTAACTACTAATGGTTAGGTTTTAACCTCCTAAATAGTTAAAATCCATCTCAACTATAAATTTCTTTTTTAGTTTTACCTATCTATTCCATGTGTGGGATTAATGCATGTTGACATTAAAAATAGACATCTTATTGAACCTATTATTGAAATAATTGTTTCACCTCTCCTTTTTTCCTATAAAAAGAGAGGAGGAGCTGAAAAGTATCCATCATCAATCCACACCCAATAATTATCAGTTATTCTTACATTAAATATTTTTTCATGTATTCTCCTAGCGAACCAGCAACTAGGCTAGAGATCTGAAGCATCACTACTCATCAATCAAAAACCAAGTATCATTAATTTGCCAAAACTACTGTAGAATCCATCAACTATTTCTCATCCCCACACTCAACCCTTCTCTAGATCATTAAGCTAAGTATTTATTTTTAAAAATTAGTTTAATTTGTTTCCATTTCATAACCAACCTAACCCAAACCTGCCTTCTAGAATTTCATTCTGTAGCCTCATCAACCAACTTCTTAAACCAACACAAAATCCATAACAACTATCGATAGTCACCTTGACCATAGATGGTCTATCCATAACTATTAATGGTTTCCACTTGCCAATGATCACCCATTCCACTGATGGTCACTGTGTGATAAATAAATAGTAATATATTTTCACCCATCAAACCTTAACCAAATCCCACTTTCTACCTCTCTGCTTGATCATGGAGCATCACCCCATTTTTTGAACCATACCTAAATCATTTAGAATTAATATCAATCTATTTATTACTATAATTATCCAAATTTACCTATTCATTTATCAAGCACTTCTTGTATTATATTTTAGTACCTTTTTTTATTTATGCAAGCAATTTATCTTTCATTTTCAGAACTTGATTGTTTAAAAGTGTGGATTGATAACCTCTAAAGAAGATTATGCTTCTTAGATCTTGTTTACAAGGAAGTCCACCCTAATATCTAACTAATCAAACATTTATTTAGTCCTTTATTATATGTAGGACATTCCTCCCTAGTCAAAGTGAAGTATCTACAATCGTTTGGGTCAATGTGTGCACAACATAACAGGTTTTTATACCACACCCTTCTTGAGTTTCTTCTCTATTTCTTCCAAGGAATATAAATGAACTTTTATTTAAATATATTATCACACCTAGTGGGACCCTTGAGTCTTTTCTTGGGATCATATTTGCATTTAGGTGTTTTTTCCTCTTATTTTTATTCATACAACAAAATCAAAACTTCATTTTGGGCTTAAAATTGACTACATAAATTTTTCTCTTGATTATTTTATCTCACATAGCTTAATTAATCAAGTGAACTAATCATAAATTCACTCTTATCACACACACAATACCAAACCAATTACACTTAATCAAGCATAAAAACATTGGCATAAGGCCTGCTTGGGATTTTATCACCTAGCAGTTACTTTTCCTAACTATCCTACTTAGATTTCATCACCAAAGGGATAACCAACTTAGTTCATTAGCTGAGTATAATATCTAACAATCAATATATCTTGGATAATTACCTGCCACTCTTATCACTATAGTGTATGAAGTGAGGGGGTAGGCCCCAATATTCAAAACATGTACTAATTTCCAATACAAATCCCTTTGAGAGACTAAACACAACCTAAAACCAACCATAGACTTCTTTTCTAATACCCTCTCTATAATCCAAGTTGAATCACATAATTCTTAAAGCTTAAAGCATAAGCCATAAGAGAAACTAAAAATAACCTTAGGATTTAACATTTTTTAGTGTGTGTATCATTTCCTTGAATTTTTATTATCTTCTCTTTTTTTGAGTTGTGAGATTAATTGTATCTTCTTCTTTCTGTTATTTTCATGGCTTTAACTAGGTAACAACTAAGAAACTAGGCAAAATAGAATCCACCTCCTAATCCTCCATTTTCCTCTTTTCCCTCATCCATTGAGTACATCTCAGATGTAGAGAGTTCTCCCCATCCCTATGAAAGTCCTACCATTCTTCAAATGATTACCCAAGGTGATGTAGATTTTACCACCTTCTAGATAACAACCCCATATCCCTTTAGCATTACCTTAACATCATATCTCAATGTACCCCTACTTTGGTTCTTCCTATTAAACCACCATATGGCATGCCCTCCCACCTTATGGGTGACACTTTTATTTCCACCATCTCCACCCAACCTTTAATATCCCAAGCATCTTCCTCTACGAATAACCCCACTGATACCACCATCCAAAACCAACCCACTCAACCAAGTAACACCCAAGCACATTTTTTCCCAACTAATAACCCTCTTATTATAGGAACAACCCAACCATTGGGTACTAGTACTTACCTTACCATAAGATTACCCTATACTAATATCACCACCATTCTTCTTGTTCCCAATCCACCTACCTCCACTCCATTCCAGAGTTTGGTGGTTCCCACACCTTTTACCCTTCCACCCATCAATACCAAAGTTACCACCTACCCTCTATCTACTAACCCAAATATACCTCATACCTAACTTACATTAAGCTCTTAATAGGTGCCCATTGCACCAAACTTAAGCTACATCCCTAACCCATAAAGCTATATACCTCTACATTCCACCCAACCACCTATCTCCATGTGTTCATATGTAGCATCATCTTAATCACCCATATCCACATACAAATATGTGGTATCCTCTCAACACCCCATCATTTATCCATATGTTACACCCACCCAAATCCAACATAATTTACCCTACAACTATGGGAGTACACAACCACAAATGGACCTTATCAAAATACTAATGGATAAAATGACTAATTTGGAGTCATCCATTTCTCGATCTCATAATATTTTGTCATATGACCAAATATGTAATGACCCAATTCACCCATCCATCCCTATTCGACCCTATCCTCCTTAGTGGTAACTTCCCAAATTTTCTAAATTTCAAAAGAAGATCCTCAATAGCACCTAAGATCATTTAGACACTCATTCTATTTTATTGCATATGATGATGCTCTCCTTATTCATACCTTCCCCATGTATCTATCTAGTCTAGTAATAGATTGGTATAGTGTTATAACAAAGCACTCTTTATTTTATTTCACCCAGCTAGCTCAAACTTTCTTAAACAACTTTTCTATAAACATCTCCAAGAAGGTTTGCATCACCAATCTCTACACCATTTGGTAATTTGATGATGAGTCCATAGCTGACTTTTTAGCCCATTAGAGAAGCTTGATAAATCAACTCTCTTTATATTTGACCCAACCTAAGCTAATTAAACTCTTTACACAGGCTTGTGCCAAACACATTTCTTCTACCTTATGAGTTCAAAGCTTCAGGACCTTTGATGAGGGTTTTGTTGTCCCCCAAAAATATCACTCATTTTTGGGACAACATTTGAACTATTTTGGTCCTACAGACCAAAATTTTCTCTTCCCTTTTTGAAATTTGTCCTAGGCATTCAAATTCCTCATTTTTCAAGCTTCTCAAGAATCTACGGACTCTGAGGGAAGAAAATCTACAGACTCTGCAGGTAGGTTCATTTATATAGGTTTAAAGTCTTCTATAGGCGGGTTCAATCAAAATAATTAGTTTCCAACACTTAGTCATTTTTAGGATTGGTTCAATGACCAGGTTCAACCAAAAATGTCCATCGACAAACATCTAAGCAAGGATCTAACCATTAAACCATTGAACCGTTGAACCTTGAACCATTTGGTTTAATGAGTTCAACAAGTTCAAAGGTTCAACATCATTAGCAAGAGTTAAGTGCTTCATCAAGGTTC
The DNA here is from genome assembly GCA_037957365.1 of Torreya grandis. Taxonomy (NCBI): domain Eukaryota; kingdom Viridiplantae; phylum Streptophyta; class Pinopsida; order Cupressales; family Taxaceae; genus Torreya; species Torreya grandis. Next base: position 4,213,231 of record JARHVA010000239.1, on the reverse strand, counting down.
AAATTTCAGCTACTTCAAGGTTTAATGGCTTCAAAACACTTATAAAAAAGAAGAAGGCTTGAACCATTGAACCACTTTGGTTCAAAGGTTCAACGGGTTCAAGGTTCAACACATTTGGTTCAATGAAGGAATTTCCAAAGGACTTAGCCAAATCAAAGTGAATGAACCATTGAACCATTGAACCAAAGCTTGGTCCAATGGTTGGTTTAATGCTTTGGTTTAATCAAAAGGTTCACTCAATCAGTTCATCAAATGGTTCATCTGCTCAGTTCATCAAATGGTTCATCCACTTGGTTCAAAGCTTGGTTCATTAGCTTAGTTCAATGGCTTGGTTCAATCAAAGGGATCATCATCTTGGTTCAAAGTTTGGTTCAAAGCATGGTTCAAAGATTGGTTCAATGGTTGCTTCAAAGGAGCGGTTTAAAGCAAAAGTTCAAAAGAGCCTCCCGAAGGACAAATGCCCTTATGGAGGGCACTTGGTTGACAAAAACACCCTTCAGAAGGGTTATTTTCAAGGAAATAGTTAAGGTAAATTCTTTCAAAAAAAAATTTAAGGTAGACAAAGGCATAATTCCTTTAGACTTTTTGTCTGAAGAAATTCAAGAAAGAAGCTGCAGGCAGAAAGCTCGAAGAAATTTCAAAAGAGACAAATCAATCAAAAAATTTCTGTGGACTTTTTATCCACGAGAAGTTATTCACAGACTTTTTTTCCATGGGAAAATGCCCGTGGAGAAAGCCCAGGGAAAATGCCCATGGAGAAATCCCAAGGAAAATGTCTACAGACTTTTTGTCTATGGGAAAGTGTCCACGAAAAAAACCCATGAGAAAGCTCCATAGGACTGTCAAAGATAAAAGGCCACCAAAGGACCCCGAAGGGTAGGTGCCCTTGTGGGGGACTCTCAACTACCAACTTAAAGGACACTCCCCCAAAGCTGAAGGGTCACCTTCCCTTTAGGAGGATGCAAAACAAGAAAGATGAAGAAGGACCAAGGAGTGACGCGCCTGAAGACATCAAATTCAAGAACATTGAATGCATATTGACAGGTGCGTGAACATCAATTTCAAAGCTCATAAAATAGCTATTGATCCTTGTAATCTATAGACTCAAATGCATTCATAGGCTTTAAGACCAAGATCAGCAGGAAGCAATTAAAGAACAGAGTATCAAATTAAATCAAGGACCTGTTTCAATTAATTAGAAAAGGAGGAATGATGAAGAAGGATCAGATTGCCAGGTGGACATTGAAAGATGAAAAATTTCAATAGCATGACTTGTTTCTCTACATTGAGAAAAGCAAATGGGTAGATGCCCCTAAATTCTAGCCTATCTTCTTAACAAATTTCAATGCAACATGATGTGTTACTGTTCATGAGTCCTTCTTGAAGAGGCTATATAAGGGACTCTCTTTTATTGTAAATATATCTCTTTTTGATAATTAGAAATGAAACTCTACCCAAATTGAAAGGCATTACTGAGACTTTGAGCTTAGATTGTTGATCATATTTTGTTATTGGAATAAGAAATCAAGTGACTTTTCAAACTTTGTGCTGTAGTATCTTTGTTTTTGGGGAAACTATTCTTATGTCTTTTTCCTTAATATATTTTTTGTTCCTTTAATTTAACAAGCAGAATTAGTAAAAGTAGTCAGGAAGGTGTCCTGAAGTCAACTGTGGAGAGACTTTGTGCCCCCATAATTGCTTTTAGTGTGTTTTTTTTTTTCTATGTAAAGGACCTTGGGACGACTTTGTTCCCTCATTGTCCTTTGTATCTCACTCTTGGGAAATTCAGGTGGAGACTTTGTGCTACATCTCAATTTGTTGGTTAGTGAGTCCTTGGTTACATTTTACTTTTATTACCAGGATTATTTTTGTGGCTTTTTGAATTGTACTTATATTAGAAGAGGAGTGTTTTCTATCATTTCCCTTGAGTTTCTTCCTTTGATTTGCACGTATCATCTCTGAAGAAAGAGAGATGGATGATTTATCCTACCCTTGAGTATTATTTTTTGCTTATATATATATAGCATATCTATAGGGAACCTCCCCTTAATGAGAGGAGAGATTAGTCCCCTTTTGATGTGGTAAACCTACACATTTAGATGACCAATCTTCCTACTTTGGCTGATCAGACCTATTTTATTTATCAGTACACTGATCAACAAAATATTCAACCAATAGTTTTTGGTGACTCCACTGGGGATAACCCATTATCATTATAACCCTTATCCATTACAAACTCTGGCCACTCTATTACTTGTCTTACCCATTATCCATTTATAGCCTTACCATTCACCTCCACACTAACTGAGAAAGAGTGTGCAATTTAAAGCCTCAAGCTCCAAACTGAAGCAAGATCAATTCTTTTCCATTTTTGTTTCACAATCTAGTATATTTAAGGTATACAAGAAGCCAAAGGGCTAAAGGTATTGTTGACCCTATATTTGAGTTGGTATAGTAAAGTGATTTTAATCTATTTCTTTCACCATCTCATCTCCAATGAACCAAGAGCTTTCCTCCTACTAAAGTCAGATCTCCATTGCTAGACGAAGTATCCACTTATATTGTTGATAAAGCTTTGCCAATAATTACCCCTTTGAGATTTTCTATTCCTCCTTTTCATAATCCTATAATGGTAGTTCAAGGCCCCTAAGGTAATGCTTTTTGTCCTCTCAATCTTACTCCACCTCTACGTGAGCTTTCACGTAGTTCAAGGAAGAATTTCCCCAAATTCTATGGTGATGGGAAAGTTCATCCTGATGAACACATTGCAGCTTTCAGCATAGCTTGTGGAGTAATTGGAGTATAATTTGAAGATGTAGTAGTCAGGCTATTTGTAGAAACATTACAAGGTGTTGATGTAGATTGGTTTTATCATCTACAGGCTCAGTCAGTAACTGATTAGAATACCCTCAAAGATAAGTTTGAAGCCAGATTCAAACCTGTAGAAGATGCACATGCACTTTTAGCTCAACTTACACAGATGAAGAAAGAGCCTCATGAACCAATGAGAGTCTTCATAGCCAAATTTGACAAACTAAGGAATAGAATTAATGTAATTGCTCGACCTACAGCTGAGAATCTCAAATGCTTCTTCATTAATTCTTAGTTGCCTAAAGTCATTTTTCTTTTGAGACGTGTTGGTCAAATAGATCTTGCTATAGCTCAAATTTTGGCCACTGAGGTAGAAGATGATCTCATCTTAGTAGGGAAGATAAGAAGAGATCCAAATAGAAATAGATCTTCATCATCTTCTAAATATTCATCTATAGGAACCATTGATCCAATGGTGGAAATGTTGGCAAATGAAGTGTTAGCCTTGAAAAGACAAATGGCACAAGGAATGTCTTCTGCTCCTTCATACAGAGATATGCCAAGAAGGACATTTCCAAATCAATCATATCAAGGAAATGCTACCAGGAATCAAGGGCAACCAGATCATCTTCCTCCCTCACAAGGGAAACTTGCCCTTGAAGCTCCTCCAACCAACTCAACAGTTGGATATTTGGAAATAGATCATGCTTTCTCTTTCCAACTTGAGTTTGAGAAAGAAAATGATGCTGATCTCTTCACAGAGGATCAAGAAGAATTATTTGGTGACTCTCACATTAGTTTCTTAAACTACTAGGATGAACCTAGAAGCAAAAGAGAAGCTATTGATGGATCATATGCAGTGTTTAATAGGTCCAAGAACCAATCATTCAAACAATCTGACAAAGGGAAGACAGAGGAGCAACCTCAACCAACAATTACAATTGCTAAGCGTGGAACCACTCTGCCTTTTTTGTCAAAAGATTTGGTGATCACCCAAAATGTAAGTACATCAATTTCACCTTCACCTGCTAATTCAATTTCACAAACCAGCCCTCCTCCCATCCATCTTAAAACCCAAAAGGTTGAAATGCTTTCTTCTATTCCTAGTCCAATTCAGCCATTTGACATAATTGATCATGCCAAGAAAAACAAAATACAAATGTCTAAATTTGAATATTTTTAGTCCAATCATGATCAATTGGATAAGTTGGTCCAATGTGTCAAGAACTAAACCATCCCTGCAAGACAAGAGGTTAAGAAAATAATTCTTGATTTCCCAAAGAACATGCCCATTCCAAATAATTTTGTCATTACCCCTCCAGCTGCCCCTGGGAAAATAAAACCTTTCTATCTTTCCTTATTGATAAATGGTTATCAACTCAACAATTGCATCATTGATTTTAGGGCATCTAACAATGTCATGCCTGCTAAAGTAGCTGAGTCTTTAGGTCTCACACTGACCAAGACATTTGGGAGATGTTTCTCCATGGAGAATAAGCAAGTACCACTACTGGGGCAAATCAAAGATGCCCAATTTGCATTTGTAGCTTTTCCAAACAAGAGAATCAAGATGACTATCTTGGTGGCTGATGTCCTAGCATCCTATGGCATTTTTCTTGGATGAAATTTTTGTAAGGACGTGGGAGGAGAACTAAGCATGGACTTGTCTGAGGCAAGGATCCCTGTCCAAGGTGTAATGAAGAGATTGCTCCCTAAAAAGGAGGCAAAATACATGGTCACCCAAACATTAGCCCCTACAACACAAATTCTATTTGAGTCTTCAGGTAGGGGTAATTATTTCTTGACCATAGAGAATGTTCATGTTTCTATAGATGAAAGTTTTGTAGCTGACAATCCAGGAATTGATCCAAACAAGACTTCAAGATAATTGGTAGGGTGCAGTATAAATAAGGAAGGATCTTCCATCTCTAATGAAGAGAAATCTGATAGGAGATCAATTTTTGATGATGCTTGGATCCTAAAATCTAACGACAACAATTCGTCCACCAACGATGGAGTCAGGACTATGTTGATATCTCCTCAAGGAGATATTCTTCCTTCATGCAATTTGCAAGTCAACAACACCAACAACATAGATAGATGCAAATCTCTGTTACTCAGATTGAAGATTGCTCAAGATGAATAAGTCAAACTCCTTCACATCAAAGGAGACGCTAAGTTGATAATTTTGTCAGGAGTTTGATGTGGACAATCTAATCATGTGTTGGAATGAACTAGAAGAACAACCAATTATGGTAAGGGGCCATGCTATTACAAATCAAAATTAGGTAAAGGAACCCTTCGCCAAGAAAGCAAGGAGTTATAGCTTTCAAATTGAAGACCACATCCTGCCATGGGGCAAGAATAAGAAAGAGCCAAGAGGAAGATGCATAAAATTGGTTTCCTGGTGGAGAGTTCCATTCATCTGTCACCATTTTTGGGAGAAAAATGGTTTCCTACTAGTTTACCAAGATGGCACACTATTTTCACTATCTCTCAAGAAGCAGCATCTGAAATACTTTAATTTTTGAAGTATCAAATCATTTCATCTGTACATATGTATATTTGTATAGTTTTTAATTTTGTTTTGTTTTGTTTGTTTCCATTTTTGATGCCTTTCATTTCTAGGTAGCATGACTCCATGGCCCAATGGTACACATGAAGACACTAGAAATTATATATTCTACTCCCTTCAATTCATTTTACAATTGATAGAAGTTCCCCAACTAGAGCTAGCTATTGTCCCCCAAAAATATCACTCATTTTTGGGACAACATTTGAACTATTTTGGTCCTATAGGCCAAAATTGTCTCTTCCCTTTACAAAATATGTCCTAGGCATTCAAATTCCTCATTTTTCAAGCTTCTCAGGAATCTACGAACTCTGTAGGTAGGTTAATTTCTACAGGTTTAAAGGCTTCTTTAGGCAGGTTCAATCAAAAGAATCAATTTCCAACACTTAGTCATTTTTAGGATTGGTTCAATGACCAGGTTCAACCAAAAATGTCCATTGGCAAACATCTAAGCAAGGATCCAACCATTGAACCATTGAACCATTGAACCTTGAACCATTTTGGTTCAACAGGTTCAACAAGTTCAAAGGTTCAATGTCATTGGCAAGAGTTAAGCACTTCATCAAGGTTCAAAGTTCAACCACTTCAAGGTTCAATGACTTTAAAACACTTATCAAAAAGAAGAAGGCTTGAACCATTAAACCACTTTGGTTCAAAGGTTCAATGGGTTCAAGGTTCAACAGGTTCAACGCGTTTGGTTCAACGAAGGAATTTATAAAGGACTTAGCCAAATCAAAGGGAATGAACCATTGAACCATTGAATCAAAGCTTGGTTCAATGCTTTGGTTCAATCAAATAGTTCACTTAGTCGGTTCATCAAATGGTTCATTTGCTCAGTTCATTAAATGGTTCATTCACTTGGTTCAAAGCTTGGTTCATCGGCTTAGTTCAAAGCTTGGTTCAATAGCTTGGTTCAATCAAAGGGATCATCAGCTTGGTTCAAAGCTTGGTTCAAATCATGGTTCAAAGCTTGGTTCAATGGTTGGTTCAAAGGAGTAGTTCAAAGCAAAAGTTTAAAAGAGCCTCTCAAAGGACAAGTGCCCTTGCAGAGGGCACTTTGTCGACAAAAACACCCTTCAGAAGGGTCATTTTCAAGGAAACAATTAAGGTAAATTCTTTCAAAATTTTGTTTAAGGTAGACAAAAGCATAATTCCTTTAGACTTTTTATCTAAAGGAATTCCTTCAGACAAAAATTCTGAAGGAATTCAAGAAAGAAGCTGCAGGCAGAAAGCCCAAAGAAATTTCTAAAGAGACAAATCAATCAGAACAATTTTGTGGACATTTTATCTACGAGAAGTTGTTCACAAACTTTTTCTCCATGGGAAAATGCCCACGAAGAAAGCCCATAGAAAATGCCCATGGAAAATGTCTACAGACTTTTTGTCTGCGAGAAAGTGTCCATGAAAAAATTCCATGAGAAAGCTCCATAGGACTATCGAAGATAAAAGGCCGTCGAAGGACCCTGAAGGGTAGGTGCCCTTACGGGGGACTCTTGACTGCCAACTTAAAGGACACTCCCCCAAATCTTAAGGGTCACCTTCCCTTTGAGAGGATGCAAAATAAGAAAGCCAAAGAAGGACCAAGGGGTGATGCACCTGAAGACGTCAAATTCAAGAACAGTGAACTAACCATTCAAAGTGTATTGACAGGTGCGCAAAAATCAATTTCAAAGCTCATAAAATATCCGTTGATCCTTGTAATCTATAGACCTGAATGCATTCACAGGCTTTAAGGCCAAGATCAATAGGAAGTGATTAAGGAGTAGAGTATCAAATTAAATCAAGGATTCGATTCAATTAACCAGAAAAGGAGGAATGATGAAGAAGGATTAGATCACCAGGTGGACATTGAAAGATGCAAACTTTCAATAGCATGACTTGTTTCTATGTATTGAGAAAAGCAAATGGGTAGATGCCCCTAAATTCTAGCCTATCTTCTTAACAAATTTCAATGCAACATGATGTGTTACTGTTCTTGAGTCCTTCTTGAAGAGGCTATATAAAGGACTCTCTTTTATTGTAAATATATCTCTTTTTGACAATCAGAAATGAAACTCTGCCCAAATTGAAAGGCATTACTGAGACTTTGAGCTCAGATTGTTGATCATATTTTGTTATTGGAATAAGAAAGCAAGTGACTTTTCAAATTTTGTGCTGTAATATCTTTGTTGTTGGGGAAACTATTCTTATGTCTTTTTCCTTAATATATTTTCAGTTCCTTTAATTCAACAAGTAGAATTAGTAAAAGTAGTCAGGAAGGTGTCCTGAAGTCAATTGTGGAGAGACTTTGTGCCCCCACAATTACTTTTAGTGTGTTTTCTTTTTGTTTCTATGTAAAGGACCTTGGGATGATTTGTGCCCTCATTGTCCTTCATATCTCACTCTTGGGCAATTCAGGTGGAAACTTTCTACTACATCTCAATTTGTTGGTTACTATGTCCTTGGTTACATTTTTCTTTTATTACCAAGAGTATTCTTATGGCTTACTGAATTGTACCTATGAAAGAAGAGGAGTGCTTTCTGTCATTTCCCTTGAGTTTCTTCCTTTGATTTGCATGCATCATCTCTGAAGAAAGAGAGATGGATGATTTATCCTACCCTTGAGTATTATTTTCTACTTATATATATATATATATATATATATATATATATATATATTTATATATATATAGGGAACCCCCCCTTGATGAGAGGAGAGATTAGTCCCCTTTTTGATGTGGTAAACCTAAACATTTGGATGACCAATCTTCCTACTTTGGCTAATTATACCTATTTTGTTTATCAATACGTTGATCGACAAAATATTCAACCAACAGGTTTCACCATGCCATAAGAACTAGAAAATAGAGCCATCGATGAGGTAAAATTGAAGTTGAGAAACAAGAACTCTACCTTTAAATCAAATGAGGCTTCCTCCTATAAACCCAACAATAAAACCAACACTAATACCAAAGACAAGAGAACCACAAATGTGATTGTCCTTAAAACCACTCTTCCACCCATTGTTAACCAACCTAACTCTTCTAATTCCTCTAATGAAAACACCAAAAATCAAAATTGTAACACCTAGAAGAAATTTAATCCACATGAGGAGTCATATGCTTTGGTCTTGGAAAATTTATTAAAAGCCAATATCATAAAGCTCCCTCTAATAAAACTTCCATATCAATTCAATTCCTCTCATCCTGTACTTGGTTGGTATAAGGAGAACAAATTGTGTGCCTTCCACTGTGTCATTGGGAATAATGTTATTAAGTTAAATACCTTCAAAAATTTCATCCAAACTCTTATTGACAAGGGGGAACTTATTTTGGATAACCCTAATGCACCTCTAAACCAATCATTTGACATATTTAGGTAAACATTTGCCAACCATGCTCCTTCTTTTAATAATGAAAACAAAGTAGAATTCTCTATAATCATAAGGCCCATAATATCAACATGGTTCTTAGTGAACTTACTATTGAGGAGACCATCAAACAAATCATTTCTTCTCCTACTCCACTTATTGAGGTGGTGGAGTCACCAACCTTTCCTTTTAAATGCACATTAGAGGAGGAAACCATTTCCACTTTACCATTTTACTCAATCATATAACAATCCACTCTTCCTTTAGATATCACTCCTAAGGAAGAAACTACTTTTCCTACACTTACCATTGAGGAATTACCCTCTAGATATTGGAACCTAGTAATTAGGAAAAGGATAAGATAATCAGTCCTCCCTATCGACCCCTGGGCATATATTTTGAATCCACTATCGAGGGACTTAGAATCATCTATAAACCTTTATCTAGACTAGTTAAAAACTTAGAATTCATATTTGATCCTAACTAGATCAAGCCACATTTTGGAAACATCTTGGGATCCCTTATATATCCAAGTAGGATCCTCCTTTATCTGAACAATCTACCATTTCCACTATCATCACAACCCAACCATTGGACACCTCTACTCACCGAACTATAGCAACACCATCAAAACCAAACTCACCCAAAGTCATCAAATCGCATTCTATCAATCTAACCAAACTCACTAATAACCTTGGCATATTTACTACTCATAACATTACTCCCTTGTTAGTAAAGTTAGATTTAAGCCCACTAAGCCTATCAAACAAACCCTAAACTAAGTCAACAAAGAAGGTAAAATCATCTAGAAGCCTAAAAACCAAAACTTTTCCTCCCCTCTCTACTTTTCCCTCTATTTTGGGACCTCGTCCCTCTACCTTAAATGGGAAACCAACCATCCCAATCAAAACCCAACCACCACTTTTGGTTACTCCATCACTCCTACTTTCATCCACATCTATTTTCACCTAACCACCCATAACCAAACCTCCTATCTCCCAATCATCTATAAAAAAATTGTGTACCTTTTAAATGCCTACCTCAAAACCTTCTAACCTAAAGATATCAACCTCTCTACCAAAACTAAAAGCATCCACCAAGAATTTTCATTTACCCAAAACCTCCACCACCAAGCCTACTTCTAAAAACTTTCCCAACCCAACTACCAAGACCAATACCCCTATACCTTTTCCACCTTTTGCTAAGTCTTATTCAACCATTTTTACAAGGTTAATATAAAATTCTTGCTTAACCTTACCACCTATTAAACTATTTGACCTACTTACTCCAAAACCATCTTGATATAATGATTGCCTAGTGTGCTCATATCATAGAACACCTGGGCATGACAAGAAGAACTATAAGGCTTTTCAAGTCTTGATCTATCAGCCACACTATGAGAATGACTTATTATTATATAAACCTCTTATGATCCCATAACTGATCCAAAAAATAAAAATAGGTACCCAATATGTACCTATTCCCCCACTCTCACCTTAGAGTTAAGGTGAATCAAAGTAATCCTCTAGCCTGACTCCTCACCCAATCTATACTATCCATGTGGTCACACAATCACAAACCCAACCAAAGGATAAGGGAAAGGAAAAAGTGTCCATTATATAGACATATCCCTCTTCCACCACCCAATCACCCAATCAACACCAAACACCTTTACCGTCAACCAAACCAAAAGTGTCCATCTTGGGACCCTCTCAATCGAATCCATCTAAATCAATCTAATGAGTAGTTTTGAATTAGCTTCACCAAACACTAGTGAAAATGAGTTTGTATAAGCTGATCAATACCTTACCCCATCACCACCAAATGATGAAAAAAGATTTTTAATCCATAGAGGTCTAACCAAAAGACCCACAACCTCTAGTAGCCTTTATCAAATCTCTTTAACTTTCTAGCCTTGTTACCTTCAAGGATTTGGAAATACCTTCCATCCTTTTAGATGGTTCATATCCTCCCCTATTCATTAACATGTATATCAAAAAAACCCACATAGATAGGGTTATGATTGATGGGGAAGCTGGTATCAACATTATCTCTTCCCATGTATATAACCAACTCAAATAACCCAAGATAATTATGTCACAAACCTTAGCTATGATCTAATCACTCAATGATACCATGTCCATGACTCTAGTAACTATTGTCCTTCACATTCACCTAGGACCTCATACATTTTTTGAGCTCTTATACATAGTAGAAGGTGAGTTTCAGTACAACATTTTGATGGGATGCCCTTGGATCTATTCCATGGGTTGTGTGTCATCCACCCTTCACCAATTCATCAAATTTGAACATGAAGGTCAATTTATTACCATACACATTGACCCAAGTTCATTTACATCATGCAACATGAATTACTAACCTAATGATGTTGTCCTTCCCCCATCCAACAAACCTTCACCAATAAAAGATGAAGTGCCATCATTTTCTACCACCAAAGTATCCATCCCTTCCACCCAAATCCCCATAATAGACCCCTTAAAATTGACATTCCAACATCTCTCACTTGGTGAATAACACCTTTTGACTCTTTCCCTACTCCATAAGAGTATGGGAAACTTGATCACTAACTTGGTTATGACCCCAATATTAGAATCATTTTTTTTATCCCTCAAACTTTCAAACCAATTTCATCTATGGGGGACTTGATAAACCCCTTGACACTTCCACCATCTCTTTTTCACCTTAACCATTCACCTCTAGTTTCTCCTACCTAGATAAACCATAGTTTTCTTGGACATACATTTATAGGTTTGCTTAGAAGGGATTTCATTTGGATCAATATGAAGATGGGATATATGAGTTACTTCCAATAAAAACCCAAAAAACTCATGAAAAACATGGACTTGGTTTCATGCCACCTAAACAACAAACCAACCTGCTACCCATTACCATCATTTAAAAGTAAATCCCATCCTCACCTTACACTCCACCATATATAAATAAGGATACTAACATCATCCCCCCTAAAAAAATTTTTCATCATGATCATCCTTAGACCCCTAACTTATTAAAAGGACGAGGTGACCATAACCATTCATCTAACCCATCTTGAGATGATAGGAGGTGACTCGCTTACCATTAATAATATTTAATATCATGATGATGATTCTATTCTCACCTATCTTGGTATAGAAGATCCCTCTATCTACAAATATTTTCCTCCTAAGACATCAACCATGTTGAACAAATCCACCATAGATATCAACCTAGGTACTCTAGATAACCCATGCATTATCAAAATTGGCCAATCACTAAATCCTAAGGAGCTTCATGATTTCCCTTCCTTCCTACAAGACCACAATAGTGACATGCTAGGAATCAACCCCTCCATTGATACCCACAACATAGTCACCAACCATGATGCTAATCCCATTAGGCAAAAACTTTGACAAATGCACCCTCACATAGTCCTTCTTGTCAAATAAAAACTTCAACATCTCTTATCTATCAATTTCATTCAACCTATTAACTATCCCCAATGGGTTTCAAATGTCGTACCTATTACCAAATCCATAGGGAGACTTCACATTTACGTGTACTTTCATGACCTTAATCTTTCTTTCCCAAAATATGACTTTTCTTTACTAAGCATTGACTAGCTTATTGATCTTATAGTTGGCTATAAGATGTTATCTCTTATGGATAGATTCTTAGGTTATAATCAAATCCTAATTACCCTTAAAGATCAACACAAAAATACCCTCACCACCCCATGGGGAACCTTATGATATAAGGTCATGCCCTTTGGATTAAATAATATGGGTCCAACCTACCAATGTGCCATGACCTACATCTTCCAAGACCTTATTCACAAAACTATCGAAGACTATGTTAATGACCTTCTTGTCAAATTAAAATGTCATAAAGATCACTTAGACATTCTTAAGATTATTTTTAAGTGACTCATCCATTACCATATCCACCTTAATCTTAATAAGTGTATCTTTGAGGTTTTATCAAGAAATCTCCTTGGTTTTATCATCTCCCTATGGGGAATCAAATTAGACCCTAATAAAATCAAAGTAATCCTCAATATGCCTCTTCTTACCTACCTCAAGTAGCTCCCCAACATTTAGGGGAATCTCCAATCCATTTTTCACTTTATCTCTTAGCTCTCAAATTGATGCCAACCTCTTCACCACCTTATGAAGAAGGATGTCTCTTTTAAATAGAATAACAAATGTCAAAAGGTCTTTGATTTGTTTAAAGCATACCTTATATCTCCACTTATCATCATTCCTCCTAAGGAAGATCAACCTTTTTACCTTTATATTTCTACCATTGACCATTATTTAGGGGCAATGTTGGCTCATTGAGATGAATAACATAAAGAGTAAGCCGTATATTACATTAGTTACACACTTATAGAGTATGAGATTTGGTACACCCATACTAAGAAGATTTACCTAGCCTTAGTTTTTATGGCCACCAAACTTCACCACTACCTTCTCAACCACAAGACCTATGTCATAACCAATATTAACCCACTCAAGTATATGCACTCTGAACCATACCAAAACTAATGTATGGCCAAGTGGCTCATGATTTTATCTAAGTTTGACCTTGATTTATATTTAGTAGAATTCAATTAAAAGTCAAGTCATTACTGACCAATTAGCCAAAGCACCATTAGTAGACACTCTACCACCTTCTCTTGAGTTTTTAGATGAGTCCATCACAACCCTCTCTTAGGCAGACTTCACCGATCAAGTGACCATGTTCTTTGATGGATTAGTGTGTCAACATGGTGGGGGATCTGGCATCATCCTTATCCCCCTTTATGGTGATCTTCTTCCATTATCCTTAAATCTAGATTTTGAATGTACCAATAATATGGTTGAGTATGAAGCCCTAATGATAGGCATCTAAGCTATATTAGCCATGAGAATCAAAATGATCAAGATTTTTGGTGACTCCCAACTTGTGGTGAATCAAATCAATGGCTCTTACTAATGTAAGAATGATGTTTTATAGTAGTACAAATGATGAGTCCATAAAATGACTCATTATATCCACAAAATAACATCCTTTTTCTTGCATAAGAAGTGGATCTAAATATAGTTTCTAAACTTATAGTTTATTTAGAATGAAATAGTAAGTATATATCATGGTTATATCTTTAGAATTATTTGTTATCTATTGATTAGCTATTTATAATGATTATTAGAAAAAAACTATCAATGAGTGTATATACAGTTCATAATATGATAAGTATGATTCAAAGTATGAAGAGTAATTATGTTGAAGTCTTCTACAATAAGATCTAGTATTCTGGTCAAGATATGAACTCCTCTATGCTTGTTATAGAATGCCATAGTAGCTCTAGATTGCAATAGGCTTTTTATAGTAGCTTCTAATTATAAAAAGTTTATTATGGACTAGCTATGGATTACAATAGGGGACCAACTATAAATTACATATGACTAACTACATATTTTACTAGGCTTGCTATATATTTTTCCAGGCTTACTGTAGATTTCACTAGACTTGCTATAGATTTCACTAAGCTTGCTATGTATTTCATCAAGCTTGTTATAGATTTCATTAGGTTGCTACAGATTTCAATATATTTTCTTTAGAATTCAAAAAACTACTATAGAGTTATTTTGGAAGCATTTAAAGGAGTATTCCAATGTTCCAGCTATCATGAAGAATGATTTCTATTTAGATTCTTTTTATATATAGATTTCTATGTATAGAATTTCATTTGTAAGTTGTATTTAAATATAGGTTTATGTAATTTAATTCCAAATAATAAGTCTCTCCATATTTTGAGGAGATCAAGATTATTTTGTAATAAATTTTATTAGAATAAATATCTCTCTCCATATTTTATGGAGATAGAGATAGGATAGGATATCTTAGATGTTAATCCTAAATCATGTGTTGGTTGGAAGCATGAGATTATAAATGAAATATTCCACACCTAAATAAAATCAATCAATATAATTTTTCCTTTCCATTATTATGAGCAATCCATTCTAAAACGTGTGTTTTGAATTAATCTTCTTCCAAGGAATGAGCTAGCCACTCATTCCAAGGAATATGGATCAATGTATTTTTATTTTATTATTTAATTATCGTCCTGATGTAAATTCTTATTTTATTTCTTTATTGTTGTAAATATTTTTATTTTTTATAGCTTATTGTAATCCTACAGGTGTGTTATGTGTTTATCCTTTATTTTTATTTTAGTAATTTACATTCCATAAGTGTGATTTTATTTTTGTAAGTGTGCTTTAATTTATGCAAGTGTGATTTACTTTCTACAAGTTTGCTTTAATTTCATGCAAGTATGATTTAAAATTCCAGCAAGTGTGCTTTTTAATTATTATAAAGTGTTAAGTGTGATAGAAGGAACCATTTTCCAAAGGTCTCCTTCTCCTTTTACATACAACCTTTGGACACTAGCCCTAGATTGACATTATTAAATGAAGGGTATTGACAACACCCATCATTTTTGGCACCATTTCCAAGGACCCATGGTGTTATTAGAAGATTCATAATCTACTAAAGATATTCCTAGTGAGAGGGAATGTTTATTTACAAATTTTGTAATAGGAAATACTTAGTTAATGGTTTCTTTAATATTTATTTTTAACAACATAGATTAAAATTTATTTTTTTGAAATTAGGTGTTAGATTTAAAAAACAAAAAAATAAAAACACCTAAATACTAACATTGTTGTGTATAATATAACTACTAACATCATGAAGGAAGATCTAATTGTTGATGTAGGATGGAAATGAAATTCTAAGACAACTATAAGATGGAGAAAATAGCTAATTGAGAAAATAATTTGATAAATGAATTTCTATAGTTGTTCACAAAAAAAATTTAAATAGGGAATGATCTATATTTGAAATTAGTTAGATCGACTATATATGGTTGTATGAAACCTATACAAATACAGCTATACCTTTTTTAAGACTGCCTATAATGGATCACACATATGTTTAGATGATTATAAAAGATTTGCATGCTAAAAAAAAGGTGAAAATCACTACTAAATCAGTCTCTAACTATTTTAAATCACCTCATACCTATATAAAAATAGTTTCTAGCAAGATAAGATTTCACATCAAATTTTGATTGAGGACAAAATTTAGATTGGATGATGAAGAATGGCTGAAATTTATGGCTGAAGTATACGAGGAGATGGTTGGAAGTAGAGGGAATCATGATGATGATATATATTGAAATAAAATAGTTGGCAATTCAATCTATATAATTCTTATAGTGAGACTCCCCAATTGGAATTATGTGAGGTATTTGATCTTCTAGGTAAGTACATTTTATTTCCAGTAATGATTGATCAAGAAATTGAAAAGAAAAAAAGAAGAAAAATGTATGATATGATGAAAAAGAACTATCGTTTTCACTAAAATCCTAGAGATTTTATCCAATGAAATGCTACATGGCTCACCAACCTATATGCATGACAACCATTTCAACATTTTTTTGATAATTCATGTCACAACTCAGAAATATTCCTATAAATAATGTCCAAATCAAGATAAAAAATAGTGAGATTCATGTAGAGATTTATGGATGAAATACACAAATATCACCTTACATAATATTGCATGCAATATTGCCATACATAGGAATTTATTTTTGATAAATTTCATGTGAGTTAGACAGATTAGACAAGTTAAAAAAATTGTATGCAAGTTAGATCATGTCAAAATTGGAAACATATCATGTAGAAACTTGGGCATCATAGGTATATAACTACGGATTTTGTGGGATTCAATAACCATATTCTAAAATTTGTGAGTCTTACATAATCACTGATTTTTACTAATTTTTAGCATGTATAGTTTGATGATTTAAAATTTAAAATTTCTATTTTCTCTTTGACTAATCACCTAGTGTATACCAAATTTTATGGAATTCTTTCTAAACTGTAGTAATAATGCCTGATAGAAAATATCAATTGAAATACTTGGGATCTAACTATTTAAATTTTTATTTTCCTTTTGAATAATTTCTAGAGTTAATTTTAAATTCTATAAAATTCTTTCTAAACTATAGCCATAATGTCTGAAAGAAAATACAAAATAAAATAATCATAAATTAATCTAGTTTCATTACTATATGATTATTCTATTTTCTGTATTTGTTTTTAAGTCTATATGGATGTGAAGTTTGTCAAAAAAAATGACAACAGTGTAAAAAAACAAAATAATAATAATTAGAGTTTCATCCTAGACTAAACTAGCATGCAAATAAGAACCTTAGATTTACATGTAGTCGCATGAGATCAAAGATTTAATAAATTTTAAGTGTTGTTAATTCTATAAATTGGTAGGAATTATATGTTTTCATCAAGTTGTCTCAAATAACATGATATCATTAAAAAATATTCAATGCTAAGCAAATATATGGTTACATAAGTGGTAAATTGGGCCTAGTTTTTAGGGGTTTTACCCCCTCAACCTCACCCTATATCACAATAGGGAGTGCACAAGGGGCACTGCCCCTTGACCCCACTGGGGCCTACCACCCTCAAACCCCTACTTTTAATTTCTTAGCTAAGATAGTGACAAGATTTCTCAGTATGATTTAAATATAGGCCAAGTTGTAGATGAATAACACAATTTTTAGCAATAAGAAAAGGCATGCAAAATCTATTTTACAACAAGGAAGTCAAGGACCTCTAAAATTTAGTTATCGAGTATGTTTTTTAGTTTTTAGTTTCCATCCAATAATTTAGAAATATAATTTTATCTTCCTTATAAAAAATAATAGTTAGTATTTTTTTCATAGTTCATAATAAAAAGAATTTATGATATTTCATTCCACTCATTTCCATCCATATTCAAGAATTAGCTACACTCATATCTATTTGCATAATAATAGAACTTGTATGAGGAAGTTCTCATTCTATATAATACAATCTCATTCTCAAAAATATTAATTCTTGAACCATCATACATAGGTTGAACTTCATTCCTCTATATACATTCAAATGTTCATTTTAACAGTCTATTATTGGCATTTGTATTTCTTTGGCATTGCTAATACTATGCTTTTCTAGGAAAAGTTTTGTTTGTTTTTGGTTTTTTATATGGTACTTTAATTACAAGGAGTCATTCTGGAGATGAAAATTTCTACCTATGACTTTAGCAAGTAAATGGTATATTATCCTAAGTTACCTTTGACAATAGAATGTGGCATAATCAACAAATGCCTATCACCATTCATTGGTCATCACTACAGAGACCAATACTGAAGAATGTCAACATAAAAAAAATTTCAAGCCACATTTGTGAGTAGTATGAGGATGCATAGAGTCTATGCTAACATTTTTCATGTCATCAATTTTTAGAAAATTAAAAAAATAAAATAAAATAAAATAATAAAAATATTTGGGTGTTATTGGCAGCCTTGGTTTGAAAACCAACTTGTTAGCAGACTAAGTGATGGAATAAAGAGCCTTGACTAAAAAACTAGTTTACTAGCTATTCAAGGGAAAAAACATAAAAAATATATAAAAAATAATAATACAATTTGTCAAATGGAATAGTTGATGAAGTTTTTTTTAACATGGTTACTTACTTTTGTGCTCTTATTTCTAGCATACGACTATATTTTTCCCAATATTTTTCACTTTGGTTATCGTGGAAGCAACACTGAAGAATAAATGTATGACATAGTATTTTACTTTAATATTTTAAGTTTAAATTTACTTGTAAGTTTTGTTATTACATGAAGATCCACTCTTGCAAACAACTTGTTCCAAGGAAATGGATAAAACTTCCATCTGATCTTGTGTAATCTCATCCCACTTCATTCATTTGACATGCATGAGCTTAGGTGTGGGGGAGGAGAATATCATTGAAGATATAAGAATTGGGATTATCCAAACATACAATAATAGTTTGATTTTGATCATGGTATGTAGTTTTGTTATCCAAACATACAAGAATAGTTTGATCTTGATCATGGTACATAGTTTTGAAAGGAATAAAAAAATTATGTCAAAAGTTGTTTTTCTATCAAAAGTTACTTTGTGGTCAAAATAAATATGTGTAGACACATTAGGACATTATTAACACAAGAAATTTCTCTCACCCCATTTTAAAAAAAGGAATGAAAAAAAGAAGAAAAGAAAGAAATAAATAATAAAAGATGAAGAGATCAGCATGAGAATTTTACATAAGAACCTGTGTCAAAAGGATAAAAAGAATCTAGGGATAGTAGGAAAAATCTCTACACAAGAACCTATCCTTAAATGTTCATTTTCATTGACCACTTTTATTTGAGATTTTAAAATATGAATTTCATTATCTTATACCAATGAGAATAATTTGGGGAGCCCATTTGAAGTAGGAAGCTAAGTCTAACCCATGTATATATATCATGATGTTTTAAATAGTGGCATGCATGAGGAAATGCATGATATTAGTTGTGGGGGAGATGGTGAGTCCATAAAATGGCTCATTATATCCACAAAATAACATCTTTTTTCTTTCATAAGAAGTGGATCTAAATGTAGTTTCTAAACTTATAGTTTATTTAGAATGAAATAGTAAGTATATATCATGGTTATGTCTTTAGAATTATATATTATCTATTGGTTAGTTATTTATAATGATTACTAGGAAAAAAAACATCAATAAGTGTATATATAATTCATAATATGCTAAGAATGATTCAAGTTATGAAGAGTAATTATGTTGAAGTCTTCTACAATAAGATCTAGTATTCTGGTCAATACATGAACTCTTACAGACTTGCTATAAAATCCCATAGTAGGTTTGGATTACATCAAGCTTGTTACAATAGCTTTGAATTATAATAGGCTTGCTATGGACCAGTTATGAATTATAAAAAAATTACTACAGACTAACTATAGATTTCATTAGGCTTGCTATGGATTTCACTAGGCTTGTTATGGATTTCATGAGACTTGCTACGGATTTCAATAAATTTGCTCTAGACTTCCAAAAAATGCTATAGATTTATTTGGGAAGTATTTCTAAGATTATTCCAATGTTCCAATTGTCATGAATAATGCTTTCCATTTAGATTATTTCTATATATAGATTTATATGTATAGACTTTTTATTTGTAAATTGTATTCAAATATAGGTTTATGTAATTTCATTCCAAATAATATTTCTCTTCATATTTGGTAGAGATCAAGATTATTTTGCAATAGATTTTATTAGAATAAATATCTCTCTCCATATTTTGTGGAGATAGAGATAGGATATGATATCTCTATTGTTAATCCTAAATCAAGTGTTGGTTGGAAGCATGAGCTTATAAATGCAACCTTCCACACTCGAATGAAATCAATCAATATATTTTTTCATTTTCATTATTTTGAGCAGTCCATTCTAAAACCAATGTTCTAAATAAATCTTCTTCCAAAGAATGAGATGGCCACTCATTCCAAGGAAAATAGATCAATGTATTTTTATTTTATTATTTTATTCTATAATTATCATTCTACTATATATTATTATTTTATTAATTTATTACTATAAATATTTTTCTTTTGTATAACTTGTTGTAAACATATAGGTGTTTTATGCATTTGTCCTTTATTTTTAATTTAGCAATTTATATTTTACAAGTATGATTTTATTGCTACAAGTGTGCTTTAATTTCATGCAAGTGTGATTTTCAATTCTAGTAAGTGTGTTTTTCAATTCCTACAAAATGTGAAGTGTGATAGAAGGAAACATTTGCCAAATTTCTCTTTCTCTTTTTGCATACAACCTTTAGACACTAGAACTAGATTGACATTATTAAATGAAGGGTATTGATGACACCCATCAACAAACACTTAGCTAACATACTCTTAGCATCATTTGAACACTATCATATCCAAACCACTTTGTGATCTATGAACAAGTTTGCTAATATGATGGCTTCCCTCACTTATATGATCCTATCTACACCTTTTAACTCTAATCTATCTATCATTATCCATCACCTTACCCATCTCTCTTATGTCAAATCTGACTTCCCCACTATATTAAATATGGAAGAGACCCAACTCAACTTTTGGTATCAGTAGAACTTTGACTACCTCAATCCTACCATCATCCCTTTTGGTCTTTTCAAGATTGCTTGAAGAGCATTTATCTAGAGCACCTCATGTTATACTATACTAGGTAAATTCTTTATAAACGTGGATTTAATGGTCTCCTCTTCCATTGCCTATGTAGTCATGAATCCTTTTATGCTATTAGGGAAACACATGATGGGATCTATGGGGGACACTTTAGTGGTCTAGCTACAGCTAAATGTATCTTTTGCCTGGGCTACTATTGGCCTACCCTTAACCAAGGCTATTATGATTATGTGAATAAGTGTCTTAAATGTCAATAGCATGCCAATTGACATCATTCACCTATATCTTATAAGTGAAATTAACCCCCATTATCCACATTGACATCATTCTATCATCATTACAGGTAGATATTTCACCAAGTGGGTAGAGGTTGTCCCTCTCATTTTAACCAAGGCTAAAAAGATAATTAATTTCATCAACTATAACATTATCTACCATTTTAGTGTTCTACATAAAATTATCATTGATAATGGTAAATATTTTAAGAATAATCAAGTCCAAGGTATTTGTGATTCATTTGGCATCAATCTAAGTTTCTCATCACCCTATCATCCACAAGTGAATGGATAGGTAGGAGCCTCTAACAAAACTCTCAATAACATGTTAACTAAAATGGTTAATGCATTTAATCAGGATTAGAATTTACACATTCCCTTTGCCTTATGAGCCTATCATACTAGCATTCAAACCCCTATGGGTGTCACCCCTTTCTCTCTAATTTTTAGAGTAGAGGTTGTCTTACCTCTTGAAGTCTAAATTCCTTCTATTTGCATATCCTTGCAATATCTCATCTCTGATAATGATTATCATCTAGAATGTTTAGCCCAACTTGAGCTAGTTAATGAGCATCATTTAGACACTCTTACTCACTTTCATGTATATCAATAATTAATCAAATGTGCTTATAAAAAACACCTTAACATATGATAATTCAATATTAGAGACCTCATCCTCAAGGAAAATTGACATGTCACCAATATAGAGAAAAGCAAGTGTGGCAAGTTTGCGTTTAATTGGATTAGACCTTATATCATAATGCATAAGTATGGATCAGGAGCTTACCGGTTATCCTCTCTTGAAGGGAACCCAAAACCTAAGCCCCTTACCACTTCACATTTGTGTCCTTTCTTTTGTTAAAACATGATCAAACTCACATTTTGTCAAACTTAATCTCATTCCTTATTTTTAAACCACATTTATCTCATTATTTTGGGGACAACCAATTAAATATGAATCATGTGATTATCCATCACAATCATAGCCTAATGTTGAACAATGGGTACCACAACTCTACCTATGGCATTATTCTCATGGTACTTTCTACCCTTTCTATAGATGGATTGTCATGGTCATTATCACTTACACCTCTTTTACACCTCATCAACCTTATTGTGCTTTAGTTTTTCCTTCATAAAAGGTGAACCTTTAAGCGTATATAATCAAGTCCATGACATTGAAAGCAAACATTAATATCAAAATTAAAAGAAATCATATGGGTCACTCTCTAGCATTTGCAGACTACTCCTTTGAAGGACAACTACTAAAAACATATCAAAAAATATAAGGTAGATTTCTCCCTTGAAGGATAGCTATCAATATCTTCAAATAAAAGAATACAAACCTAGACCACTCCCTTGAAGTATGGATAAGTAAATCATTTGTCAAAAGCATATCAATTTTTTGGAAGCTTCCCACATTGATTAGCTCTCCCAACCTCTTCAAACAACAACACAAGATCAAAAGACACATTATCAAACATCAGTAAAAAGCAACATAATTTTAAAATCTGTAATCAGCTCTCATAAGTAGACTTCCTACATCAATCAATATACACCTTATATGACATGGACTTGTTTATACTAGCTCTTTGATAAAATATAAAAGAGACATGCTAGTCTCACAGGAAGGTTCCAACTTCATATATATCCCCTTTATATAATATAAATAATAGATTTTGAGCTTACTTAATATTATGTGATCAAGACACCTTTTTAACCAACTAATGAACACTAATGTGAAGCATTCAAAGGGTTTATGTTCCTTAAGTTGATCCAATTTCAATCCATTTTAGTTCTAGCCAAAGAAAAAGCATTGTGCCTTATTCTTATTCTCTCATACTGGTTGATACATTCATTAAAATGTTTTTGTCCTTTGATTATCTTATCTATCTTTTCTCACATTTTATCCAACCTACTATCTGTTTTAAAATTATAAAACCTTCATCAAAATAAATGCATTTCACCATGTGTTCTTACCTTATTTGTTTAATTTTTTAAAGAACATTTTAAATTAAACATCTCCTACATCAAACATCATCTAATGGTCAACCACATCCACTAATCCATCTATCACATCTAACCATCCAATCATACATCAAAAATAACTAAGTCATTCACACACATTATCCATCACATGTCTAAATTTAAATGAGAAGCATATACTCATTAAAATTAAGCATGAGCATAATCATCACTATCATCATAGTCATCCATAACCCATAACAATATTCACATCATAACCTTGTCCACTCACACATAACCACTATCCATAACCATAATCATATCAATATCATAAACATAATCATCTTATACATAAATTAAAGGATTTTCATCATCATAACAACATCATCATCCTACCATTTATCATATCCATGTAAATATTATCCATAAAACATAACCATAACAATGATCATAAAACATTATAAACATCATCATCACCTAAGAAACATATAACAAATGTCTATCCATCATATCACATACCTAGCTAGGTAATTCCACATTAACCATCACATCATAATCACATAAACAACATCAATCCATATCAATATCATCATTAACATAAATCAAAAATCCATATCATCACATGCCTACCTAGATGAGTACACATGAACATCATCATGGACATAATCATATCAGCATCAAATCATAAATAAGTAACATGAACATCATAAGCAAAAACCACAACCCATAAACAAGGTTCACATCTATATCTCATAAATAATCATCATCGTGTATACAAAAACATACATATCTCTACAAAATATACATATCTCTCAAAAGAATACATCTCATTGCATCAACTTACAAGATATTATCAAAATCATAAAATACATCAAAAATATAATGTCTCATAATCAATATATGATATTGGGACACCACTTCCTCCTAGAACATGTCCTCCTACACCTACCTATATGCCTATTAATGCAACCCACTAACTTGGTGTCACTGTGCCAGCCTCTTTGGTCATACCTGCTCTATAATCACCCCATTGGGGCTCATTTGGTAAATGCCTAAAGACCAAGGCCTCATAATACTATAACTCCTCCATAGTCACTACATATCTCTACATCGAGATAGTCTCTACTGGTCCCATAGCTATTGGTACTCCTACCTACCAAAGAGAATCTCTCTTTTACATCACTAGGTCTAGATGAGCCCTACCCTGATCTCTCTCTCCTATGAGAGTGGCCATCTGACCTTATATTACTTCCAAGGATGCTTATATTACTACTAGAGATGCCTAAGCTATGCCTAGAGCCACTCATGCTTAGTTTCTCTCAACAGTCATTGCCTATACATCTAGGGCAATGCCCTACATTTAAGCCTACTAACCATCTCCCCCTACATTGATATCCATGTCCTATCAACCACCATCATCACTTCCAAAGTCTATCATGATATAGTGTGCCTGGTACCATGTAGGATATACATTTATAACACCTACATCATCTATATCTATCCTCATAGGCAACTCCTCATGATCAATAAAATCATGGACTATTTGTGGAGTAGATAGTAAAAGCTCTACATCCTCCCTCCTATACCTTAGGAACATCTTGGGTATATCCTGAATAAGTTCCAACTACTTCCATACCCTATCAAATGGAATGAGTTATATCTCATGATATCTCTTATCGTAGATCCATTTTTAACTCTGAAGAGATAAATTATACCTCCTATAATGTGTTCAGCCTAGAAACCTAACATACAATATCCAAATCATGTCTCCCATAACCAAGGCATCTAGTCAATCCCTGTACCAATCAATATCATGTACCCCTCCTCCTAGTCTTGAGAGGGTATAATCACCTCCTCAATTCATGAATATAACCTTGAAATACATCTGCATAAAACCCTCTTAGGCTATCCCCATAAGTCTTAGCACCCTAATGTGTTCATAAGCCTAGTAATCAAAAACACACTTGACACTAATCCCATATCTCCTATGATCATGGAAGCCCTAAAATTCTTGATAAATATGAACTAATAGCATGGGTGCCCACCTAAACACCATGTGACCCAACCACATCTCAATGATAACCCCTAATAATAAGTAAAAAAACCTCCCACTACTATAATCTGGTAATGCATAACACATAATCATTATCATCATCAAATTCAAAATCCTCCTTACATCCCTATCTATATGTTATAGTGGTATGTAGTGGAAGCCTCCTGAGTGCCACCTCACAAAATTGAGGTCCTCTCTCTACAAAAGCTCCATCTATCATCCCACTCATCCCTCTTTATGTGGTAGATTATCTTACCTTGTATGGGTATCCACATGATCCTATGAATATCCTCAAGAAAAATGGTCATCTCACCTATAGGAAGTGAGAAGGTATTAGTGTTAGGATCCTATCTCTTGATGAGTACCACTAACATCACAACATCCTAAGGTATGTGTTGGTAGTACCTCATCCTACTAAGACCCACATCCTCTATATACTTTCAATCATCATCGGTCATCCCTTATTGTATATCATCAAATATCAGGGACACCTAGTCTCTCATCTATATCAGTTCCCATGACTACAAGGTTCAAAACTAGTGACTTATATTGCCTAATCATACACATTTTGCCTACAAACTTTACCTATTACCCATACCTCCTATTTTCATCTACTAACCTCAATAATAATAACCATAATTAATATGACCCATGACAAATACTTAACTCTAAATCCACCTATTCCACCTTGTCACATCTACATCACTACCCTTAAACTATCTTATCTTAACCATTACCTACACCCTTACAACTTTTCTTGAATACACAACCATTTACTATGAACCCTTAACCTATACTCACACCATTCACCCTCAAAAATTCAACCAAACATAAATCCTACCCTTAAGATCTAACTAAAACATCCATCCACAATTTTAAACCATGACCTTTAACCTATAACATTCACCTATTTACCTTAACTATGACCTATTAACCTTAACCTTCAACAAAAATAATTAATTATTTATTAACCATTCACCAAAACATTCAACTCATCCATTTACTACTACCATTTTACTATTTTTATAGTTGACCACTAAAATTTATGAGACCAACCATCGATGGTCACCATATAGTGACCTATCGATGGTCACTTACTTACCACTGATGGTTAGTAATGATTGGTGATGGCTGG
This sequence comes from Torreya grandis, assembly GCA_037957365.1. NCBI lineage: Eukaryota > Viridiplantae > Streptophyta > Pinopsida > Cupressales > Taxaceae > Torreya > Torreya grandis. The sequence goes on along the minus strand of JARHVA010000239.1, from coordinate 4,186,955 downwards.
AAATGACTACCGACAATCATTATGAAGTGGTTATTAGTGATGAAACCAAAACCTACCCTCCCAATCTACCTACCTAACACCATAACAAATTAAAAAAACTTGCCTCATACCCTCCCCTATCTACCTTACCCTTGATAATTTTAATCTAACCTACCAAATTTGACCCCAAAATCATAACCAAAAACTATCAAAACCTAAACCTAGGTCAAATAAACCCATAACCAACTCAACAAAAAATTATTCAAACTAATATTCAATTGCATAAATTGAAACTCAAATATCAATTTAACAACATTTCATACCTCATTCCTTGACCACTATAGAGGAGGAACCCTAGGAATCACCACCTAACACCATGCTCTCCCTTTTCCCCTTTGCATCTTGATCAGGTCAAACATCTAGTAATGCTTGGTTAAATGAGTCCACCTTACTCAATCAATCACTAACAATGCCATCACCATTTTCTAAAAAAACACCAAGAGCTATTCATCAAAGGTCAATATTCTTAAATGAGAAAATAGAACCCCCAATGGTCTTTTGTCTTCACCCTTTTAGTGCTGATATATGACCATCGATGGTCAGGGTGACTACCAATGGTTAACCCTGAGTGTTAACCATGACCATCCATGGTTAGTATATTAGGGATTTTCCCCTCCCAACCAAAAATTTTCAAATAATTTTTTTCACCCAAACCCAATCTAACTACCCACTAATGGATATTCCCTTCTCTGCTAACCTTGACCACCAATGACTTCAACCTCACCACTAGCCATTTTAGCCTAACTATCATATGTTTTATGATGACCTTGCCTTCGTCCTTTTGAATGCACCAACTAAATTGCCATGTTGAACTTTCTAAACTTGTACTACCTTTCACACACCTGACTATTTTATGTCTTCATGGGATCACTTCCTACCTTGGATACCCATGATCACACTAATCTTGTTTAGGAGACTTACATTTACAAGTGTACCCAACTTCCATGCCTAAATATAGTCATGTGATCTACTTGTCACTTATCTTTCTAGTACTAACCTTATTTTTATTAACCATGGTAACCTATTCAATGCATGATCTTAGTTATTGCACTTAATCACACTTTGTACATGTGTTTATGATTTATTTCCCCACCTATAACCCACTTGATCACCAACTTACCCACTCATCATACCAGCACCTGATTTTATTTCACCTCATCAATTCTTGGTTTGAGGGGAAACACCTCCTCCCATGTTTGGGGTAACCTAACCTTTGACCCACAATCCAATTTTTATTTTTTAGCTTGCTCATACAAATTGTATAATAAAAAACGATAAAATATAGACACTATAAAATCTCACACAGTGATTCTAGACATCTAACTAACCCCTAGACTACCTCAAGACCCCCTAGGGACTATCCCACAACCTTTAAATTATAAACCTAAGTCATAATTAACTATCTTTGACCAACTTAAACTTTAACCTCTTGACCATTGATAGTCACCCTAACCACTGATAATTATTCCTAACCATTGATAGTTAGGCCTAACTATTGATGGTTAGGTTTTAACTACCTGTATATTTAAACTCTAGCTCAACTACAACTTGCTTTTTTTAATATATATATATATAGTGCAAGATCAATGCATTTTGATGCTAAAAATAGATATCTTATTGAACTTATTATTAAAACTATTATTTCACCTCTCCTTTCTTCCTATAAAAAAGAGGAGGTGGAAAGGATCCATCATCAATCTACATCTATAAATTATCAAATCTTCTTGCATTAGATATTTATTTTTAGGTATTCTCCCAATAAACCAAAAACTTAGCTAGAGATTTGAAGTGCTTCTACTTATTGATCAATAACCAAGTATTGTTACTCTACTAAAATTTCTCCAAACTTCATCAACAAGTAGTTAGCCCCACACCTCAACCCTTCTCTAAATCACCAAGCTAAGTATCTATTTTTAATAATTAATTTATTGTATTTCCATTTCTCAACCAACCCAACCTCTCATTCTACAACCTTATCAACCAACTTCTTAAACTAACCCAAAATCAATAATAACCACCAACAGTCACCTTGACCATCAATGGTCTATCCATAACAACTGACAGTATATCCATAACCATTGATGGTTTTCAACCACTAATGGTCACCCTAACCACCAATAGTTACTATGTGAAAAATAAATAGTAAGCTATTGTCACCCATCAAACCTTAACCAAATCCCACCTTTTACCTCTCTACTTGATCACAGAGCATCAGCCCATTTTTTGAACCATACCTAAATCATTTAGCTTTTATATCAATCTATTTATTGTTATAATTAGTCAAATTCACCTATTAATTAATCAATTACTTCTTGTATTTGATTTTAGTACCTTTTTTATTTATGAAAATAATTTATATTTTATTTTTAGAATTTGATTGTTTTAAAATGTGGACTAGCAGCCTCCAAAGAAGCTCGTGCTTCTTGGATCTATCTTTTTAGGTAGTCCACCCCACTATCTAACTTATCAACCATTTATTTAGTGATTTTTTAATCTAAAATTCATTCCTCCAAAGCCAAATAATAGTATCTACAACCATCTGGATCAATGTGTGCACAACATATTAGGTTTTTCTACCATTCTTGAGTTTCTTCTCTCTTTCTTCCAAAGAAAAGCAAAATTTTACTAAAATAGTTGTACCCCATACCATCCTCCCATATCATCACTATTGACCAAACTTGTTTTCAAATTCCATACCTAACTCTTTTGATCTTAGATTCCTTGTTCACATAATGACATATCCGATTGGGATGATACATAATGATTTTCCCAAACATAGTTAGAATCATTGGCATAATAATGGGAATATTATGGAAAATTTAAATAGGGCGCTTGTATACTAAATCTATACTCAGAGGTAAGATTAAGTTATTACAAAGGAGAAATATGAATTCAAGCAACCTACTAGTATGGAGATGTATGTCGTAACTATCAAGGATTAAAATCCATTCATTATTTAATTACTCTGTATGGGGAAATGATTTGGGTAGATTAGGAACTTGTCAGGTGCTAAGGAGAAGTACCGTGGCCATTTTTTTAATTTCTTTTTTAATCAAATAAAAGGGAAGAGAATAATTGAGGGAAGAAAATGAATATCTGAGGTGCAAAATCAAGTCCCACTAGGCATGCCATTATGTGAACAAGGAATCCAAGAGGGGAGATTAATATTATGTTAGTAAGATAATATCAAATCCAAATAAACACACTAAACACTAACACCTCTAGCCTAGACACTATAAAAAGCATAGGTAATAAGAATGCATATAAAACACAACTAAAACATAAAATAAAACATTATTTTACCTTCCTTAGAGATCCAAATGGCTTGTTTAGCTTGTGCATCAAAAAATCTTCATCAATTTGGCATCACCTTTCCTTAACACCTTGGTTTGGATGCTTGTCTCATGAATTTGGCATGGTAACATTACATGATAGGCTTCTTTGCATATATTTGTGTATTATAGCATTACACCAAGATAACTTAAACATAAATTTGTATGGCCTTATATTTATAGCCTCAAGAATTAACTTTCACCCAAGGTGAGTTAAGGTTGAGTTGAGACTAACTCTAGTTGAGTTAAAAGTCATCATGCAATTATGATTTTTAGTAACTATTCATATTTCTCAAATTAGATATTTTGACAAGTCATAAAGGTAATAATGAAAGGCTTGATATTTTTTTATTTTAGAATTTCTATTTTTAGATATTCATTAATTACAAATGGATAATTCAAATAAGCATTTAATATTATTTAATTAATTTATTGATTTTGATTCATCTTTTTTATTTTTTAAGATTTGATTAAGTACCCCACTCAATGGGTCCATAGGCCAAATTGACATTTGTTATGCTGCAAGGTGATTGGGGGTGAATCTATGAGAGGTTATTATTGTAAACAAGATAATATCCTAAATAGGGATACCTCAACATAATTATGAGCTTTAATGAATGATTAATATCCAAATTTGTGATGTTCAGTGATTCTTAGGCTTAATTTTCAATGTTTGGTAGGAATTAGTTTGAAGTCCAGTCAGAAGCTAGTTATGGCCAAAATTGGATGTCTATAACTTTCCCATAGTTAGGAAGGTGTTGAAATATATAGGAATAGTAATATATTATCTAAGAATAAAAAGGAAATTAATAAGGAAATAAGATAATTATTTAAAGAAGAATCTCTAAACAAAATTTGGGAAGTCTATAGTGATGCCCCATTGAGGGAGTGGTTGATACATAATATTGATGGATGGTCCCTTGAAAAAAAGCAACAAGAAGAATGAAATTAACATATGGGTAAGGTTAATCCAATTGAGATAATACTTGTATACATTTATTTAAAAAGTAATGATTTGCCCAAAGGTGGTTATAATTAGAAATAAAGGTTAGGACACTAATTTGTCCAAAGGTGACGATAATCAGTGGCACAAGCACATGTATCAATAGGGTGGATGAGTCAAAATGATGATTTTCCCACAAGTGATTCTAATCATTAAAATGAAATAGATTGAATAATGATGTTTGGTTATGCCCTAGTAGGACAAATTGGTAAGCATAACTAAAGGATATAACATTTCATATAGACTAAAGATGAGTGAGGGTAAACATATATACGATGGTCTAATGACTGAAGAAGCCAAAAACAACTAGGCACATAGGATGTACAAAGTGATAAAAGAGATTATTAGAATAATAAAGGTGGATAAGCTGACCCAAGATATATCATGTATCCAAACATTATCTACATAGTCAAAATAGACCTGAAGCTAATGTAGTTCACCCCAAAGTGGGAAAAAATGGAATGAGTAATAGAATAGAAGAATAAGAATCGATCAATGTGAATGATTTATTTATACCTATAAATGTAGAGATGCTCATCTCGATTAACATTGATACAACTATAATAGTCAATGGGTTGATTTTATCAAGGAGGGTGGGAGGATTTTTCAAGGCTACCAAGGAGAAGTTTTTAGGACTCCATCACTTGTAATAATTCTCAATTTTATTTTTTTGTAATATGTGATGGTATGCATCATGATATAAAATACCATGATGATATAGCCATAATGTGCATAAGGACTTACTCCCAATCCAATAAAAAATTGAAAATAATGCATTGATGATAAAAAAACCATGATGATAATGTTGATGTATGAATATGGATAGACTCAAGAATAATGTATAAAGAATCACCCAGTGAATTCAGATAGACTGAGTCAAGGCATAAAAATGAAATCAAAAAAATAGGCAACTCAAAAAATAACTAAGAAAATAAACACACAAAAAGCTTGAAAGTAAAAAGCAAAAAAAAACATCACATCATCAACCAAGTCGATATCTATGTGTGAAGGATAAATGGAAGGATAAATATGTGGTGCCCCCAAGTAAAGATACATGTAAAAGGAAGGTCACACCCCCAATGGTAGTTGAATGAAGTAGAACCAATAATGGATTTACCTAGTAGGGTGGATCAAGGATGACTAACTAGGTTTAAATGGTATATAAATGTTTTTAGAATTTTAGGCATTATATTTCTCTATGATATTAGAAGACAATTTGATAATGTTTAGGATTTTGAAATGCTTTGAATATTTTTGGAATTTTCTAAGTATCTCAACTCGATCAAAAATTATGAGACACAAAACTATCTAATTTGCAAAATGATGAGAGTGTGGATTAGGTTACTCAAAAAATGGTGAGATGGGGTGATTGAGATGGCCTTAATGTAAATTAAACATTGGCTACATATCCCCATTAGGACCTCAAGTCATGATATTTTTGCCTACACAAAAGGTAATGAGATCTAACTAGGTAGCAACAAGTTCATAAATCTAGGAAAATGATAATATTAGGGTGAGATGATGTGTAAATTCATGGTAAAGGTGTTCTTAATTTTCACATAGGTAGTTATAATTAGGTAATAATGGCATAAGTCAGTGATACTAATTTACCCATAAGAAGTTATAATTAGTAACACAAAGTGGAATACTAGTTTTTCCAAAGGTGGTTATAATTATAAACACCATTCAAGTGTAAATAAAAGATGTAATTTATAAATCCATTTTCATACTAATTTCATATACTACCATTTGAACACATAATTCTAAAACTATTGAAACTAGATCGAGATCCCTTTATAGAAGGTGCTAGAAAAACCAATAGAATGGTGTAACTAATGATATTGGTGTATTTATCCTAAGCCTACCACCTTGAGATGATCCCAATATGCATCTCCCATCACCTCTTGTAGTCACTCTAATAATGGTGGCACTCTATCTCTCATGGTTAATAGTACATATGCCTACCATCCCATAATCCCCTAAGTTTATTTAGTTTCCTAAACATTGTCCTATCTTTTAAATTTACTTTGCCCTTAAGCATTGGGATTGATCCTTAAGGGATCAACACCAATTGGTCCTTTATCATTGTTGATTGGTTGATTAGCATTGATCCTTCACTGATCAATGGTTAATCACTAGGGAGTCAGTATGGATCCCTTATGGAGTGATGTTGACCCCTGTTAAACCCTAATAATGTAAAACCCTAAATAAACTAGATAAAAATTAAAAAAATTCACAAAAAAACCAAAAAATATCTAACCCTTACCTTGTCATGGGATCATCATCATCATCACCCACTCTTGTTAGCCTCCATTATGTATATCTCACTCAAATGTGTTGATAAGTGTCAATTTTTTAGCTCTAGCTCACGTGTTCTTATTTATAAAATAAGCATTAAAGCCATTTGGTAGCTTATTTATATCCATTTAAGATATACATTAATTATTTTGTGATTGGCATCAATTCTCTCCTAATTGGTATTGATGAATTAAATCAATGTCGATTTGGTTCATTTTGGATCCCTTACACTATTTGCACATTTTTTACATCCTTATAGCCCTATTCCAAGTTTCTCAAGTAATATATTGTTACAATTATCCTATCTTATATTTCCCAGCATTAATGGCTTGTGGACATAGACCCCCTGATGGTCCCATAGCCTTTGAGAGGTATATATTCATTTTAGTGTCTATCCCCTGTGGATCTTGAAAATATACCTCATCTTGAGCACAAGTGTCTTTAGGTAGTGGATAGGTACCAAGCACATCTAATGCTTTGGTCAAACCATCCTATCCTTTTCCCTCTTAACTACTCTCAATAGAGCCCACATGTTCATATTTTTGAAAATCTATTCCTTATTTTCCTTAGGGCATTCCTATTTAGATATCATATATCTTGTTAGTGCAACATTGTACTTCATGTTTATCCTTACATCTTTGATGCTTATTTTTTATCTACCCTAGACATTATCACCTCATTTTACAACCTATATCCACCTCTGTATCCCTTGATGGCTCTTGTTTTGAGGGGGATACCTTCTCACATTAAACTTAGGGCATTAGATCCATCCTATTTTTTTTCTCATAATAGGTTATCAAAAACTATTTAATAAAAAGGGGTAAATGTAGAAACTATAAATTTACACCATTTTATTAAAAATGAATGTGTCTTACCCCTTCCCCACCCTTTTTATCCTAGTTAATGTAGTTTTAACATTTACTATACTATGTTGTGTAATTAATCTAATTAATTACTATTTTACCTAGGTCACTAGTTAATCATCCCTAAAATCTAGTAAAATCTCCCTAAGTTTATTTAGAGGTAAGTTGTTTTAAATTCGTAAAAATTCTCCCTAACTGATCCTCATTAAAAACTAACCTATACTAAGTTCAATCTCATAAATTTAGATTTTTTAGAACCAATAGATTAAATTTGGACTAGATCAATATCAATCTCCATGATTGTCATCGATCCTATTAGGATTGATGTCAATTTATAATCAGTCCATCCTCAGGATGAAGGATCCTAAAATTTACACATTGGAACATTGAATAAATTTATTTTGAGAACTAAAAAGGAATGCCACCCCTATTTCATCCCATCTACACTATATCTAGGGACAAGTCCATCCCTTTCAATGAGGCATTCTCTACAGCATAAGAAGCATTTTCAGAGATAAGTATGCTATCTATTTTGAGTGTATTATGATTACTATATTATTCATTTATATTATGTTTAATTTTATAAGTATTTTTAGGTAAATCAACAACTAAACCCTGAGCCTTTTAGAAATGATTAGATCCCTCTTCTAGGCCCCGTCCTGAGTTTTCCAACACCCACTGCAAGGATCAACTATGATTCCTTCTAGATTGACATCAATTACATAATATATACTAATTATGAGATAATTGACATCGGTCCCTATGTTTTTTTTTTCTACAACCTAAGACTAGTTTATTAATCTTAAGTGTTTCTAATTTATTGCTTCCAAGTCCTAAAATCATGAATTGCTCTCTATAGATGACCTTTCCTAGTGTTATACATGATGTGGTTTCAATTCATGACTTGACCATAGTTCTTCACCCATTATTCATTGATCAAAGTGACATCTATTTTGAATTAAGACTTTGTGTGATTGTCTTTGCCCTAAATCTAAAAGCCATCACTAAGCAACTAGAAGTAATTCAAGAATAAGAAGACTTAACTATAATATATTAGAATGAACACTTTGATAATATCTATGCATTAGATTGATTTGCTTCATTTTAGTTTCATATTTTATCACATGATTTATTTTAATTTAACTCATTATATTATCTATTTGATTTCATAAAATAGTGTAGTGACATCCCTCTAAGGACGTGTACCACTTCTCAGAACTGATCTTGTATCAGGGAATCCACTTATCTATCTTATTAATCTGATCTTCTCCAAGTTTTCTCTTTTGTGTAGGTAGTCCTTCCTATCCAAAAAGGTAATCCCACCTTGTTATATCAATGGTGCACATCCCCCATCATAGGTATTCCTCTTTAAACCATGTATCATTTCTATTCTTAGCAAGTTAATTCTATTAAATAAAATACTAAAATAGTTATGTATAGTATATTTAACATTATGACATCATAATCATATTATTTCAACATTTTTTACATCCATATAATTTATATCAAAGTCACATTACATGCCTTAACTATTGATTTTATTATAAATATAAATCCTTTTCAACTAACACCACACAAATCAAGTTATTGATTGTCATCATTTCATTTATAACCTATTTTTGACATTTATACCTTCAACTTTTAAGTATATTCAATAAAATTGCTTTTAATTTTAGCTATAGTTGATAATACTTTCTTTACAGCCAATATCATGGTATATGCATTCTATTTATACATAAGTATATACATAACTTACATAATTCCCCACTAATGGAAATAACCTCCATGTACCACTATAATTATAAAAGATTTTCATGGCAAAGATCTCTTAATAGATAACACACAATACAATTTTTAATCCTATTACAACATGTGAAATACACACACACACACACACACACACACACACACACACACACACACATACATATACATACATATATATATATATATATATATATATATATATATACATACATACATATATATATATATATATATATATATATACATATATATATATATATATATGTATATATGTATATATATGTATATATATATATATATATGTATATATATATATATATATATATATATATATATGTATATATATATATACATATATATATATATATATATGTATATATATATATATATATATATATATATATATATATATATATATATATATATATGTATGTATGTATGTATGTATGTATGTATGTATATATATATATATATAGGAATATTTCCACCTACAAATCTTCCATTTTCTTTTATATATGTACATAGGTAATATTGTAAATATTTTCCTATGTATATATTTACAATATTACATATATATATATATATATATATATATATATATATATATATATATATATATATATATATATATATATATATATATATATATATATATATATAGACACACACCACCTACAAGTCTTCCCTTCTTATATATATAAATATATATAATTAAAAGAGAAATTAATACTAATTACTCAATTAATAGTTTGACTCACATTCTACTAGGGAGTCCTTAAATTAGATAGGGTAATTACTAGTATAAATAGAAATAAACAACTATTATAGTAAACCCATTACCACATAAGGACTATGACCTCATCTTGATGTAAGAATTATCATAACATTTAAATGATTACACTGTATCCAAATAAAAATGATTGGGTCTCATATCAAATTTGAGAATTCATTAACCAATAAATAAAGCTGTAGCCATGTCATAATAAGATAAACCTACCTAGGTCATAATAGACTCATGAATTTTCTTTATTTTAGATAGGCATGTTCACATTTTGACTCATCCAAAACAAATTATAAATTTCCCTGATAACTAATGATTTCCTACAAACACACACTCATAAAACATATTACATTTCCTGTTTATTCTTTTACAGTCCCATATTTTCTAAAAATACATAGCTATAGTTAATTTTCCAATAAACATCTATTCATTATAACTACCTATAAATATAAAAAATCATTCGCTCGACATACAATACAATTATTTTCCTTTAAATAAATAATAATCCCCAAATCTCTATCAAATGAATTGTTTTAGGTTGTAATATCATAAAACAAGCCAAAGTTTTAATTATTTTTGGCACCATTTTATGGGCCTATAGATGGAACCTGAGTTCCATACCTAGGGACATAATTTAGTGCCCTAATTTTTTTAAAAACACTACATTATTACCATTCAAAATTCCCTTTCACCTAACTAGGGTATACACAAAAAAAATGATTTTCTTTCAAATAATAACAAATCCCCAAAGGGCATGACCTACCTAGATACTGCTTGGTTCATATTTGAATGGAAAATACTCTTAGTGCCAAGAGAATATTTATCCACTTCCTTTCTCCAACATCTGTCATTCCTTTTTCTAATTCTTCTCATGTGTGTCCTATCTCCCTTTTCTCTTTCCTTTTTTATGCCTTTTTCCCTTCCTTTCATGGTCCCAAAATATTCCTACTTTGTTGAGGTCCTCCCTCATTTTAATTCAGTTCCCCATACAACTAAAGCCATCACTAGATAAGTCACAATAAAAAATGCTTAATATACAGTGTGGAAGTTAGCATGAAACCCTTGAGCCCAAAACATATAAACTAGATTCAAACTAGATTGATGACATGAATAATTATAACCTTTACCATGATTTAGGGTTTTTTAATCACTTTATGTTTCTAAAGTTTAATAAATAAATAATATGTTATTTTACCTCTTTTAATTAACCCCTTGGTCCCCCAAAAAGTGTAAAAATATGACCACTCAAAATATTTGTATTTACCACTACTTTTATACTAACATCTCATTCAAATCACACTAGGATTCTTAAAATATTCATACAAAATGCACCAAAGATTCAAACAATAAACAACCACCTAATAACTATAATTTTTTCATGATAAAAATATAATTAGATGATACAAGCAAGTGTTAACCTAGTCCAAATATAGACAAGGTAATGTGAACAAAAAAAATAGGGAGTAATTCATATCATAAATCAATTTAAATAATGCATGTTTTTTTCTACTAATGAGGTGATAATATCATAGAACATCAAGAGACTAGTAGACATGAATGAGTCAGATACAAATGCAAATAAAGCAATAATATATAGTAGTATACAAAAAACCCAAAGCAATATCATGTAATAACTAATTTTGGTATTTGAAAGGTTTTCATTTTCATTCTCTCTACCCATATTGTCACCATCTGCTCTACCCTCTCTGATGATACTTTCCCTCTATATTATTATATAGGGTAGACTGATCATGTATTCATCTTGGTAAACATAAAAAGTTATTTATCTCTCATCATGATATAATCAATAAATAATCATGAATAAACTACTGAATAATAATATATGAACATAAAATTAGTCCACCTGATCATATAAAATATTAATCATAAGCATCATCTATCTATATAGATATTAATCATAAAGCACTATCACAATAGATAGTAAAACAATCCAATTAAATAATGAATATCAAATATAAAAACAATCACTGCATAATCCACTAATTAATGTTTAATTGTTCAAAGAAGAAAAATTGGATGTGAAAATAAAGACCTTGGTAATATGGTTTTATTAAAAGGATTAGATGATAATGTTCAATAGTTTTTGAACTTAATGATAAACTGATGTGTGAATAAACTAACTCTTAATGTAATTGATGTACTATGTAGGAAATATTCAAAGACAATGGCTATTATTAGGAATTTGAAAACAAGGAAAAGAATAAATAATATAAGACAACCCATGGAGGAGTTATCAAACCTTACAAAAACATTTTGGTTCAATTAAACACCACACTAGATGGCTTGTAAGTAAAATCTAACACCATTATGAACCTCTAGCTATGTATTGCCCAAAATGTAGGTTGAAACATGGCCTACATGACTACCCTCTAGATGGGATAGATATGTGTGGTATTTATGATGAAAATGACCATGACACCAAAAAATTCATCCTCTTTATTGTTCTTAATAATTAATTAAAATAGATTACCCAACCAATATAAGAACTCAAATATATACAAAAGTAAGGAAATATTTGTTATTACAATAAAAATTCAAATCAATTTGTTATAAGATATCCTTCTAACCATGGATGATGACATGGGATAGAAAAACACCTCCAAAAACATGGGGACCACCAACATTGATGCATATCATCAATATTTACTTTGTATATATTCAACCACTAACATCTACAAACACAAAACTTTGTATTTAATTTACTCAATCATCATTTCATTACTTAATACTCACGCTTGGTTTATTTTCATTCATTTATTTGATCTTGTTCTTGGGTGATTTTAAACTTCTTTATGAACTTCTAGACCACTATTTTCATCCAACTAACTCATGAACTTCATTATTTACTTTTGTCTTTCATTCTCTCACGTTAGTTCACATTTTGTTCATATACATCTCAAGACAAAATCACCCCCTCTTTATTATACTAGGTTCCATGAAAAAAAAAACATCTTGGATGGCCTTTATTAGGCTTCACAATCTTGACAAAATGTCCTAAAATTCAAATTTGCAAAAAGGTGGGAAAATGCCTTTTGATCAACAATTCAAATTTTGAAGAATTCTAAGACTACTAAATAGTGATAACACCTCCTATATGACCTATAAAAACTATGACAATCAAAATTTGAAGACCATAAATATTTCCTTACATCATACTACCAAGGGGCAAAGAAAACTTTCCCTAAAAGTTATAAACAATATTTGATTTTGTGTGTTTCACTTGCCCTCTTGTTGACACTTGGTCTTATTTTCATGGCCTCTTGGATCCATAAGAATACTTGAGGTTTGTAGACCTTATTATCATTTTTATTCTATTGCAATCAACCTCTCATGCATATGTCGATGATCTCTTGAGTCACACTTGTACCTTGTCTTTTCTATTTCCATCTTCCTCCATGATATACCTAAAAAATACAAAAACTCATTAAAGAAAACATGTTATTTCTCATACCCTTGAGGAATTATCTAACTCTCCTCTTTTCTTGATTACTTACTATTCTTTCTCCAAAGCACCTTCATGTGCTTTGAATTCTTCACCCTTCGTCTTTGCTTCAACCACCAATGCATCTTATCCTTCTTTTTACATAGTTTCTCCCTCATCTACAACTTGTACTTCAACCTCAATAGCTGAAAATTCATCTTGTGGATCACCTTCATATGCTTGACACCTCCTTACCTTCATTAATGCTCTTATTTCGGATACTATTGCTGCATTCCATAAGTCTATATTTTCCTTGGTCACCTCTTTAACCATTTATCTATACATTTGATGAGGATCAAAGCTATATTCTTGCTTCAAATATTCATACAAACTTGAATATACTTCATACCTTTCCTTATGTTTCTATCCCATTAATCCTTTATCTTTATTTACATCGTCTTGAATAAGGATATCTTCATTATTCATGCTATCTTGATCCCAAGATGGCTGACCTGCTTGATATTATTCTACCAACATGACTCTACCTTGAGACCATTTCACTCTTGTGCTAATCCCAACTGAAAATTTAGGTCTAAGCTCAAGAAAATATTACTCCAATTTTGAAAACACTACCTTCAACTCAGCAATCTTACTCATATCCAGTCCCTCTTTCTTATGGCAACCTTATTATTTCAAACCCTTCATCTTCTTTAACTCTCTTATCTTCACTATCTCTCTTATTCTTGACAAGCCTTTATAATTTCCTTCTATGACCTCACTTGGGTCTTTCTACCTTGACTTTCTCTCTCTTGGAGTATCTTCTTGTCCTCACTTGGGACTTGTTTTTTCTTGTCCTACCTATAAGACTCTCTCAAGCTCACCTATTAGCTTATCTCTTGGAGCTCTCATTAGATCTCCTTATCTCTCTTCAATACTCTATGGGATAAGTTATATTTCCATAAATTCTCATTTTCTACCTCTCTATATACCTACAAATTATATTAGCATTCATAAAACCATATCTCAAAGCAATCTTTTCAACAATACCTCTAACAATGCTCATCACCTACTCAACATATGATTCATACAAAATAACATAACACTTTCAAACCATAAACATAAATTATTCCATAGAATACTTTGGATCTGATACAAAATGATGTAGAGCATCAATTTTTACTTTACAAATATTCAACCAATAACATCTACAAACACAAAACTTTGCATTCAATTTATCAATCATCATTTCATTACTTAATACTCACTCTTGGTTTGATATAATTAATTTATTTGATCTTATTATTGTTTTTTTCTAAACTAATTTATGAACTTATAGAGCACCCTTTTCATCCAATTAACTCATCAACTTCATTCTTTCACTTATGTCCTTTAGTCTCTCACACTAGTTCACACTTTGGTCATAGGCATCTCAAGACCAACTCACCCCCCCTTTATTATACTAGGTTCCATGCATAAAAATTCATCTTGGATGGCCTTTATTAGGTTTCACAATATTCATCCCACTTTACTTACATTCCCTCAAAATTTCAAGAGTTTTCTAGATCTGTTAAGTTCTCAATTTCACTACAAAGCTAGTAGTTTCTTTCCTCTATTTCCCTACTTGTATGGTATGTATAGAAAGGTAATTGAATATCCAAATATATTTTTGACTAACCTATATATTTTTTAGTTTTCCTCAAATTTTCATTTTTTGACTCATTTTATAGATACCCTTTTAAGACTTTTGCCTCTTTCTTATTAGCACTTCTTAGGTTTGTTGTACCCATTTTCAACTTAGATGCTCAAAACCATACTTTTCAAAAGATGTACAGGTCTATAAACTTTAAAATATTATTTTCCACACTAATAACCTTTAATCTTCCAAATTTTGACAAATTCCAATGATTACATTACTTATTATGTCACCTTTTGTATTGAACCCCATCGTAGGGTTTCTGTAGTGTTATACAAGCTTGAGAGGGCTCAAAAAGATTTAAAAGATTCTTGAGGGGTTTAAATTATTCAAATATACACAATTAGGTCTTAAAAACATTTATAAATATTTCTCAATCTTTATCTAGGCTAGATTGACCTCTATCTACATGTATTTCCTCATTTCTTAGTATTTTATACATAAAGTCTATGTATATTTGCCAAAGAGGGTCCCAATAAGATCTTAATAAATCTGAGTGGCTTTCAAATTCTCTAAACTCTATAAAAAGGTTTTTTCACCCTAAACATAGTATTTCCAACCTCTAATTACTTGATCACTTCTTATTCATATTCCCAACATGGATTCCATAGTATTTTACACATAAAGTCAACTTGTGAAAACTTCAATAGGGTTAAAATTACATGTCAACATACCAAAAATTATTTAATAACTCTTCTAAGGTTTTATCACCTTCTTGATGTATCTTTCACCATCTTCCAATCATAACAAATCCCATCTCCTCTACCACTCAATCATACAAATAATAATTCATTAACTATGTTATTTTTAATAAAGCAATCAGGGTTTATAAAGCTTAAACCATTATACTGTAATGTTTCTTACTATTCCTTACTTTATTTTTTAACTTTTAGTAAAAAGGAGAGAAATAATAGATGAGGGGTGTGTGCCTGGTAAACATTACACTCATTGATGACCAGATGAAATGAGATCTCCTTTTTGGCAAGGAAGGACTAGCTATAATAAGATCATGTTAAAATAGCTTATTTGCTAGATGAGTATGAAGGGTGGACTGCCTAGCAACATTAGATCCAAGAAGTGAAAGCTCCCTTGGATGTCTATCAATACACTTCCCTAATGATAAAAAGATTTTATAATATAAATACAATATGTTTCAATTCAAATTGATAAGAAATAAAATTCTTATACTAGAAAGAAATAAAAGTATCTTTTTAATAAGGTGACTAAATATCACATGATGGGTCAATATCATACGTAAAATAGGTCAATATTAGTTCAAAAATTTTGAACAAGATTTGCAAATAGGTTACAAATAGAAAAAGGGTATGTTTGGGTGGGAAATGTTTGAAAATAACAATCCATTATTTCCTGATAGTGACTAGTAGAGATCAAATTGACTAGCAATGGTTGAGTTTGATTGGCAATGACCAAATTACCAGCAATGATTATTATGATTGGTGATGGTTATAACTATCGATGATAGTTACCTATGGGAATTCTAGAGGATATGGAGTTAGGGTCAAAATGGCTTATGGGTAGAATATTGGAAAAGGGTTTTAAAGGTAAGAGATGAAGTGTAGGTGACTTAATCAAGACATATAAGTCAATAAAGAAGGGAAACTAATAAAAACAAATAAAAGATATGTATAAAATGCCAAAGGGATGATTATATCAATCTGAAGGAAATTGGGTAGCATAATAGTATCTCCAGCTTTCAATAGTCACATGGATAGAGTTTTGGGGTCCTAGATACCTGCACAAATAAAATAAGAGAGTTTGGATGCAAATTTTTAGATCCCCATTTCCTCCAAGAGCCTTGTATTTATAGCACAAAAATTACTAGGGAGAGAGAAAGTTGCTAAGTTGGGTGAGGATAAAGATGTCGATTTGAAGGGAATAAAAGTTGTAAGGTGTGCATGGGAAAGTTTCCATTTTGCTCATGCATACCTAGCTTACAACTAGATGGTTTTATGTAG
Organism: Torreya grandis; assembly: GCA_037957365.1. Lineage (NCBI taxonomy): Eukaryota > Viridiplantae > Streptophyta > Pinopsida > Cupressales > Taxaceae > Torreya > Torreya grandis. Next base: position 4,169,761 of record JARHVA010000239.1, on the reverse strand, counting down.
CAAGTTTAGAGACCTAACTGTTGACAGTTAGGCTAACCATCTATGGTCGATTCTTAAGTGTAAAAGGGTTAAAAATGGGTCTAAAAATGATGTTTATAAAATGTTTAACAAAAGGGTGCCTAGGTGATTTAAAAGGGTATGTTAAAAGTGAGATAGCTAGGTGAATATCTAAGGTCAAGAACTGGTCCAAGGTGATACAACATCAAAAACTAGCTAAGGGGATGTTTTTGAGTATCTAAATTTTTCCCTTTTTTGTTGTGCATCTTTAGGTAAATAAGCCATATAAAAAAATGGAGTGTTAATGATCAAAGTTAGATTACCCAAAGTATGGGAGGAGGTATTCCCCCTCAAACTAAGAGTTGATGAGGTAATACCAAAATTAGGTCATGGTTTGATAAATAGTAAAATGAAGGTTACAAGATGGGTGAAGAAAAGGTGTGGTCATTTGAAATGCAAATATGCACATAATATGTGATGAAATGTGATAGTCAAAATCACACAAAGATAAAAGTTTCCAATGTTGATAAGATCAGGGTCTAGGATAAATGATAAGGTAACTAATCCCTAGTGTTTATCATAGTTGATCGGTTCACACATATGAAGTTTCCTAGAAAAGGTTAGTGTTTGCTCAAGTTTCCATGATAGAAAGTGATCCAAAGAAAAATATGAATGGGTTGGGTTGTACATAAGGTGAGATGTAATGCAAAAAATCATCATAAAAAAATAAGTCAAGGTGGTCATCATGACAAGCAAAGTCATCACAGGGTATTCAAATAGGTTGGTGTAAATAAAACATAAAATCAAGATGGATGTGGGAAAATGGGTGGTGTGGTTGGGTAAGGAATGGTTGAGCTGACTCTTGATTCGCTAGGCAAGAGGATGCTACCTACATAGTCCCATGGATAGTGGATCCAACATGGAATTCAAGCTTAATGTAGTTCTTAGTTGGTGGGGAGAAGGTAACTCTTAATAGGTCAAGTTCTGGGAAGAAATAGGCTTCTTCATTTAGATGTATTAATAGGTTTAATTGAGGTAGAAAATAGATGAGAAAGGTGGTGTAAATAGATCTAAAACCTAACCATCGATGGTTAGGGGTAACTATCGATAGTTAGGGATTTGTCAATGGTTAGGTTCAACTATCGATAGTTAGGTAACTATTGATGGTTAAATTCAACTTTTGATGGTTAGGCAACCATCAATAGTTTGGTAAAATCCTAAAACTATGGTAAAAAGGTAAATGGTCAGTAGCTTGTCTTCATTTTGAAAATTGAGTAATTGGTGTTTTGTCATTTTTGAGCATTTGGTATGAAGAGCTCATGCTAGTACATGGAAGTGTAGTGAGGTGTCAAGATGAGAGTGGAGTAGAGATGGATGCTAGAGATGGTCATGATCAAAGAGAAGGGAATAGATTGAGGCATCACCACTAGTCACAGAACAAGGTAGGCTTATGTTTTAAATTTGATGTGAGTTATAATCTGTGAAGATAACATAGAGAAAATATGTGCTAATGGAAGGTTAGGGTAGACTGTGTGTGTAGGACATGCCCTAGGGTTTGATTCTCTAAGGGTTTTGGAGGGTGTATGAGTAATATAGAGGAATAGAGGTAGAAGTTTGGAGTTGTAAGGTGTTTTTAATATTATAGAGAGAGTTAAAAATGATGGGAAGGTTTCTATAAGAGAGATTAGGTTTTTATGGAGGAGGTCATGGGGTCGAGGCTCACCATTGACAGTCACTAACAATGACCATCAACAGTTGACCCAACTAGTGACAGTCGATCCTAGGGGTAAAAATGCCCCTAGGTGACCATTGATAGTTAGGTATATCCATCGATGGTCGAGTAAGAAGGGTTTTGGGTGGGAAAAAGTAAGGGAAAAAGGTAGGGGGCTTGATTTTTTTCACTGGAGATTGAAGAATAAGAGTTCTATAGATGACTTTAGGTATTGGTTATTGCAGTTAATTTGATGATTTTTTTTTATATTTATTAATGCGAAATAAGTTGAACTAGTTAGTTATGTTTAATGTTGATTATTTTATTAATATTTTTCATTGATAATAGGTTGTGTTATGAGTAATATAGATAACGTGTGAAAGAACATTTTAAGGAATAGGTTAATAGTGTGGAGATGATAAATATTTATATTTAGAGATGATGGTAGGTTAGAATGGTTATAGATGTAAACAAGTGTTTAAGGGATGAAAAATTTATGAGGTGTATAGATGGGATAAAATAAGAAAGTTTTTGGGAAGCATAGTATAAATAG